>OU015746.1:6418695-6429613 GCA_907169655.1 Acomys percivali | reverse complement strand
AGAGAGAGAGAGAGAGAGAGAGAGAGAGAGAGAGAGAGAGAGAGCAGGCACACATGTGGAGATCAGAGAACAACGTCTGTTCTCCTTCCGCCTTTTCATGGTTCCCAGGGATCAAACTTGGTTTCTCAAGTTTGCAAGACAAGCATTTTACCCACGGAGCCATCTTGCTAGCTCAGCTTCATCACTTAGTTATTAATTAATCAAAATTTCAGAATCACTTTGGAAGGAAGAAAACACAGTAAGAGATCTGGACAATAGGGGCTAGAGAGATGGCTCAGCTGGTACAGGTGCCTGCTGCCAAGCCTGACTCCCTGAGTTCAACCCCAGAGAACAACAAGGCAGAAGGAGCCAGGTGTGGTGGCGCACGCCTTTAATCCCAGCACTCGGGAGGCAGTGGCAGGTGGATCTCGGTGAGTTCAAAGCCAGCCTGGACTACAAAGTGAGTCCAGGACAGCTAAGGCTACATGGAGAGACTCTGTCTTGAAAAACTGAAAACCAAAACAAGGCAGAAGGAGAGATGGAATCCACATGTGAAAAGAAAAAAAGCAACACCTGCCAGTTGTTCTGTGACCTCCATACACAAGAACCATAGCATGTGCAAGTACACACACACATACACACACACACACACACACACACACACACTAGATAGGCAGATGAGAGATAGAGATAGCTAGATGATAGAGTTTAATAACTTTTTGTTTTATTTTATTTTATTTATTTTTTGGTTTTTCATGACACAGTTTCACTGGATAGCACAGGCTGTCCTGAAACTCACTTTGTAAGCCTGACTGGCCTTGAACTCACAGAGATCCTCCTGCCTCCTGCCTCCTGCCTCCTGCCTCCTCTCTTGGGATTAAAAGCATGTGTCACCATCAACCTGTTGTAATAACTTTCTATCTAGACTATGAACAGGTCTAAGGAAGGTTCTGAGTTTGAGGGAAAGTAATCAACAATGCTTGTTGTTGGCCAGATCAGAGCTCTCTGATTGCCCAAATTAAAAAGAAAAAATTCTTGACAACCAGGCAGGATCAGCACATGTCTGTCACCCCAGCACTCAGGAGGTGGAGCCCGAAGAACCCCTAAATGCTTGAGGCCAACCTGGTCCACATAATGAGTTCTAGGGCATAACTACATAAGGAGACACTTTTTAAAAAAAATTAAAATCTCTCAGCACAATTGTTAATATAGTATTTTTAGAAAGATTATTTTATTTTCTGTGTGGGTATTTTGTCTGCATGAATATATGTGCACCACGTGTGTGCCTGGTGCCCATGAAGATCAGAAAAGGGGATCAGATCCCTTGGAACTAGAGTTATGGGTAGTTGTCAGCCGCCTTGTGGGTGCTGGGAACCAAACTTGGATCCTCTGCCAGAGTACTAAGTGCTCTTAATTACTGAGCCACCTCTCCATGCCCATTAGTAGATTCCTGCTGTTAAAAAGACCAAGTGAGAAGCCTGGAGTGGTGGCGCACGCCTTTAATCCCAGCACTCGGGAGGCAGAGGCAGGGAGATCACTGTGAATTTGAGGCCAGCCTAGTCTACAAGGCAAGTCCAGGACAGCCAAGGCTAACACAGAGAAACCCTGTCTCAAAAAACAAAGCAAACAAACAGGCAATAACAACAACAAAAGACCGAGTGAGAGTAGGCCCCGCCCCAAGCTTGAGTCTCCAGTCCCCGTTAAGTCGACAAAGATCCCACGACAAGACTGCTGTTGCCGTGAGTGAAGAAAGACACTGGCTTCCTCACCCCGTAAAGGAAAAGGGGCACAAGAAGAAATGATTGAGCCTGCCATATCCTCTAGGAAGTAAACCAGGGCCCGCAGGCTCTTCTAGACCATTCTCTCTAGGAAGTTCAGTGTGAGATGCAAATTAGCAAAGTCACTATTTATAATACATGAATGATGCCCTTTAACCCAGGAGGAAATGAAAGCCCAGTTGAATTTTCTTTGGGAGGTAGAAGCTGAAGAGCCACAGCCAGGAGACGTCCAAAAGCAACATCACAGGACAGTCTCCACACTTGAGTGGAGAGAGGGATTTGACTTTCTCACATACTCTGGTGCCTCACATTTGACTATGTCCCATGGAGGGGGAGACCTAGTGGCACTCAGAGGAAGGACAGCAGGTCACCGAGAAGAGACTTGATACCCTATGAGCATATACAGGGGGAGGTAATCCCTCTGAGGAACAGTCATAGGGGAGGGGAATAAGGGGAAAATGGGAGGGAGGGGAGAATGGGAGGATACAAGGGATGGGATAACCATAGAGATGTAACAAGAATAAATTAATAAAAAAAATAAGTAAATAAAAAAAAAAAAAAAAAAAAAACCAAAAGCAACATCACACAGACTGTGCCAAGCTCAACCTACGCTGATGTGGATTCCCTTCCATGCCAGTCAAGCAGAAAAGTGGCACACGCCCTGACCCCAAGAGGCTCTAGCAGTCTCTCTGCTCCTGTGTCTTTGTGAATGCAGATGAAGTTTGCCTCTCTTGGGCCTTCCAGAACCCTCCAGTAATTCCCTTTAGAAAGAGTCTACTTCCCAGCTGGAAATCAAGGCCTTTTTGTCTTCTCGTCCATCCATTCATTCCTACACTGAGAGCCCCTGGACATGGCCTCATAGTTCATGGGCGGTTCTGTCCCACGGCTTAAGATTGATTCCCTTTGGAATATTTGCCCAAGTTTCCTGGCTGGTTCTCACCAGCTTCCTCTCAGCGCTGACATCCCAGTGCAGTGCGACCTTTGTCCCACTTCCTAAAACCCTCCTCTCTCTGGGATGCTGCCCTCTCCATGGCTTTGTTCCAGGGTCAGCTGGGAAATATTCCCAAGACTTGCCACAGGCATCCTGATCTTGCGTTCCGCACCTGGGTCTTTTTGGACTAGTGCACACGGGAGAGGCATCCTGTTATCTGGCCTTCCAAGGAGCAGACACCAAAATAAAATGGGTCAGGATTTTATCAAGGGAAATAAATGCCTATATGAGAAATGAGGTAGATGCTGGGAGGCCAGGGGATGTGTCTGACATTGGTCAGAATCCCAGGGGCAGCGGTCCTCCAGCTGACGTCAGCTGTTAGAGGAGTCCAGTGTCCCCACAAGAACAGGCAGACAGTGTCCCCACCATGCTCTCTGCCTTTGCCTCAGATTGTCCATAGGCCATGTGGCCCCAGTGCGAACAGCGAGTGTGGATATCAGAACAGAGCAGGAGGGCCACCTCCACCCCCACCCCCACCACCCGCCCCCTCAGATAAGCCGGGATGGGTGGGGATCTTGGTTTGGGATTGTTTTCTTTTGTACTCTTCAATACAAATCAGGAGTGTGTGTGTGTGTGTGTGTGTGTGTGTGTTGCCAGGGGTGGGGCACATGCCACAGTGTAGGTGTGGAGGTCAAAGGACATCTTGCTAGAGTCTCTCTCTCCTTTTACCCGGTAGGTATCAGGGATTGAACCCAGGTTGTTGTTAGGCTTGGTGGCAGTCCCCTTTACCTGCTGAGCCACCTCATAAGCCCTATATGTATACTTTCATATTGGTATACATATTTCTATATATGTATTTGTGTATTATATATGTATATCTCTGTGTTTTGGCTGGCAGGCTGTATATCTCTGTGCACTGTATAGAAATGTATGCTGGAATTTTTAATATGTGTGTGTGTTGTCTGTGTTTGGGTACTCTATATGTGTGTAGGGGTGAGAGAGAGAGGAGGTGTGTGAATGTGAGCATGTGTGTTCATGCGCACACCACCTCCTGCAGTCACAACTAACCCACCTGGAGTCCTCACCCTGTCCCTGTGGCTGCTTTTCAGACCATCCTGGTTGGTGACAGTGGCGTTGGGAAGACATCTTTACTGGTTCAGTTTGACCAGGGAAAGTTCATCCCCGGCTCATTCTCAGCCACCGTGGGCATCGGCTTCACAGTAAGTACTCAGAGCCCCTGCCAGCTCGGGAGTCCCAGTAATCTACATCAGGGTCCAGCCGGAAATAGGCCAGTGCTCATATGAGACAGGTAAAAGAATTTGAGTAAACAGACCATCTCCAGAGATGCAGGCCAGTTGATGAGGACTAGAAGGGGCTTTGGTCTTGGGTGGTGTGGAGGCACCATTCCACTTTGAGATAAAAGACCAACGACACAGGGGTATGTGGATGTAAACCCTCAGGTTAACCCCACGGCAGCAAAGAATCTGGAAGGGCTTAAAAAAAAAAAAAAAAGACAAAATGCAATGTGCAAACAGCACGGCCACATGGGTTGGGAGGCAGCAAGCAAGAACTGAAGTCTGGCTTTTAGCTCCTGCTCTGTCCTGGGACACAGCACTGGGGATGTGGGGGAGCGGTGAATGTGGGAGACGGGGTGAATGGATGGGAAGTGGAGTCAGGCTCCTTCCCCCACAGTTCTCCACAGACTAGCAGCCCTGCTCTGCCATACACCCTCACCTCCCTGACTTTCCCAAAGCTGCACATGCCCTCTGATTTCCTTGAATTCTTGGAAGAAACTTCCATAGGCTTCCCCCCTTTCTGACGCTGCTGGGTCTCCAGCGTCCTAGCATTTCAGAGACTGGGAGAGCAGGTATCCAGTCTTGGACAGTGTGGGAGTTTGAAAACCTCCAGATATGGGCTGGAGATATAGCTCAGTGGTTAAGAGCACTGACTGAGCTTCCAGAGGTCCTGAGTTCAAGTCCCAGCAACCACATGGTGGCTTACAATCATCTATAATGTGATCTAATGCCCTCTTCTGGCGTGGAGGTGTACATGCAGGCAGAGCACTGTATATATAATAATACATAAATTTTAAAAAGAAAAGAAAACCTCCAGATAGGCTGGAAAGGTGGCTCAGAGGTTAAGAGGTCCTGAGTTCAATTCCCAGCAACCACACAGTGGCTCACACTACCTATAATGAGATTTGGTGCTCTCTTCTGGGCGTACAGGCAAAACACTATATACTTAATAAATAAATATATCTTTTTTATATAAATTTACTTTTTAATTTATTTAACTTTACTTTGTGCATTGGTATGAGGGTATCAGATCCCTTGGAACTGGAGTTACAGACAATTGTGAGCTGCCATGAGGATGCTGGGAATCAAACCCAGGTCCTTCGGAAGGGCAGACAGTGCTCTTAACCACTGTGCCATCTCTCCAGCCCCATAAATAAATCTTGTAAAAGAAAGAAAGAAAGAAGGAAGGAAGGGGAAAAAAGAAAGAAAACCTCCAGACAAACCAAAGCACAGGGCCTGTGAGGTCACATTTGAGGCAGGGACAGAACATCTACACTGGTGAAAAAAGACAGAAGGAAAGCCAAAAATGCGCTTTCCCAAGAGGTCAGAAGGAGGAAGACAAGGGTCCTGCCTGGACACAGCTACAGGTGACTGCCTAGGAGGTGAGTGGGAAGGGCCAGCTGGCCAGCTTGTGAGACACTTGAGCTAGAACCTGTCTCAAAACACCAGCACCCATGTGCTCCCAAAACTAGGATGAATTGAGCCTTGGCTTTCTCTAGGAGGAAGGCAGAAAAAGGCAGAGCCAAGTCCCAGATGGCCAAGGATTTTTGGACAGTCCCCAAGGCTTTGGGTCAGCCTGTCTGGAGGTGAGATGCGAGCCTACTCCAGCTGATGTCACTCTGCCTCCCAGACACACCCACATCTTTTCACTTACCCTTGCACCTGACTTTGGGAGCAGAGTAGGCGATCCTGGGTCCAAAAATTCTGATACACACTCACAGGGTATCTTCTCTGAACTTGTCTACTAGTTTGGCAAGAAAACTAAGCCAAGTCTATGAGCAAGAAGAGTGAATTTAGTCAGACTGAGAAAGCCAAGCAACCCAGGCAGGGTGGGAGAAGTCTCCTGCTAACCTTGGGGACAGCCTTCTATATCCTCCGCTGTGCTTAGGCCAGGCCAGCATCCAGACAGTTGGCAGCTCAAGTGAAACTTGTGCCTGGGGACACTGGGGACAAGGTCAAGAGCAGGACCTTGAACCACAAACAAGCACAACCACGTTCCACAACTGGGACCCAAATCCAGGGAGATCCCCACAACAGTGGGCAGGCTAACCACATATGGCTAGGAACCATATAGAGGAAACGTGATGGGGTCCAGCCATAGCCTGACTGTGAGCATACTCATTCCTTTTACTACTGTTCTGTTGAGTGCCAAGAACCCTCCACTTGCTCCTGGTCCATCCCCCTACCCAAAACAGCTGGATCTTTGCACAGCAGCTCCCGCCCTCCCCATCTGGACAAGGATGCTAAAGGATATTGGGTGTTCTTCAAACACTGGTCCCTAGAGATACAGGCTGTAAGATCCTTGCTTATTGACCTGTCACTCAGTGAGATACTTTAATTTTTATTATTATTCTTTATGTGTATGGATGGTTACCTGCATGTGTGTCTGTGTGCCTAGGGCCCATTAAGACCAGAAGAAGGTATTGATTCCTCTGGAACACATCTTTATTGTCCCCACATTTTTTTATCATCATTTTGGTCTTCCAAACTCTCACCACAATCACCTACTGAGGTCAGTTTATAGCACTCTAGCGCCTTTGCTAGCCCACATCTCCAAACTTTCAAATCCTTCCTGCAAATCAGTTCCATAGACAAAGATCCTCACGGTTAGGTTAGTCACAGCAACATCCCCACTCCTGGTACCAGCTTTATGCATTAGACTTTTCATCACTTTAGTTTTAAAAAGCTGCCATAAACAACTTGAGCAAAGGTTTATTTTGACTCACAATTTCAGACCTTCTGTTGTGGTCCCTTGGCTCTGTTGACTCTGGGGTCACATGGCAGGTAGGAGGCAGGGAGAGAGAGATCAAATATAGCTTTTAAAGTATAAACCTGTGGCCTACTCTCTCCAGATAGGTCTCACCTCCTAAAAATTCTTCCATCTCCCAAAATAATGCACCTGGCTAGGGACTGAGTATTTTCTAAAAAGAAATTTCTACAAGGACATTTCAGCACTCAGGAGACAGAGGTAGGCAGATCTCTGTGAGTTTGAGGCCAGCCTGGTCTACAAAGTGAGTCCAAGACAGTCAAGGATACACAGAGAGACCCTGTCTCAAAAAACCATTTTAAAAATCAAATCACAACACATTCACCTTTCCAACCAACCCCTGTCCCACTGCAAATCAGATCGTCCTTGTTACAACTTGTCTTTATTTTCCCAAGACTCTGCAGTTTCACCTAAACAGTGTTGCAAAATTTACCTCCAAAAGCCTTCCCCGTGTCCATCTCCCATCATCTCACTATTTCCTGTTAAATTTTAAACTCCTTATCTTCAGCTCAAGGTAGCACACGAGGCCATGGCTCTTAACACTCATTTGGTATGTAAAAGCCTGCAGAGGTGCCAGTTGTAGCAGTACACGCCAGTAGGATTTGCTGACGGAGGCAGAGGCAGAAAGGTCACAAATTTGAGGCCAGCCTGGGCTACATAGTATGGGGCTGGAGGGATGGCTCAGAGGTTAAGAGCACTGGCTGTTTTTCCAGAGGTCCTGAGTTCAATTCTCAGCAACCACATGGTGGGTCACAGGCGCCCTCTCCTGGCCTGCAGGCACACATGCAGGCAGAGCACTGTATACTAAATAAATAAATAGATCTTTTTAAAAAACTGCAGAGGCTGCTTGGGTAGGATCAGAATAGGGACACAGAGCCTGCATTCTGACATGACCTGGGAGCCTTGCTGGGGGTGATCTATGCACCATAGTTTGCCAAACCTGACTGTTGACCCTGTTGCTCCAGCCTCTACCGTAGTCTCCCCTCCACACTTGGGCCCTGCAGACACTGGGGTATGTGGTTCACAGCCTCGGGGTTCTCTTCAGCCCACCTGCATGTCTGGGAGGAACCCAGTGTTCTTCTAAAGAGGCAGCAGAGGCACCAGTGTCACTGGCCCATCCTGCGTCAAGAAGGCTGTGTGAGCCGGGCGTGGTGGCACACGCCTGTAATCCCAGCACTCGGGAGGCAGAGGCAGGCGGATCGCTGTGAGTTTGAGGCCAGCCTGGTCTACAAAGTGAGTCCAGGACAGCCAAGGCTAACACAGAGAGACCTTGTGGTGCATGCCTTTAATGTCAGCAGTGGGAGGCAGAGGCAGGTAGATCTCTGTGAGTCTGAGGCTGGGCTTTCTACAAAGCTACTCCAGGACAACCAAGGTTACACAGAGAAATCTTGTCTTTAGAAAAAAAAAAGTTGTGTGTGGGGCTGGAGAGATGGCTCAGAGGTTAAGAGCACTGATTGCTCATCCAGAGGTCCTGAGTTCAATTCCCAGCAACCACATGGTAGCTCATAACCATGTTTAATGTGATCTAATGCCCTTTTCTGTCATGCAGGCAAGCACTGTATACATAATAAATAAATAAATCTTGAAAAATATTTTTTTTAAGATTTATTTATTTGTTATTATGTATACAGTGCTCTGCCTGCATGTACACCTGCAGGCCAGAAGAGGGCATCAGATCCCACCATAGTCAGTTGTGAGCTGCCATGTTTGAATTGAACTCAGGACCTTCGGAAGAGCAGCCAGTGCTCTTAACCTCTGCGCCATCTCTCCAGCCCTTGAAAAATATTTTTTAAAAAAGTTGTGTGAGTGTGTGGGTGTGTGGGTGTGTGGGCTGTGACCTTAGCACAGTAGGGCAGGGGCTTCTGATTGGAGAGTGATGTGGTGTGTATGTGCCTTTCACATCTGGGGGGGGGACATGAGAGAGGCTGGGTAATTTATAGTGTTTTATATTTGAAGGTGGTTTGGGCATCAAGTAAGGATGTGAGATATGAGGTCAGTTTGAGGGCCTATGGGCACTGATCTGTTTTATGTGTTTGTAGCCTAGTGAAAAATTCTCTCTGTAGTTTCCATGTGGTGACAGACATGCATCTATCTGTTTGGAGTGAAGGGAGGTATGTATCTGAGAGTCATGTAAGACACCGTATGCTTGTGCTATGGCAAGAAATGTGCGTTATGATGTTACATACTATGTGGTACATAGTATGTTTGTGGTATGAAGCTTGTATGTTAAGGGGCGATGTGAGGTGAGCATATGAGGCATGTCAGGGTCAGAGTGTGTGGCTGTGGTACGACAGGAGGTGTGAGCAGCCATGGGAGAGAATCGGGCTGCCAGGGCATGTACACAGAGCAGAGGTCAGGAAGCCTGGGTGTTGTGTTCCCATCATCCCCTCTCCTGAAGGCCACATAGAGTGATCCCCTGCCCTTTGGTGAGCCCCCCTTCTACACAGCACCACTCTTGCTTCTGGCTCACTCAAGACTGCCCTTGAACACACCCAAGAGACTGCAGTATCCCAGGGGTCGGTGATGCATGATGTATTCACACTGCACTGCCCCCTGCTGCAGATTCAGGGAACATAGCCCAGAGGCGCTAACAAGCATCACCCTGAAAGAGGCCTGCACTCTCCCAGATCTCTGTAAGAATGCTTTTAACAGCTGGGGGTGGTGGTGCACACCTTTAATCCCAGCACTCAGGAGGCAGAGGCAGGCGGATCGCTGTGAGTTCGAGGCCAGCCTGGTCTACAAATTAAGTCTAGGACAGCCAAGTGAAGGAGAGAAAAACATGTGTTTTGTTTAGATCACAAGTGGGGGATGAGAAAAAGACTGTGAGAGAGCAGATGATGTTTACCCCCTTAGAAGTTGAACCATCATGTGGGGGAGACCGATTATTAACCAGCTGAAAAACATCCTTGAGGGCCGGGCGGTGGTGGCGCACGCCTTTAATCCCATCACTTGGGAGGCAGAGGCAGGCGGATCGCTGTGAGTTCGAGGCCAGCCTGGTCTACAAAGTGAGTCTAGGACAGCCAAGGATACACAGAGAGACCCTGTCTCGAAAAAAAAAAATCCTTGAACAAATTCTGAGAGGAGGTATGAATATGAGCCAAAAACAAGAGGCGGGACCTTTGGAGACTTGGGATAGTTTTAGCTGTTCATCGCTCCACTTTGAGACGCTCCTAAGAGAGAACCGCCAGAGGGAAGGTTTCGGGGCTCTGTGCTCCTGCTGAGGTTCCAGGTTCTGGTCACTCCAGGTTCCAGCAGAAGAAATCCTGCTGATTACGCCAGGAGAATTGTTCCTTGGAACTGATATCCTTATGGTTTGCTACTGTATTCTTTAATTCACTTCTCCTATTGTTTTGGTTAGTTGGTTTATAAGTGATGTACGCTCAGTTAATAAGTGTGTAATAAAATATATTTGTTAAGAAAATTGAGCCTACAGCCAAGACTACACAGAGAAACCCTGTCTCAAAACAAAACAAAACAAAACAAAACAAAAACAAAAAAAAAATGCTTTTCTCTCTGTTGTCTCTGGAGGTGCCTGGTCTGCTCCAAGTCAAACCCACCCTATTTCCTGTGACTTACTTCCTCCAGATAAGCCCCAACCTCTTGAAGCATCTACCTCCTCCCAAAACAATATGGAACCAACAACACAAACCAAAGTCCCAAACCAAGGTGTCGGCAGTATCACAGTAGAATTCTCCCTACCACTTCCCAGCTTCCATTAGCTCCAGGCATCCAGGCATCACTCGTGTTCCTTGGAGCCATCAAATATTCCTGTCCCTGCCTTGGTCCTCACAAGGCTGTCTTCTTCCCATTCACCTTAAGTCCTTTCTCACATCACAGTCACATTGGACTAGGGGCTTGTCGCAGTTCCTGTTGCTATGATAAAATACTCTGACACAAACAACTCGTTAAGAAAGGAAGTTTGAAGGCTGGAGAGATGGCTCAGAGGTGAAGAGCACTGACTGCTCTTCCAGAGGTCCTGAGTTCAATTCCCAGCAACCACATGGTGGCTCACAACCATCTATAATGTGATCTAATGCCCTCTTCTGGCGGGCAGATGTACATGCAGGCAGAGCACTGTCTATTTAATAACTTAAAAAAATCTTTTAAGAAGAAAGAAAGGCCGGGCGTGGTGGCGCACGCCTTTGATCCCAGCACTCGGGAGGCAGAG
>OU015746.1:6337460-6418295 GCA_907169655.1 Acomys percivali | reverse complement strand
CTTGATTCCTCCCCCAACACCAGGTTTCACTCTCACTAGGAGCCTCAGGTCTCCACCCCAGGGTTTCAGGGGAAGCCAGTCTGCCAGCCTACCAACCCAGAGCCGTTGAGATAGGCGTCCTGTGTGGGCTTGTGGCAGGAAATAGGGCTCTAAGTCCTCAGGGGAGGGGAGGCTGCTGATTGCCAGCCCCCAAGGCTGATGGGGATCTCCTGACCTCTTTGCCCTACGGCCAGCTGAGCTGTTTACCTAGGAGGTGGTAAGGCTGAGCAGCTGTTTGTGTTTGGTGGACTTGACAGGCTGGGTGACTGGCTGCATTATTTACTCAAGGCAGCTGTGATCTGTAAAGTACACAAATACCAGTATTTGGGCCCCTCCCTCCCCTCTGGGGCTGGGGCCCCAGAGCCATCAGAGTGCCTGACTGGCAGTATATGCAAAATAGCTGGCCCCAGCCTGCCTAGGCTTGGCCCAGTCCTGAGTCCACAGCTGTGTGAAAGGTACATGGTGGAAAAGTTCCTTAGAGCACCTTAAGAGGTCTAGGGTCTCAGGCAGGCAGTACCCACGCCATGCCACTCCTCTGAGCCCTGAGTGGTTCACATCAACCTCGTTGGCCCTAGACACTGACAGACTCAAAGGAATGAGCCCCCCTCCCCCACTTCCCCACTCCCCATTTTCCTCCTATTATGGCAAGCAAATCGCAAAAAAAAAAAAAAAAAAAAAAAAAAAAAAGAAAAGAAAAGAAAAGAAAAGAAAATTTCCCCACAGCACATAGTAGGGTTTTTATAGTAGATGGCCTCAGCCTCACATCCCTTCTGACCAGACCCACTCCTACATCTCTTCACTAAAGTCAACTAATCAGTCCCGAGACCCCATGATCTATGGAAGGAAAGCTTTTTGGCTCCACCATCAAATTCAGTGCACCCCAAATAATTCCAACCTTATCAACAGTCTAACCAGGCAGTTGGAACAGTCTGTGTTAACTCTACATGTCTGTTCTCCAAACGACTAAGCAGAGACTTCCCTTCCACCATACCTATGTGTTCCCCACAGTGACCCAAAGATGCCAATTTGCAGCCATTTGTCCCTCTTGGGAGGTTACTGAAAAACAAACAAACAAACAAACAAAATCAAAAAAAAAATTCAAACTAACCATCTCTCCCATCTCAGAATAAATTCCAACCTTCCCTAATTCCTGCAAGCCTATTTTGAACATAAGCCCTCATTAGACACTTCCAAATATCTGACCCAAAAGGAAACTCAGCCAATAGTAATTTAAAGACAGTGTCCCGCCCATTAAGTTTTTTTTGTTTTTTGTTTTGTTTTGTTTTTTAGGACAGGGTCTCACTATTTAGCCTTGGCTAGCCCTTGAACTCACCAGCCACTCACTGGCCTAGATCTCAGAGATCTGCCCACCTCTACCTCCCAAATACTGAGACGAAGGGCGTGCGCCACCATGGCCCCACCCACCCATCAAGTCTTGGTAGGTCCTTTTCCCTGTGTGGGAGGCCCACCCATCTGTGTATACCTGAGTGCACACTCAAACCAGCAGTGATCTCTCTGCACTATTCAGCAATGGATAAACGTACATGGAAAGGATAGGCCAACAGGATGTGAAGTTCTCTGGGGACCTCCAAGCACTTTGGAGGGCTCAGGTCAGCTTCAAGGACATTGGCTAGTACAAGAAGCTCAGAGGGAGAGCCTGGGAGACTGAGGCAAGGAATGGAGATGAGAGGCAGGGTGATAGCAGGGGCGGGTTCACTGGAGGCGAGTGTTCCCCTGTCGTGCTGGCATCCTTCAGCCTTCTTACCTTCTCTGACCCTCTCTCCAAGACATCCCTCTCTGGAATCTCAGAAGACCCCTCCCCCTCCCCAGTTGCCATTAACTGCCTGTGCCCCCCCCCATCTCCTAGGTGATGCTTCTGGGAGACTCGGGTGTCGGCAAAACCTGTTTCCTGATCCAATTCAAAGATGGGGCCTTCTTGTCCGGAACCTTCATAGCCACCGTCGGCATAGACTTCAGGGTGAGGTGGTGGCTGCAGGCTCCTCCTGCAGTGAGCTGGGCTGCAGCTCAGGCTCAGGAAGGGTTCCCCGACACTTGTCTGCTTTGACTCCTGAGGGTACCTGGGGCTTACTGCCTGGGAGGCCCCTGAGGTGCTCCTACCAAGACCATAAAGATGGCCAGATCAAAGGAGTCTGGGTGGAGTTGGCATCTTGCCCACCTGCTCTTGGAAAGGTGGTCCAAGGTAGTCTCATTTCATGGTCTTAAGTTCTGAAAGCCCCTTACCCATGGCCATCTGAGCTCGGCCCCTCTGTCAAGGTCAGTCTTCAAGAAGTAAAGGGCTGGGTTCAGAGACAGCAGTTTTTGGGGCTGCCTCCCCCCTCCCCCCAAGGTCTCTAAGATCTCTCTGTCTTTATCAGTATGCAAGTGGGTACTGTATACCAAAGGATCCTGGAAGGGAAGAGTCTAACCCTAGCAGGTGGGCTTGCAGAAGCTCTGCGTCTCTCCCAGTGAACAGAGTGCTGAGGCCGCATGAGAGAATTATGGGTAGCTGAGGCAAGATGGTCTTCAGGTCAAGCCTCTGAAGACTCTGGGATGCTAATGGGTGCCTTATCTCTAAAGTTGAACTCTGGGAGACAGAGACTGAAGTGGGAGAGGGGCAGAGCCTCCCACGCCCTCCCTGCTGCCTGCTGAGTCTAACAGAGCACTAGGCAGCTTTGCAGGTTTCCCTTGCCTGGCTGCGTTATAAGAACACTGCGTGGAAGAACTTTGGAGCAGGTCCCCACTGCTCTACTGACTGAAGATGTCTTAGACTTTACCGCGCTGCCTGTAGGTGGGCCTGGAGAGAGACCAGGAGAGGATGCTGGCAGAGCTGGGAGCCAGCCTGCCCCTCTCTTCCCCTCCCCTCCTCTCCCCCCACCCCACTATCTGCCCTTTTCTCTTTCAGAACAAGGTGGTGACAGTGGATGGTGCCAGGGTGAAGCTTCAGGTAAGAGCAGAGGCTGGGGTGGGGGAGGGGTTGGCACTTGCTCCTCAACCTGAACCACAGGCCTACAGCCCAGCCCTCAGCCTGGGGTAACTTCCTGTGGGGCCCATGAGAGGAAACTGCTTTTGCTTGTTTGATATCTGCAGAAAAAGCAGTTCCCAGGCACCCTTTCTCCTCCTATGAAAGGCAACTCAAAATGCCTTCAGCTAGGCTTACCCTCCCTCGTTGCGCCCCCCCCCCCACAGTTTTCTGAGTCTCTACTACTCTAAGCAGCCCCCCAAACCCCCCCTGGGTTGGAGAAGTGGAAACAGCAGTAAATGGGTTTAAGACCCCAGAACCACCATTTAAGAGGTCATCAGATGCTCAGAGGCTTGTGAGAACCCACAGAAGGAAACACACCCCTCCCCCATCTCACTGACAGCTCACACCACAGCATGAGGCCTCCAGTCAGCAGCTAGTTTAGCCCTGCCTCCTTCCTACCCACCCCCACCCCCTCTTTTCCTAGATCTGGGACACTGCAGGACAGGAGCGCTTCCGCAGTGTGACCCATGCTTATTACCGAGATGCTCAGGGTAAGTCCCCTTGTCCTCTGTCCCCTCCCCCCTCCACAGCACCTCTGCTGATGCCCTGATCTCCTACTGTCTGTCTCTCTCCAGCCTTGCTCCTGTTGTATGACATCACCAACAAATCATCTTTTGACAACATCAGGGTAGGTCCTCTCCTTCCAAGGTCCTTTCCCCACCCCAACAACCCTGCCTGTCATGAGCAGCCAGAACAGGGCCTCTGCAGACCAGATTGCTTCAATTCTGTATAAACAGGTAGACCATAGAACCTGTCACTTTTGAAAAACCCTCAGCGGTGGCTAGGCATTTCGTTGCCATATGGGCATAGAAAAACCAAGCAGGAGATGTGCCCTGTGTGGCCTGTATAGCCCTGACTGTGATTCATGAGTGTGGTTTTGTTTTGTTTTGTTTTTCTGGTTTTTCAAGACAGGGTTTCTCTGTGTAGCCTTGACTGTCCTAGACTCACTTTGTAGACCAGGCTGGCCTCGAACTCACAGTGACCCGCCTGCTTCTGCCTCCTAAGTGTAAGGATTAAAGGCGTGTGCCACTACCTCCGGGCCATGAGTGTGTTTTATATCCAAATTTTCAGTACAGTCCCAGCTCCACCCTGGACAGTTATCTACAGGGACCCAGGGGAAAGCCCAAGCAGAAAACTCCACATGCATTCAGGCCAAGTTGCAACTCAAAAAGACAGAGTGAGTGGCTGTGCCCTCACAACCATTAGGGAGGCAATAACCAAGAAAGACAAGCGTGACTCTGTGCACAACATTGTTATGGTTTTGTGTGCTTCTAGACCTTGAGGACTGACAAGCAAACTAAGAGGATAAGACAGATAGTTATAAAAGGATGGCTAATGTATAGTATTGCCACCTCCAATCCTATACTCATGGCAGACATCACTAATCGATCACAGTACCTTTCGATCAGAAAGGCAATACAGAAAAATGAAGCCCAGAGCCTTGTATAGTCAAGGCAAATATCTCCTGTATTATATCTCCAGCCAAGCTTAGTCGTCTCTACCTCCATCTCCACCTCCAGTTCCTATTCGTTGTTGTTGTTGGGTTGTTTTGGTTTTTGAGGCAGAGTCTAGATATGTAGCTCAGGCTGGCCCCCAGTTCTGTTCACCTGCGCATGGAATATAACCCTGTGTCCCCCACACACACATGGCCAATCACGTTGCTTTTGATTATTGAGCCCTTTTATAGCTTTAAAATCCCAACAGAGAACTCTAGGAGAAGAACACCCTGGTCCTTGGCCTCAGCCTGGCTCGGCTTCCCCTCTCCCACAGGCCTGGCTCACAGAGATTCATGAGTATGCCCAGAGAGATGTGGTGATCATGCTGCTAGGCAACAAGGTGCGTAGTTCTGTGGTACAGTCGGTGTACTCCGGCCCTTCTCTCCCACTGTCTCAGCACTGGCCCCACCCAGCCCCATAGCCACATACATCCTTCCAGCCAAGGACTCTGAGGTCTCCAGTGTGGGAGTTAGACATGTCTTGTGTCTTCTGCCTCTCCCACCCCAAAGCTTTAGCAGTAGTAACCCCCTTCCACCATCTGCCCCAACTGCTGCCAGGTGACTCAGCTGCCAGCCATCACCAGATCATTATGGACAGGGTCAAGGTCAAGGGTTAAGTACAAAGGGTTTAACTCAGCTCCTGTCATCTGGTAAAGCTGGGTCACCGCACCCTTTGCTAGAGTTACACACCTCCCCAAGTGCTCAGGGCCAGCATCGGGCACACAGCCTGAACAACACAGAAACTCTGGCCCCCGGCCAACCACACTTGCCTGCAGTCCCTCAGGCCACCAGAAGAGGGCAGGCAGTGCTTGCTCCTGGAGCAAAAGATGGGCTTCCTGGGGTCAAGGCTTCCTTCCCAGGAGTTGATTGACCCACATGGGCTTGACAGGCGGATGTGAGCAGTGAAAGGGTGATCCGTTCAGAGGATGGAGAGACACTGGCCAGGGTAAGTGACTGCCAATAGGATTGGGGGAATGGTGAGAGAGGCCAGAAGCAAGCTCTGAGAACATTCTCTCCTGGGCAGGAGTATGGCGTTCCCTTCATGGAGACCAGCGCCAAGACTGGCATGAACGTGGAGCTGGCCTTCCTGGCAATTGCCAAGTGAGAACTGAACAAGGAAGGGGAGCCTGAGGTGGGGTGGGGGTGGGGGACAATCTGGAAAGCCAGTGTTGGGGAGTAGGGAAATGCCCAGGTCTACACTCCCAGCCCAGCCCATGACTTCCTATTCCAGGGAGCTAAAATACCGTGCAGGAAGACAGCCTGAGGAACCTAGCTTCCAGATCCGAGACTACGTGGAGTCCCAGAAGAAGCGCCCCAGCTGCTGCTCCTTTGCATGAGTCCCAGGGGACGAAGAGGAAGCCCAGAGAGACTCTTGGGGATGCAGTTATTCCAACTGCCATACCAACTAGGAGAGAGATAGGGGTTCAGTGGGCAGCCCCTACCAGGGAGATAGCTTTCACCCTAGGTTCTTTAGCTTCCCTGTGTCATGGGAAGGATGAAATATTCATATTTTATCTTAATATATATAAACTAATACCAAAAAAAAAAAAAGGTACCAGCGTGTCCCCAAAACCAAAATAAGTAGGACTTGGTGGTCCTTTGCTTTCTGGGGCTAAGTTCTAAAAGGCTGGGTGTCCCTCCTGGCCAGGGTATTACTATATCGGCATGGTGCCAGGGGATGCCGCACTGCTAGGATGTGGCAGCTGGTTGTGATCTCATCACCATCCTCACTAAGGAGGCTAAGGAGACCTCAGCCTTCTCTTCCTCCAGCTCCCCGAGAGATAGCCCTTCCCAATAAGAAGGACCTTAGTGCTGGGAGCTAGCCCGAAGCCTCAGGAAAGATAAACATGGAGACTGGAATCGGGGATGTGTGTAAGAAGAAGACGTTACTAGGGTGGGTCTGCTTAGCTACCTCCGGCTTGCCTACCCTTCCTCCTGGGAGTGTGCCCGTTTCTCTCTAGCACAGAAGCACAGTGGGGCACCTGAAGACATTACCTCCTATTCTCTGGATCTTACATCACAGGGGATGCCCCAGCATCCCACGGAGTCCCTCTCATCAGCTTTCTGCCTGAGGTTCCTAGACACCAGAAGTCAGAGCCAGGGGGAAAAAAAAAAAAAGTCCCCTCCTTCCCAATACCAATGTGGCAAGGTATACAGCACTACAGCTATTTAAGGCAGAAGGCAGAGCCAGATAAAGGACTTGCTGCTGGGCTAGAATAGGTGGGAGGCAGAACTGAACAACCCCACAGTCCATCTCCCTCACCTCCCCCCAATTAAGCCCCAGCTCTGTCCTCTTCCCTGCTCTTTCCTTTAATACCAGGGCCAAAAGTGTTTTATTTCCTCCTCTGCCACTAAGGCAGGTGAAAGGGTGGGAAGTTGTCCGTTTCTGGATAAGACAATGTAATATGTACAAGACAAGGTAGTGTGGGCAAGCCTGGGGTAAGGAGAGGGGTAGCAAGAAAGTCCTATAGGCCCAAGACCTCATCCTTAGGGCACTAGAGGTGCGCAGACCCGTGACATACAGGCACCTTTACTGCATCTCTGTAGGCTGGGCAGAGACCAAGGCATAAAAAAAGTATGCAGTGCACATTTCTGAGGTTACTACATTTTCTTTAAAGGCAGAAATCTTGCTCTCTGAGCAGAGTCAGCACTCTAAACTTGGGTTGATAAGGAAGCGCTCTCTCCCTAACCTCTCGCAGGCAGATCAGGGAGGAGCCTGGGCTTGCCTGTTCTCTTCTGGGGCTCTGAGCAGATTACATGAGCTCTAGTAACATAGCTCTGGGCCTCTGGCATTTGTGTTTTTTCAGAATTAAATTGCAGTATTTTGGAAAGTATATCATGACTGTTTTTTTCCTGTTCATTCCCAGAGGAAGAAGGCTCATCATTCTGCAGAGTTTGTTAGGTGTCCTGTTGCGGGAGACTGGTACCCAGTACTCAAGTCATTCCATCATCCTTCGGTGTCCCATCAGTTCACCTCACCCCTAATTGATTACCCTTCCCAGCTTCTGTGGCCAGCATCTCCCCTGGCAAGAGGGAGCTGGAATGCTTATCAACTATCTAGGGCATTTTTCTTTTTCTTGAAAAAAGCCAGTCCTTCATTCCCTCTGAAGTGAGTCCTAAGATTGACCCACCTGTCCCCCCAAACCCCTAGCCAAAGACTGCTGCGAAAACCAAGCCTTTAAAAAAAAAATCTGCCCTCAGGCAGCTTGTCTTCCAAGTGGGCTTCAAGGTGCCTCAGCCTTTGCCCTGCCCTCACATTCCTAGAAGGGATCAGAGCCCAAACCTCGCTCTATATGCCAAGTCCTGGGATAGTGCGGTGACTCCACAAGTAGAAACTTTGTTAAACAACCCTACTCCGGAGTTACTCTGTTACAGTTACCCTGTTACAGTGTTACTATGTTACAGAAGACATCTGTCCGGTTCGTAAACTGGCCCAGGGGAGGGGGAGGAGTGAGTGGGGAGGGTATGGGATGGTTTCCCGGGCAACTGTCGCTCCCCCCCCCCCCACCCCTCCACTCCAACCCCGCCCACGGCCTCCTGAAGCCAAGCTGTGCAACAGGCTTTGGCTAAAGGCGGTTAAAGCGTTGAGGATCCTTTACTCCGAGACTGGCTCTTCTAAATCCCCCTCCATGGCGTGGAAACCAGAGCGGAGCCCGCGGTGAGCCCTGGGCTCAGTACCTGGAACCCGTCCCCGTCCCGAGCCCCGCCCCATCTGCCCAACTCGGCACTTGGTAACAAACACTTCCACTTCCTGGGCTCTCTTTTCTTCTCCCCCAGCGGGGAGCCGCGCCGAGCGCAGGCCACACCTTCACCGTCCTGATTGGCTAGATTCGTTCACCCCGTCGCAAGGGCCCCTGTTTTTGATTTCTGGTTGGTTCACAGAGATCCACACCCACGGCATGGTCCCGCCCCCGAGTTTAGGTGCTGGGGCGGGCTCTGGAACGCGCAGACGCCGCGCAGGGCGGGGATTGGCGGGCTTCTTTCCTGTGCGTTCGCAACCGCGGTTCCCAGGACACCTGTTCCTTGTGCCCGGTGCGGTGCTCAGCTTCTTAACTTGAGCTCCGCGGCGCTGGGAGAAAGGTCCTGCGTCCCCGGCCTCCGACGGGACCCGCGCTGAGCGTTCGCAGGGCAAGATGAGCGCGGACGCGGCGGCCGGGGAGTCCCTGCCCCGGCTTTGCTGCCTGGAGAAGGGTCCGAACGGCTATGGTTTCCACCTGCACGGGGAAAAGGGCAAGGTGGGCCAGTTTATCCGGCTGGTGGAGCCCGGCTCGCCGGCGGAGAAGTCGGGGCTGCTGGCCGGGGACCGATTGGTGGAGGTGAACGGCGAGAATGTGGAGAAGGAGACGCATCAGCAGGTAGTGAGTCGCATCCGCGCAGCGCTCAACGCCGTGCGCCTGCTGGTGGTCGACCCTGAGACCGACGAGCATCTCAAGAAGCTGGGCGTACCAGTCCGGGAGGAGCTGCTGCGCGCCCAGGAAAAGTCCCAACAAGCCGAGCCTCTGGCCGCCGCCGACACGCAGGAGACTGGGGACCAGAGTGAAGCCGAAAAGAGCCACCTGGAGCGGGTAAGTGCGGGCAGGGCTGAGTATGTGACTAGGATTGCGGAGAGACTTGGGCGCCCAGTACGTCCAGCACTTTCTGAAACGCGAGGAGCGAGAAGGAAACGGCTTCCGCCCTCTGATCGCCGAGCCTTCGCAGTTTCTAAGACAAGTTTCGGACTGCTATCCGCAACCCCATCACCCTGCCCCGGCTGGCTGGGGAGCGGAGCGCCTTTACCGCACCTCCTGTCTCCTTTAACTTTGAAGAGGCGGCGCAAAAGAACTCAGTCCCCCGGTGGTGGCGCACGCCTTTAATCCTAGCATTTGGGAGGCAGAGGCAGGCAGATCACTGTGAGTTCGAGGCCAGCCTGGTCTACAAAGCGAGTCCAGGACAGTCAAGGCATCACAGAGAAATCCTGTCTCGAAAACACCCCCACACCCCAAAAAAACAAAAAACAGCTCAGTCTCCTTCTCGGCTCTCATTCCTTGGATTCCGGCCCCACAATTCGGACTCTTTCCTGGACTTCCTCTGCCTACAGCTAAGCTAGGAGCGCTCTGTCTGTCTCTGTCTCTCTCTCTCTCTGTGTCTCTGTCTCTGTCTCTCTCTCTCTCTCTCTCTCTCTCTCTCTCTCTCTCTCTCTCTCTCTCTCTCTCTCTCTCTCTTTCTCTCCAATCCCTGTGGCTGAAAGTGGCGTGAAGACTGAATAACAAAGGGTCCCAGCCCTACCCGCACCTCCTGGGTCCCTAGTTTGTGCATCATTAACTCACACCGATTGGACTTCGTCCTCCTCAAGTCTAAAGTGACTTCTAAGAAAGAGAGGAAGTCCCGACGTCTCCGAGCGACGGGTGGGGGTGGGGTGCAGGGAGGAGGCGCAGAGGCGTCTGGGGAGGGGGGTGGCTCTGCCACCCGGGAGGATTTATGGTCCTCTGGAATGTGAGGAGTAAGCTCTCGCTAGCTGGTATCTGGGAGCCTGGTGGGAGGATCTTGGAAGAGGAGAAAGATGGTTGGGGGGGGAGGGAGCAGGAATAAGGCCAAGCGGCGTCCTGCAGCGCCCACCGTTTGGCAGGTGGTCTCGCCCTGGTATTGTCACTGCTCACTCCAGCGTCCCGATAGTGAGCCGGCTGGTTGGTTTTTGCCGGTGTTTGGCATTTCCCCTAAACAATCCCAGTTTGGATCAGCTGCTAGAGGGGCAGCTGGCAAAACAGGAGCTTTTGTGCTGAGCCTCCAGGTCCCTGGAGAGCAAGGAAGAGGGGGAGGGAGGCCAGGTTCAGACTATAGGAGCAGGGTTCCTTCGGTGTGCACTAGCTCTCTGTCTGATCTACATGTGGCAGCGGTATCCACGGAGCCAGGAAGATCCTTCCTCAACCGGGAAAGGGCACCGTTTAGCCTTAAGATTTAGAGGCGGAGCCTGAGAGTACCAACTAGTTTGGTGGAAGTGAGGTCACAAGAAGCCCTGTCCTGCCAGAGTTTGGTGCTGGGAATGCCAGGGCCACCAAGTTCCCACTTCCTGCCAGTGCCAAATTGGCATTGGCAAGCAGTAGCAGAGCCCCTGGCTGCAAGTTGGAACAAGCGACCTCTGCTCCTAGGCACAAACCCAATTTGAACTTCGTGCCGAGTCCATGGATTCACCATTACCTTCACCTCCACCTCCTCCCCTCCTCCCACCTCCCCCTATTTTTTTCCCCCCCTTTGGACTTTGGCACCAGAACAGAGCGCTAGCAGCGTCCTCTCACACTGCAGGTACACACCAAGTTGCAGTCATACTCAGCTCCTCCCCTTGCCCTTTTGGTTGTCCTGCTGGGTGCTGGGTGCTGGGTGCTGGAGGGCTGCGGTGAGGCTGTTGTGGAAGGCTCCATATCACATTGCCTGGTATCTAAAAAGGCACTGGGCTGGGGCTTCCTGCTTGGAGATCTGTCCTCCGAGAGAACACAGAATCAGGGTCCCCAAGTGGTAGAGGGACACCAGGCGCAAAGTAGAACCATCCTGGGGATGATATGGGCATTGTCAGTCATTTTCTGACTTTGACTTTTCCCAACTCTAAAACAGGGTCAGTGAGCTGTTAACGTGGTCTGTTTTCTCAGCAGTTATCAGAAGCGTGGGGAGTACTTGTGCCCTGCCAGGTGGCTAAGGACATTGTTGTCCCAGTCCCTTCAGCTTTATTCTGCTAAGCTCCTCTAGTATAGAGTTCCCATCTCCTGGTGTGGGGAGCTTGCAGAGGACACTCTGACGCGCCCCATCCAATATTGCCAAATATGCCACTAAACACTGAGAGGCATCCCATCCCTCTACCTAAAGCACCCAGCTGAGATTTGACGGTTAGCTTTGGCCTGGATTTGTTTGCAGAGTGGGAGCTGCTCCCTTAATCTCTTCAGTTCTCATGTGACAAAGGTGTGAGCAGGAAGATGCTGTTGCAGAGACCCGGCTGAGTGGTGTCCTGGTGGGGCCAAGAGCAAACAGGCCAGGTCTTGAAAGGAGCCTGGAACAATGGAATAGTCCTGCTAGCCTGCTAAGGTCCAAAGGGCAAAAGGAAGTTTCCTTTTTTTTTTTTTTTTTTTCCTTTCTTTCTCTTTTTTAAACAATTATTTATTTATTTATTTTTGGTTTGTTTGGTTTTGGTTTTTCAAGATAAGGTTTCTCTATGTAGCCCTGGCTGCCCTGGACTCAGTTTGTAGACCAGGCTGGCCTCGAACTCACAAATCTGCCTGCATCTGCCTCTTTGAGTGCCGGGAATTAAAGGTACACCAGGCTGGAATTTACAAATCTGGCTAAGCTGCCTGGCCAGTGAGCCCCAAGGATCCTTCTGTCTCTACTTCCCTGGCGTTAGGATTACAAACCTAAACCTCCACTGCTGGCTTTTTTTGGGGGGGGGGGGGGTGGGGGGGGGGGGTTGCCTGGGGATTGAACTCAGGGCCTCATGATTGTACAGTAAGAGCTTTACCATCTGAGCTGTCCCACCAGCCCTTCTGTTCTGTTGTCTTCCCCCGTTCACAACCAGACAAGGGACAAGGCCTAAATCCTTGAGCTTTGGCCCAAAGTGGGGCCTGGGCAGACCTCCTGAGCCAGCTCAGCTGCATTAGCCGGACTGCCTGGAGGCCAGTTTCTTCATCTCCCTAAGCCTCTGTTTCCTCTTGTGTAAATTGGGGGTGATGGCAGTGACCTCACGAGGTTATTAGGGTTATATAAGGATGTGTGTAAGTCACTCAATACCTGGCACCCAGTGAGTGCTCAGTAAATGTTGATTGTTGGCATTTGAAGTAATAAATAGTTCACAGTGATGATTCCTCCCCTACCTGCGCAGGTGCAGCTGTGGCCAAGCCCAACTCCCAGAAGCGCTCAAAGATCACTGTTGTTTAATGTTTATGTGATGAGCAGGGTGTGGTGGCTCAGGCCTATAAAACCCAGCACATGGGAGGCAAAGGCAAGAGGACTGCCAGTTCCAGGCTAGACTGGGCTACAGCATGGGATTCTGCATCAGTATTTAGTAATAACAGTCCTCCATAAATTTGGCGACTCACTCTCTCCTCACCGCCCTGCTCATTTCCAGCCACACCAAAGTCCTGAATCCCCTCAAGCAAGCCGTGTATCCCTGTGGCTCTGCACACACACAGGGCTGTAGGTCGTGTGTTCACAACTTCCACCTCAACTGCATGGGAAGCCTTGGGGGCACAGCCTTGGGTTTCTCCTATTGCTGTCACCGACACTGCTCTGTACCTACTGTAGGAAGGTGTTCGATAAATGTTTCTGAATTAATGAGTGAACGCCTCGCACCTCTAAGGGACCTTTATCCCAGTGCACCAGGCCAGCACACCTGGGCTTGTTTGTGCATCCAGTCCTCCCAGAGATGGAATCCCAGATAGAGTCAACCCACTCTTTGCCTACTAGCAGCTTCCCTTTGGACAGGGAGGCCAAAAGTCTAGGCTTTGGGGTCAGGCGCAGTAGTGTGGAGAGTCTCCGCTCAGCCGCTTCCGGGTTCTAAATCCCAGGTAGTTCCTTAGTCTCTGCAAACCTTTGCCTCCTCTCAGTGAAATGGGGTCCCAGTTCCCAACCTGCACAGTTGTTAGGAAGACCCAGTTTCGCGCTGGCTCCTCCCAGCTTTGACCCTGATCCTAGAGTCAAAGATAGTGTAGCTGCTACCCCAGGAAGCATGGCAGGGGGGTGGGCACGACCACGGACAGGCAACCTACCTCCTCCTCCTCGGGCACCTGGCAGGTTTACTTTGGCCAAGATGGAGCTTCAGAAGGGCAGACTTAGGGAGGAAGCTTCTGGAGTTTGACTTTGAAATGACAGGTCAAGGCCCTGTGTGGTGGTCCATGCCTTTAATCCCAGCAAAGGCAGGCGGATCTCTATGAGTGAGGGGCCAGCCTGGTCTACGTAGCAAGTTCTGGGCCAGCCAGGGCTACACAATGAGATGCTGTCTCAAAAGGAAAAAGAAATAGATAAGTCATGGCACATTTGTGGTCATTTTCTCTATGGGTTAAATTCCCTATTAGCCTCAGGCCGTTGGGAAGTTAGTCTGTCTGCAATGACTGTCCTAGGGACAGAAAAGGGTTTCCTTCTCAGGAAACCTCAAGACCGATGGGGAAGGGACTCCCTGTCCCTGGAGCCTCTGGGAAAGTGGGGGAGTGCTGGGGAGTTAGACGGGCAAGGAGCAGTGTTCAAGTCTGTTGGAGCTATGGTCTCTTCTCTGGGGAGAATTGAAGTGCAGATGCTGATCCTCGGGTCCTAGCCTGCCCTTCTAAGGAAGAGTGGCCCTATTTGGAAAGGAAATTTACTGAATGCATGTGATCACCATCACTCCAAGCTGCTCTCTTACAGGCACAGAGACAGCTATTAAGACGGTTCTCACCTAGTAAGCGAGGCATCTTTGTTTCCCAGCCATGACTCCATTGTGTGTGTGTGTGTGTGTGTGTGTGTGTGTGTGTGTGTGTGTGTGTGTGTGCCTCTCCTTGGCTACACAGTTGGCTTGTGCTCTCCAGGTCAATCCGGACCACGTCAGGACCATCACAGTAGCCTAAGCGCAGGCTTCTCCATGCACAGTGGTAACTTGTCAGATATACAAGACTGACAATTCGAACTACTTGAGCCATCTTCCCATAGGGGTGGAAGTGGTTGGGCTCCTGATGGACCCAGAAAAGTGGGATATGCCTGCATGGGTGGGGTGGAGCCTGGGGAACAAAATCTTAACCCCTACCCACCCTTCCTAACCCTACTTTTCCTTGCTGGTTCTCCTGTAGCTCATAACCCCCCCCCTCCCCCCCCCCCCCCCCCCAACACACACACACACCCCACTCCCCACCAGAGGCCGGCCTTGATTGTTTGGTTTTTTTTTTGTTGTTGTTTTTTTTTTGTTTTTTTGGTTTTTTTTGAGACAGGGTTTCTCTGTGTAGCCTTGGCTGTCCTGGACTCACTTTGTAGACCAGGCTGGCTTCGAACTCACAGAGATCCGCCTGCCTCTGCCTCCCGAGTGCTGGGATTAAAGGCGTGCGTCACCACCACCTGGCTGGCCTTGATTGTTGACTGAGCCTTTCCCCCTTCAGGAAGAATAGCCTACTCTTCCTCATATCCCAGCCTTGACGATGTTTCAGTCCCTGTATCCTAAGGAAGGACAAGTGCTACAGATTCCCCGAGGTCAGACGGCTTCAAAGGTGACAGGCCGAGAACACTGGCCAGATTCAAATCTCACTCGATCACAGACGAAAGTGGCCTCTCCCTTTGCTTGTCAGGTCACGGGCCCAATGCCCATAGCAACTTCACAGGGTAGGGCACGTTTGGGGCTCTCGGACAGCATAGCGGCGGAAAGTGGGGTATCTGGATGCTCAGCCATTGGCCACAGGAGGTGTCTAAGTGAAAGTATGCTGGGCACGGGATCTGGTGCAAGGTGTACCCCTTATCTAACGTTCTTGGGACCAGAAGCATTCTGAATATTGGATGCTTGCCAACTTTGGAAGACGTACACAAACCTGAGCTATAGGGGCAAGATCCAAGTCTACGTGAGCGATTCACCTGTGCCTCATGCACTTTCTACACACAGCCTGGGGGCATTCGCATTTTGTTTAGGGACCAAAGCTTCCTAGTATGGAATTTTCCATTTGTGGTATCATGCCAGATTTTTCAGATTTGGGGACTCGGGGCACAGTTCTGTCGATAGAGTGCTGTCCAGCAGGTTTGGTGGCCTGAGATCTAGCCACAGTACCACATAGAACCGGTGGCACTCTCCTGTACTCCCCAGTCTTCTCAGAGGTGAGGTAGAAAGGGTCTTTGATCTTCAGTGAAGTTGAGGCCAGGCCAGACAGGGTTACTGGAGACCCTGCGGGGGGACGGGGGGATGGGGGGGGAACAGGGGAATCAGATGATTGGAGCAATTTGCACCTTAGATTTTTAGAGTAGGAATGTCCAGTCTGCACAAATAAAAAGAAGTAAACTATAGACCAGGCTGGCCTTGAACTCAGAGATCCACCTGCCTCTGCCCTCCAAGTGCTCGGATGTGCCACCACACCTGGCAACTATTTTCAAATCTTTAAACAAATCCACATGTTGGCATGATAATATTTTGTATTTTGATTACATTGTAACTAACTATCTCCTTTTATTTACTTGTTTATTTACTTTTTGGTGGTGCTGGAACTCACGATGTTAGACCAGGCTGGCCTCCCACCCACAGATCTGCCTGCTGTTGCCACCATGCCTGGTTCTTTTTGAAATTCCCCATGTCTGGTATATTTGTACTCCTTAAATCTTGGCTTTTCCTCTTACCAACTGAGTGTAGTTGGACAACTTACTCTTTGAACCTGACTTTCCTCTCTATGAAATGTGAGCATAGCTCCCTTACAGAGTTACAAATGGGAGGTATGTATGTATGTGTGTGTGTGTGTGTGTATATATATATATATATAAAACCATATGTATGTATGTATGTATGTATGTATGTATGTATGATGTATGTATGATGTATGTATGTATCCCGGCATAGTTCTGGACATTCAGTAAACCATAGTTCCTGTTTGTTACTTCAAAAATGAGCCCCAGTTTCACAATGAGCTCCTTGAATGTCCTTGTCCTCGCTTAGTCTCGTGGGACAGCCCAATAATCAGCAGCTTCTTGGAGAAAGGTTGGGGGTTGGTAACGGCGCACTGCCTGAGGGGGAGGCAGGAAGGCACCTGGCGGGCAGCCTTGGATGGAGTCCAGCTAGGCAGCGGCCCAGGTACCAGTCTGCTCTGTCTCAGGCCTCCGCAGCCTGGGAGAGAACTCAGCCCAGCTCTACTTGACCGCACTGAGAGGAAACACTGGGCAAGTAGTCACAATGAGGACCTGGCTCAGGGCCTCTGTCCCAGGAGTATCCCTGGCTCTAAAGCAGCACCCACGTTAGCTCTCATGGTTCCTCCTGCTACCTAGCTCCTACAAGGAGCACCACCATATGCATGCACACAGGCGAGCACGAACACACACACACACACACACACACACACACACACACACACACGCAAACTAGCAATTGGGACCACAATATCAAGGACTGTGAATAGCATCCTTGTTTGCAAGCATTACTTGGCCTGAAGAGATAAAGAGGAAGGGTCCTACAGGGACCGTGAGATGAGGCTAAACTGTTCCAAACCTGTGGTCATTCCCCAGCCTGCCTGAAAGAGAGCGACCCATGCAGCCATTACAAGGCAGAATCAAGCCTGTGTTCCAAGGGAAAACCACCAGCTGTTTCCCACAACAAAGCAGAGATGTCCCCAGCCCCTTCCCCCAGGGCTCCTCCTTCTGCCTCCCTCAGTCCCTCATCTCTGTCTGGGGCTGCTTCTCCTGTGTGGGACAGTGGGGGCCAGGCATATTTCTACGAATAAGAGCCCTGGGCTGGGCTGAGCTGAGGAAGAATAGTCTTAGAAAGTGTTTCCGAGTCACCTGGTGGTCTTTCCACCCTCACTGCCTGTCTCTCCTGGGGCTTGGAGCTGGCTGGCCTTTGGGAAATGGTAGAAAGTGTCCGGCTGTTTCTACTGAGCCCATCTCCATAGCATCAGCCAAGGAGGGGCTGGGCCCAAAGAGGCTTTGGTCCCCCAGCCACCTAGTAGCCCTCCCTTAATGGGGAGCAGGGAGCAGCTTTGGGCCTGCTCCCAAGAGACAGCACTAGGATTAGGGTATCGACTTTCCCCAGCTTTCCAGGTGGCTGTGGATGCTGCCTATTGAATTCCGTGCCCCCATCCCCTCCCTGGCCTGCAAAGCGTGGGTGGAGGTGATGGCTCAGCTACTTAGGGTGGAGACAGGAGCCTGGGTCAGACAGCCAAGGGGCAGCCCAAGAACTGAAGAAAGGAGGGTTTGGTGGCAATGCTCCTGGTCCTCTCTGGAAAGCTGAAAGATGGCTCCAGTCAGTGCAGCCCTGACCCATTCCAGCGTATTGACACCACCCTCTGCCACCATTGCCTGGGCCTCTCCTGAACCAGTCCTGATTTTTATTTCCAGCTTGGAAGTTCCTATGAAGCCTTTACGCAGGCAGCCTCTGGGCCCATGTTTCCATGAAGGTGTACCCCCACCCCCTCCCCTATGCCGCATGCCCCTGAATCAAGCACAGAGTCACCCAGAGAGCAACAGAGGATGCCTTATCCCTTTAGGCAGGATCCTCCAAGTCTTCCTGGTCCTCATGTCTCCACAAGGATGTAAGGCAGGCAGACCTTTGACTTCTGATGAGATGTGTCACTAGAAAGAGGATACTGATACTGAGGTGCAGTGGGGAAAACCCAAAGCACAGACTTGAAACCAGAAGGTGGGCATCACAAGGGCACCTTGGCACAAGTCCCAAGGTTACTTGGGGTAGCAGGGACACACACACCAAGTCCAGGGTAGTGTGGAGTTTTCCCAGAGACAGACTCCCAAGCTCTGGTAGCTTGCCCCCTCCCCCACCCCTACTTGGCCTGGGAACCAGGGGCCTGCCTCCAGGGGACTTCTCCAAGCTCCCCCCAAGCCGGGATGGGCTGACTCAGCAGCTGCAGTGACAGCTTCTGGGGACAGGAAGGGGACAGGCTAGTTTCTCTGAAAGTTTAAAACACTTCCCCCTCCCTTGCTTGTGAAGGAAGAGACTCATTAGAGGTCTAGAGGGTTCTCAACCCTCCTAATGCTGCCACCCTGTAATGCAATCCCTCGTGGTGACCCCCAAACCATAAAATTGCTTTTGTTGCTACTTCATAACTGTAATTTTGCTACTGTTAAGAATCATAATGCAAATATCTGATGTGCAGGACATCTGATATGTGACCCCTGTGAAAGAGGTTTTGTTTTTTTTTTTTTAAACCCCCCCCCCCCCCAAGGAGGTCGCGACCCACGGGTTGAGAACTGCTGCTCTAGAGACTTTGGAAAGGGTTTGTGAGTGCTGCACACAGAGGGTGGGGGAGCTTTCTGGGTAATACTAGTAACCCTATCCCACCACCCACAGAGCCTGAATCAACCACAGAGTCACCCTGAGGGCAACAGAGGATGTCTTATCCCTTTAGGCAGGATCCTCCAAGTCTTCCTGGTCCTCATGTCGCCACAAGGATGTAAGGCGGACCTTTGACTTCTGATGATATGGATACTGATACTGAGGTGCAGTAGGGAAAACCCAAAGCACAGACTTGAAACCGGAAGGTGGACATCACAAGGGCACCTAGCCCAGCCCTGCCCACTAGGGAGCCACCTCCCCTGAACCCTCAGCCTGGTTTTAGCCACAGTGCCAGCCCAGGCATGCTCACAGCCCGTCACCTAGGCCAGCTTTTATCCTTCCACTCAGGCTGTGGCTCTGACTGCATGAGGTGTGGAGCTCCCGGAAGGAAGCCTGTGCTTTTGTTAGCTCCCAGACACCAGGTCAGTGTGAGGAGAGCCCCCACCATCTGCCCTTCACTAGCTTCGCTCCAAATGGGCTGCCTGGCTCTGGCAATGGTAAAGGACACAGCCCGATGCAATGGGAGTAAGGCAGGCTGGTCCCCAGTGAAGCTGAGGTAGGCTTTAACAGTGAACCAGCTTCAGGCTGGCTATTGCGAGAAGTCTAGGATAAGGGAACCCTAGGGAGGGTGGGGAGGCACCAGAGGCAAACTGAGATTCCACAAGCTGAGGGCCACAGGAGGTGTGTGGCTGAGGTAGAAAGCTGAGCCTGTCCTGGTGACAACAACTGGTCAAACCTGTTCCGGCTCACCTAGGCAGCCTGGGGGAGGGCCCCCGCTGGCAGCTCTGAGCAGGGATTATTAGCTAGAAAGAATCGAATCCTAGTTCCCGGAATGGCATGGTGCTAGGAGTCTACAGGAGGGCCTGGGTCCCAGCAGGGTGAGGGGCTAGGTAGGCTGAGTGAAGGACAGCCTCCTGGGGGCATCTTTTTTGCTGCCAATTTGGTTGTCTTTGCTGTTTGAGGTGAGGGGTAAGTAGCCACTGGTGAAAATCCCAAGTGTCATCTTCTCTGTACCCTCCACAGTCCCCCCCCACCCATGCTCCAAAACAGGTACAGTGCCTTCTCAGGCATTCTTTTTACATCTTTAAATTTTACTATGTGTGTATATATACATGTCTGTTGTATAGGGTGTCAGTGCCATAGTCAGAGGACAACCTGGGGCGGGGCTCATTTCTCTCCTTCCACCATGTGAGTCCTGAGGATCAAACACACAGGTTGGGCTTGGCAGCAGGCACTTTTACTGGATGAGCAGTCTCTTCCGCCCCCACCCAGAGTGAAGGGATGGGACTGCAATCCTGGTAAGGTGGGGCTGGAGGCCCTCAGGCCCTCCCTTCACTCTTTCCCACCCCTCCCTTGCCTTTTGTACCTCCAGCTGAGGATTTGGATTTCAGAGCAGCCTGGCGCACCACCTTCCCTCCCTTCCCCAGTATCTCACAGTTACAGGAACAATGGCAAAGTCCCCATATGTACAGGGACTTAGTAAGAACAATAGCAACATCCAGGCCTGCACAGGGGTACTTGGGAGTGCCCAAGTGTTGCCTTATACCATGTCATTATGTCATGGGGCCTCCAGGGCAACCATAGGAGGTGGGTAGCAATAAGCTTCTGTAAAGGAAGACCCTGAGGCTCAGAAACAGAAATGATCACCCCAAGTCACAAGCAAGTCTTGTTGCCCCATAGGGTAGGTGGCAGCCCAGGGTTGGCCAACCAGCCAATGGCTGACCACCTGCCCCAGGCTTGGAGTTAGGATTGGGGTGGTGCTCGGGCTCCAGCTTCTGCGGGCTCGAGTCCATATTCTGTCATGTGAGCATCAAGGATATGGCTTCAGAGCGGAGCCACCAAACGAGAATTGAAGATATTGACAGTTGTTCCCAGCTGAGTGTCAGGGAGCACAGAAGACGCCTGTGTGTGTCCTTTGGGAGGCTGGTGAGATGATGGCTCAGTAGTAGGTCAAGGCAGTCACCAGCAAGTCTCACAACCTGACCTCCCACGGTGAAAGGAGAGAACCAACGCTCACAGTTATCCTCTGACCCTCACATGTGGACGTGGTGGATGCACGCTCTTTTTTGCACACAAAATAAAATGTTAAAGTTCAAAGTAACAGGCCCTGCCTTCCAGGCCACGGTCTCTGACGACACTGGCCCTGCCCTGCCTTTCATGGGATTAGTGAGTAATACCCCACTCACCCCACCTTCCTACTCCTGTTCTGTTGCTCCTTCTATCCTGGGCTGGCTATGGAGCACACGAGGGTGATCCCATCCACCCAGGACCCTTCATCCTGATACCTCCTGGGGTTCATGTTCTCCGGCGGCCATTAGGTTCGCTGGGGTCAGAGAAGAGAGCCCACTAGAGATGAAAGGCTTTGCTGTAAACAGGCTGTCCAGCTTTCAGTAAAAAGCTATCGTTGCCTTCACAGCAGGGAACAGATATGTGGGCCAGGTCCCCACTCGGGAGCCTTGGGTGGAAAGGCTAAGACCAGAGCAACACGTGCGTGATACAAATAGCGACGAGGGAGACCAGCCTCAGGCAGGGACAGCGGCGTATCCAGAGTCGCTCTGTTGTTTCAGTGCCTGGTGTCCTTTCATGTCTTCTGAACCCTGGGTCAGATTCTCTTGCAGGGCTCTGATCACATTGGATTATTCCAGATCCTTCTAGGTGGGGAGGTAGAGTTGGGCAGAGGGAGGTAGGAGGAGGCAGAGACGGCAGGGTTGGGACGTTGTGGAGTGACGCGGGTGCTTCCTACATTCCCACAGCGCGAGCTCCGGCCTCGGCTCTGCACCATGAAGAAGGGCCCCAATGGCTATGGCTTCAACCTGCACAGTGACAAGTCTAAGCCAGGCCAGTTCATCCGAGCAGTGGACCCAGACTCGCCGGCAGAGGCCTCTGGACTCCGAGCCCAGGACCGCATTGTGGAGGTGATACCCTTTACAGTGCTCACCATACTCCTCCAGGCTCTTCCTTCCTAATCTTTGGTGCTCGTGGGGCAGCCTTTTTTATTAACCCATGGGAAATGGCCAGCCCGGGGATGCTGGACGGTCAGCAGCTGCACAGGCCACTAGGAGGAAAGGGAAGGAGGGGGGTAAGGGTTAGGTGAGCACATGGACAGGCTGACTGACTTATTTTCCCATCTCTTGGGGTCTGATTTACCAACTATACACTCTACACCCGTGATTTGCCTGCCAAAATCCAGGCAGATACCTGCCAGAGGCCACCCAGTTGGCCTTCTTGATGCCTGAGAACTCCGCGCCAGGCACGAGGAGATATTAAACCCTCTCCTGAGTTCAGCTTTGAGACACTCTGTACTGCTGCCGTGCTCACGAGAGAGGAAACGTGAACTAAATGCTTGGGCTGGTCCCAGAATCACAGCCTGAGAACCTTAGAGCCACAGATCAGCTCTTCCAAGACTTCTCACTTTACACGTGAGAAAACCAAGGCCTGGAGAGGGAGGTCGGAGGAGAGCCCAGCCCAGGCTCCCAGGCCTCTCCTCCCTAGCAGCTGTGTTTGTGTAGTCTCCTCTGGGTATTTTCTTTGGCTCTTCCCATGTGTCTCAATTCCCAGCTGGCTGTCAGAGAAGCACTGGCTGGGTTCTCAACTAAGCAAATGAGGGAATGCAGCATTCCCAAGTGGGACTTCCTCCACCTGCCCTCCCCAGCACGGAGACCTGTGTGGGTAACCTTCCACACCCTCATCTCTGTCCTGCCTCACAGGTCAATGGTGTCTGCATGGAGGGCAAACAACATGGGGACGTGGTGTCTGCCATCAAGGCTGGAGGGGATGAGGCCAAGCTGCTGGTGGTAGACAAGGAAACAGATGAGTTCTTCAAAAAGTGCAAAGTGATCCCATCGCAGGACCACCTGGATGGTGAGCACACAGTTGGGTGCCCCCAAGCCAGGGATGTGGCCAGTGCCTAAGGCCTGGCCGGAGATGGAGGTGGGTAGCTTCTTAGATTGCTCTCCTTTCCCCTTCAGAGGTTGGTAGAGAGCGGAAGCAGGGATGGGCCCATGAGTGTCTGAAGGTGGCAGGTGACAGGGATTAAATGGCATGAAGGAGAGGTTAGGGGGTTCAGTCAGTACCAAGGCGTGGTCCAAGCCTCTCCCTAACACAGTGAGTTCTCTGAGAAGAAAGAGTTAACTCTGGAGCAGCCTCCAGCCTTCCCTGGGTAGATCAGAGTCCAGTGACAGGGGCCCAGTACTCCCCTCCCCCTTTCTGTCAAGTTGCCTTGGAAACTCAGGCTTGCTGGCTCTAGAGAGCAGTGGGTCCCCTTCAGTCCCTGGGCCCCTGCCCTCCCCCTCCCCCATCCTCATCCTGCCAAGCCTGGCACCTCCCCCTGTCTAAGCCAAGCCAAAGTGAGTAGGGCCCCTACACCAGGCAGGAAGGGGCTGAGCACCCCCTACTCCTGAGGCCGGACTTTGTCCCTGGGGAGACCTGTGCGGAAAGTGAAACCAATCTGGACTTTGTTGTGGGTGGGGCCTTCCTGAGGATGGCAACTGTAGTAGTAGGTCAGGGTCCACATAACTCAGATCCCCAAGAGGAGGGGTAGGTACAGTGGCCCAGCCCAGCAAAAGGTACCATAACCTAAGTCTACAGAAGCACTCCACCCATGCTTACTCCCCTTCACAGGCTATGTGGGAAGTGACCCCAGGCCTGCCTTTCTCTTCCACTGGCCTCCTGACTCCACCCAGGACACTGTCCTTGAACCTTCTTCTTGTCCCGATTTCCAGGTGGCAGATAGTTGGCACTGTTTTGAGGCAGCAGGTGCCAGCTATATAATCTGAGGTGTGGCCCCAAATCTGCTGTCACAGCATCAACCCCTGGGATGTGTGAAAACCAAGGCCCAGCCCTGGGGTGTATGTGGAGGCCCGAGGGTGGGTTAGATGACTCAATCCTCCCCATCTGCCTTCTGGGTCATCAGGCTTGGTGGCAGGTACCTACCCACTGAGCCATCTCTCTGGGGGGACCTGCCTTTGACTTGGCTACCCTAGAACTCCATCCTGTGTTGTTAACTCTCCAGCAAGCTGGCCACTTGACATTCTGAGGGCACTTGTTTAGTCCATGTGGGGTTGAGTGTCTGGTCCCCAGCACTGCACAGGGTACTGCTCCATTATGGGGAGCCATCTTGTTCATCACAGATTGCCAATCAGCATCAAGTAGCACTCCTCAAGTATGATCTTTCCTGACACCCACCCCCACCCCAAAATTTCCCCAGTTTGCCAAATTAGACATTTTAAAAATAAATTTTAGTTGAAAATAACAAAGTATTGCACAGTAGCAGGGTCTTGTTTTCTGAAACTGTCAAAAGTCTTTCTGTGTACTGGGTCATCAAAATGTCAAATGTACATGCCCTGGTTGTAGCCACTGACCTCCGGAATGAAGTCTGGTGAGCTGCGCGAGCCATAGCTCTGACCTCCTGCAAAGTTTCTGGACTGACCTTTGCCCTCTCCCTCTTCCAGGCCCCTTGCCTGAGCCCTTCACCAATGGAGAGATACAGAAGGTAAGGAAGGGGTCCTACCCGCCTCTGTGGAGACAGTGTAAGTGGTGGCATGGATGGGAGGCTGGCTCAGGCTACCATATTAGGGCCCAGCTCCAGGTCCTTCCAAACTACAGGACTGCCAGAGTACCCCAGCCCTGGTCAGGGGGTAAGGCTGTCACCGGGGAGAGGCTTGCCTGGGGCCCCTCACCACTACCCCCCCCCCCACTCGACTCCAACTCCCACCACACAGAAGAGGCCATTCTTCCCCTAAGAACAGAACCTTAGTGTCTGCCTGCTGGTCCTGCTACTTCCAGCCCCTCCTCCTCGGGCAGAAGGGAAGGGGGTGAGGCTGGGAGCCAGCCGAGGCTGTGGAAGGACCCAGGAAGAGGCTGGGTGCCAGGCTCACGCCCCAGCCAAAACCTCTACCCAGGCATGGGCTGTCTCAGAATCAGACCACAGAGCGGGAGTTGGCAAGATCTGCTTGACGCTTCCTCCACAGGGACCTAGTGGAGGCAAGAGTCAGGCCACAACCCCAGCCTTCTGCCACCCCATCCATGGTTCTAGAATGTTCTACCCATCTTAGTCCTTAAAGACCCTGGTTGGTTACTTTGGGGTTAAGGCCTGGAGAGGGCTGCAAAAGGTTAAGAGGGAGGGCCCTGCTGGGTCTGTGCTACACGAAGCCCCTCCTGGGTCACTGATGCAAAAAGTGAGTCAGTGCTCAAAAGTGTTGGGGAGGATGAGAGTTCAGCAGGTCCCTGCCCCTGCCTAGGTGATGGATGGAACCAGGCTGCCCCAATCCTTTTAGGAATGCAGCAATGTAAATCTGGAATTTGGATGATGGCTAAGGCCTGAGTGAGGACCTTTCTCTAATGAGGTCTCTCATCAGGAAGTTTCCCTCCCCATCCCCTGCCAACCCATAACTTTTCCTCTCTGTGCTAGGAGAGCAGCCGTGAAGCTCTGGTAGAGCCAGCTTCAGAGAGCCCCAGGCCAGCCCTGGCAAGATCTGCCTCCAGTGATACCAGTGAGGAGGTAGGCTGGCCCTGTGGGGGTTGGTGACTGAGCCATTTCCAGGCCACTCTGGTTCCTGGCACACTAGCCTGCCTTTGAGGTCACATGCTAAGGTGCAGTTTGTTCTTGTGACCTGGCTACCCTGGCCATGGCCCCAAGGGATCCACCTCTCTGAGGCCAAGGGACAGGGAGCCCTGAGGGGTGGACACTGACTCCTTCCTCCTCGATACAGCTAAATTCTCAAGACAGCCCCAAGAGACAGGATTCCACAGAGCCCTCATCTACCTCCTCCTCCTCCGACCCCATCTTGGACTTCAACATCTCCCTGGCTGTGGCTAAGGAGAGGGCCCACCAGAAGCGCAGTAGCAAGCGGGCCCCGCAGATGGACTGGAGCAAGAAAAACGAACTCTTCAGCAACCTCTGAGCAGCGGCTGCCTCCAGCTGGCTAGTGCTGGAAGGGTGGAGCCACCCACCTACCACCCTAGGGCCCCTTCTCCCCTCCCCAGGTGCCCACCAATCAACATTCAAATCAGCATCCGCCCCACTTGCTGACAAATCTATTTCCCTAGGAATTCTGTCCTTCCCTCACCTTAGGGAAGGAGGATGTTCCTGTCCTGCCTCCCTGCTCCTCCCTGAGAGCTTCTTCCCACCAAGTCCCCCCCTCACCAGTCTGCCTAGGACATCACTGGGGCCTGCACCAAGCAAGGACTTTTGGACCAGACAAGAAGTCCTCCCTCAACTATGTGCGATGACCAAGTTCAGGACTGACCATAGCAGCCATTGCTTATCATGGACAAGGTGCCCAAGGCCCTCAGAGCTATGCTTGGCATCTTTCATTTGATTTCTTCTTCCTCTTCTTCTTCTTCTTCTTTTTTTTTTTTTTTTTTTTAAAGAGTGTAGCATTGAGAATTTAGAGGGATTCTTATTTCTATGATTCCTGTGATTCTCACAGTTGTTGGCCCCAGGGCATGGTAATGGCCTCATCCTTAAATTTTTATTTCCATCCTCACCCTGAGAGACCTGGGCAGCTTGGGGAGAAGCCCGGTTGCCTCTACCTGTGCTGAGCCAGGTGCCCCCACTGTAAGGAAATGCCTTCAGAAATTCACTGGTTCCTTCAAACTGCCTGAGCCTGTGTCTTCTTTTGGAGCTTTGCCTTCCCGCCCCGTACCGTCCAGAGTGGATAGGGAGTGGGTAATGAATGGGGTTCCCAGGTAGCTGGCCTTTGGTTGAGAGGAAGGATATTCACCCCTGGGGGACTACGTAGGGCTCCCACAACCCCAAGCTTGAGTGGCTTTTGCAGCTACTCTGGGGTCCACAGGGCCCTTAGCTCCCTGTCAGTGCACCCTAGGGCACCGGATGTGGGAAGAGGAAGCTGAGGTGAGGGCTCTGGGAGGATCCTCATCCCAGAAGTACTACAAGTGACTCATTACAGAGCTGTGTTCGGGATGTGAGGACTTGACTCCCCACTCCCTCCCCCGCCCCCGACCAAGGAGTACAGATTCTCAGCAGTCTGAGCCTGACACACACGCACACACCTCCCAATGGCCTGCTTGGAAGGCAGATAGAGATCCAGCACAGGAGAAGCCCACTTAGCCCCAGGACACACTGGGTGGTGGTGGGATGGAAGGGACTTTGCAGTGGGGTATATACTGCCTCTGCCAGGAGGCCCTGTGAGTGCCGGGGCTGCAGAGCCAGAGGGTCCTAGGACAGGTATTCAAAAAAGGAAGTGGGTGTGGCCCCAGACGAGTTCCCATTCGCTTATTCTATAGACAGGCCACTCAACCAGGTTGCTGGTCTGAAAGGAACAAGTCAAAACAGTAGATCTGGTTGAGAAGCCCTGGGGCCCTCTGGGTTGGGAGAAGGGTCAGTCACTATCTGGCCATCTCAGCATTAAGGGCTGGATTCCACCAGCCCTAAGGAGACCATCAGAGCCCTTATGGCAGTACCTATCATGTGCTGCCTGCTCAGCTGGGCCTGGCCTCCCTCCGCCACCCATGCTTCTACCCTTTGACCCCAGGCTGGTGTAACTGGCCTCAGGATTGCCCCACAGGGATTGGAGGAGCCCCTCCCTACCTCACCTGCTGGGTGAAGCTCTGGGGGACCTTTGGCTCTAAGCTGGACCAGAACTCCTGGCTAAGGTCTGGAGCAGAGTCCAAACAAGCTTCATTCCAGATTCATGCGTTCTGGTGAGCAGTTTCCCCCGGGACTGGGAGCCATCAATCTCTCACAAATGCACTTCTAACCTCCTGTCAGAGCTGTTCTGAAAACATGCCTGGCCTTTTGGATAACGACAGGGTATGGGGGGCACCCTCCTGCAAGACCCCCTCCTGCATTGCGAAGAGAACGTTTGCTAGCAGCCTGGCCATCTAGAACCCGTTCCTCTGCTGCTCCCTAGTGGCCAAGTTCAATGCAGCTGCAGGGAGGCACGGAGCTATAGACCTAGTGAAGTCGCAGGAGGGGCTGAGGGTGGCCTTTGGTTCTCTCACGAGCTCCAGGTTCCAGGCTTCTCTGACAGGGATGCTCCCCAGATACAAGGAGCTGTAAGCAGAAGTCATTCTTCTTCCCTCGGACCTGTCTGGCTCTAAGAGCAGAATAGGACCAAGGGACACTAGGCTGAGGGACCAGCCCACTCCTTCACTAGGTTGCCTGTGTTTCCAGGTTCAAGCCTACTTGGTCACTCTGGTCCACTGACAACAGGATTGAGCACCCTGCCTCAGCCTTCTCCATGAGGAGAACGGATGAAGGAACAAGGGAAGCTGCCTAAACAAATGTTTTACTCAGCCAGGACCCTAGGGAAAGGCTGGTTCTCCACACCCTTCCAGCTTCCGGTTCCCACCTCCACCTTGACTTCGATGGACTACGGCCATCCATTCGAGCACAGTTAGGGTCAGCTTATGGTTGGGAGTAGGAAGGAGTCTTCTTGGCCACTGGCAGCCAGGGGAGGCCAAGGCAGGCTCAGGCTCACGAGGGCCTGGCGCAGACTGAAGGTACTGTACATTTATCTCCCATGCAGCTGTCTGGCCTTGGGAGTGGGTGGTTCCAACTCTCCTGCTCACACTGGGTAGCTGTCCCAGGCTCTGTCATCCCACATCTATAGGGTTGCTCTTCCATGTGGCTTGTCCGCTCCAGAATCCACTGCCGCTCTGGCTCACTCACTGCCAGCCTTAGTGTCACCTCCTGGAAGACGTTGCTCACAGCCACCTGTAGGAGCCAGAGGAGTTACAGCCTCTAGTTCTAACACCAACTGCTCTACTTCCCTAGGGCTCCCCACCAATGCCCTTACCTGCTTAAAGTGAAGTTTCTGGAACATCCGGATGCTGGGTTCATTTTCTTGCCCGATTTTGGCCTCAAACTTGGTCAGACCTAGCTTTGTCACTCCTCCAGAGTTATAAGAGAGAGAGGGGCAAAGAGTAAAACCTCCACTCTTCTAGCCTCTGTCCCAGTCTGCAGTACAGGGGCCTGTCATCTGCCTCTTCCTCCCTGAAGAAGGCTCAGCTCAGGCCTACCCATGTGGTCAATTATATTTGTCTTACCATAGGCCATCATCAGGAGAGAAGCCTCGGAGCCAAGGCCCTGACCTCTGCAGCTGGGCTCTAGGAGAAAAAGCACACTGTGGCTGGTACCAGACGCCAGGCTCCAGTGTATACACCTGAAAAGCACCGGCTTACTGATCTACCAAACTCTACTGTTAGCATTCTGCCCAGGAAAAAGAAAGGCACAGAGAAGGGAGAGGACATGCGAGGCTCCCAGCCATCTTGGCAGAAGCTAAGGACCAGGGATGCAGAGGCAGAAAGGGCTCCTCCACAGCATGCAGGCATCTCCTGGATGGCTGCTTTTTGGAGGATCCCTCCTAAGCAAGGAACAGAGAGAGTTTTGAAGGGTGAGGCAATGGCTCAATAGGAAAATGCCTGCAAGGAGGACCAGAGTTTCATGCCCAGAACCTGTATTAAAAAGCCAGGTGTGGTGGCCATTTTGAAGGCCAGTACTGGGTAGGCACAGCCAGCTAGCCTAGCCTCCAGGCTGGTGAGAAACCCTGTCTCAAACAAACAAAAACCTACATATAAAAAGGTTGATGGCATGTAAGGAACAAAAGCCAAGAATGTTCTCTGGCCTACATACCAAACATACACACACACACAGGCGCACACACACCCCACCACCCTGAGACAGACAGCAGACAGAGAGCGAGAGAGAGAATCAAAGGTTAACTTCATATGAAGACATATGGCAGAAAATGAACCCAGGGGTTAGTCGCCATACCAAGTATTGGACAGGAGACAGCCGGCTCTGCCATAGTCAAGAGCTGGCTGACAACCAGGGTAACCAACTGAGGTACCTCTGGGCAGCTGCTAAGCTCTCTGAAGTTCTGGCTGGGAGGGACAAACCTGCAATCATGACCTCGATCTCCCCCAAAGTGGGGTCCTCTAGATCTGTGAGGAAGAGGTTCACATCTCCCACCATGCAGCTCTCTTCAGGGGGGCGGGGCTGGGCCTGCCACTTCTCTGCATCCAGCACAATGAAGGTACACTCTGAGGGCGGAGGCAAGAAGGGCAGCGCTCAGAGTCTTCAAAGGGCAGAGGAAGGCTGGTGCTCCCACCCAAGCCAGAGAACTGCACTGTTCCCTCCAAGAGAAAAGGAGCCTGAAGCCTAGTACAGAGTGCAAGGTCACGTCTGATCTCACTGGAAACAGCCTTCTCCAAGAGGTATCTGTGTAAAAAGGAACAAGGAATTCAGATGGTAGGACCTATACCAGGCTACGGCAAGGGACATGAGAGCAGAGCCTAAATTAACAACTGGAAATCAACTTGCTTTATTCTCTCTAAATCCCTCCAAGGTGGTGTCTGCTCAGGCAAGAGGATGTAATGTCAGCTGCAGGGACCACTTGTCCAAGTATAAGCAACCTCCAAAGTTTTGACCATGGTCTAGTGAGGTGTGGGAGACAGGGAGGAAGAGTGGAGGCTGTCTGGGGACAGGGGAGGGGTCTCCTCACTGTCTTCATCTTCACGCCAGCTGCACTGCATTGCATATTCCTGCTCTAGGGTCAGTGGCTCTGAGGCTGTCAGATGCCGCAGTTCCTCCGACTTCATCCACTCATGGTACCTGCAGGGGGTGGGGTGGGGGGGAGACTTGTCTTAGATGAGTGGTACTAATTCAACAACATGGGTTCTCGCTGGGTGTGGAGGGACAGGCCTGGATGCTCAGCACCCGGGAGGTGGAGGCTGGAGGATCTGGAGCTTGAGGCCAGCCTGAGTTATAGGAGATCCTTTCCTCAAAGCAAGTGGACAAGGAGGAGGATGAGTGTTCAGGAGAATTCCCTTCTCGCCTCTCAACACCACAATTCCAAGTAGCTATGAGGTATGAGGTGCAAACAAATGAACGAACAAACAAGAATCCGACACTGGGTGTGGTGGCACATGCCTTTATCCCAGCACTGGGGAGGCTGGGTATTTCTGTTTGAGGCTAGCCTAGGCTACATAGTTCCAGGCCAGCCAGGGTTGCATACACAGTGAGACCCTGTCTCCAAGATGACTGGTTCAATCTGGCTTCTCTCTTGGTTTCAGACAGAATTGCTCTGCTTTGGTCTCAAGCTAACTCCAGCAATCGGCTCTAATCTTCTGGCTCCTCATTCTCTGGCTCCTTCTGTCTTCACCTGCGTCTAGGTTGTTCTGTGAAACTGTCCTGGTAAAAACTGCCTCTGAATTCCACGAACTGCACTGCCACAAACTCAACTCCACTGCACTGCCTCTCATCTGACTGAGTCACGCCCATGTCTCCTGAGTGCTGGGAATAAAGTTCTGAACCACCACACCTGGACCTACGTCTCCTTGATCTGTCTCCTGTGTCGTGTCGGCATTCAGCTGGGTCACACAGACCTAGAAGGTCTTTGGATGTGATCCCTTGCCAGAGCAGCCATGTTGCTAGATTAAATCCTCTACAGACCTCAGCCAACAGAGTTGGGCAGACCTTTACAAGACAGGGTGTCAGGGACCGCCCACAAATAAAATGATTGGTAGAGGATGCCCCACACCCCTACACTGCCAGTTTCTCAACCTACCAGATGTTTACCAATTAACCCCACAGAGTCCCTGTAACTCACTCGGGCCTTTAAACTGTAGGCATCAAAATAACGCAACATTCAACACCTGGGACAAGCCCAATATAAGTCTCCAGAATGAGCACATCCTATTTACTGATACCAGGAAATGCCATCAGTAAGTTAGAACGAGGAAAGGAATTTCTTTGTTCTTTGCTACATAGATTTATATGATGTAATTCCTAATTGAAAAGCTAAAAAAAGTCGAGGGATGAAAAGGGGGAGAAAAATGGGAAATAGTTTCTCCACTTCAGCTTTATTCTTCCTGCATGTAAATTTTTTCCTCCCCCTTTGAGATACAGTCTCACTACGTAGCCCTGACTGTCCTGGAACTTATTGTGTAGACCTGGCATCAATCTCACAGCAGCCCACCAGCCTCTGCCTCCAAAGTGTTGTGCAGCACCACACAAGAAATGCTTCTTAGGAGCCGGGCGTGGTGGCGCACGCCTTTAATCCCAGCACTCGGGAGGCAGAGGCAGGCGGATCGCTGTGAGTTCGAGGCCAGCCTGGTCTACAAAGCGAGTCCAGGACAGTCAAGGCTACACAGAGAAACCCTGTCTCAAAAGACCAAAAAAGAAAAAGAAAAGAAAAGAAAAGAAAAGAAAAGAAAAGAAATGCTTCTTAGAACAAAACGGGCTCCTAGATTAGGATTGAGGGCCCTGTTTCCAATAGCCCTTCAAGCTACAAGCAGTCAAGTGAACAGTTACCTGGGCACGTGCTCGGAGGTGTAGGGTACCAGGACCACCTTCTTGCCCAGCAGAACTGTGTTCTGATTCAGCTTCATTGTAGCTGCCTAGAAATGGGGGTAGTTCAAAATTTCTGAGCTTTAAGTGTCTTTCCACATAGGGTAGGAGGAATTCAAGCCCTCCCTGTAGAGGCAGGCCTGTGCTGACAAGGGAGCGTCCTGCCTTTCCCTCGGGAGTACTAGAAAGAACAGAGATTCTTAAAACTCTTGTAAGAAAGAACCTAAAGTGGTCAACAAATCTCGGCTCTCATCTCAGGGGGCAAGTTTTGGCTGCGGTTTCCATCCCCAAGAACTTGCATCTATCAAATCCGAGCGCCAAATAACCAGGATTCATATGCGACGTGCCCCAGTCCGGGGAATCCACCCAAAAAGACCGGTTAACCCTCCTTTAAACCTGTTTTCAGCCCTTCCCTCCAGCGTCCACGCCACCCTGCTCTGGCCCTCCCCTTTTCCCGTCCCCAGGCCCCACTTGAAGTCCTCAGGCCTCAGCCCTTTTGCGTGGCACGAAGGCGGTTCCTCGACCCTCTAACCGCCGTGGTCTGCAAACCGCCAAACTCACACCCATCCCCCGCCGAGGCAGGCGTCCCCAACAACAGGCGTCAGCGCCGCTCCCAGGGAGCCAGGCTTTCCGCATGCGCGTGGGTGCGCACCGCCCGCTTCCGCCACGCAGACGGCAGCCGCCAGGGCCAATCCCGGCCCCGCCCCCACGAGACGACCAATCAACGCACTGTGTCCCTCTCCAAGCACTCTCCTGGAAGGTGGGGCCCGGAAGCATGCGCATGCGCGCAGAGGCTGCCGGTGCGGGAACAGCTGGTGCCGGGTGGCAGCAGCGGAGCTGGAGGCGGTGGCCGCTGTGGCCGGGAGCTAACTGTGCTGCAGGTCTGGGACGGACAGGAGGGTAGAACGGGGGGCGGAGATAGATGGAAATTTTGGAGTCTCACCAGGACGGAAGGGGAGGGAGAGTCTCGGAGATGGGCTCTTGAGAAGAGAGGGCGGCTTAAGGGTGGGGAAGGCAAGGTAGAACGCAGGTGAGGGAGCAGGAGGCCCCACTTAAAACAAGAGGCTTTGGGACAAGGAATCAGCATGGAGGGACAACCTAGGAAAACTTGGCTCGCTGCTGTGGGCAGAGAGGCAGACAGTTGCATGGGCTGTCAAGTGTAGTCGTGAGCTCACAGATCCTTAAATGCACCGGACACAAGCACGTTAGGGTAAAGGGGGCTGTGATGGTGAGTGAGGCTTAGTGGCCTCGGAAGCCCCTCAGTTACTTGAGTGTTAGCAGCACCCAGGCACAAGGAAGTAAGTGCATAGCAAGAGTAAAGTTAGAAGGCATTGTCCAAGCAGCTACGTCCCACCAAAGCTGCCTCGTGACAGATAGTGAGGCCGAAGTGTCTGAGACAAAAGGAGTACAGGTGAAAGGGACAGGTTGCAAGCCTTCCCCCATTCCTATCTCTGTCATTAGAAAAATTAATTCTATTCTTTTGTCTTAGGAGCCGCAGCAGCCACCTGCCTTGCACAGAAGTAACGTCTTCGGCCGGATCTGTCTCACTCTTTGGAGATGGCTGGTGAAATCACGGAGACCGGGGAGCTCTATTCTCCTTATGTGAGTTTTTCCTCTGTGAAAGCGTTCTGCTCGCCACTGTGCTCCTGGTTTCTAGAGAATGCCCCTGCTGTGTGTGAACTGTACTCATGTTGTTGCCCTGGGTTAAGTAGACCCTGGGGAAACCGAGACTGAAACCTCAGGTAGTTGCAGTCAGCGTCCAGCTGTCTTGGCTTGGACTGTTAATATCAGACTCATTCCACTTTTGTTAATTTATTATTTATTTGAAGTTTTAATTTTTGATTGTGTGTCTGTGTGTGGATATGTGCATGCTTGCCAAAATCCAGAAGAGGGCACCAGATGCCCCCGGAGCTGGAGTTGCATGTGGGTGCTGGGAATTGAACTCAGGTCCTCTGCAGGAGTAGCAGGTGCTCCTAACTGCTGAGCTGTCTCTCCAGTTCCACTTCCCTTTTATGATACCTATCAGAGATTATCAAGCCAAACAACCCGCTTGCTGGTCTCCCATAGCATCTATCTATCTCAGGGCTGCCACAGATTGCAGACAACGCTGCCGTCAGACGGGGCAGTCAGTCCACTGACAGCTGTTGCCTTGGAGTTTTGTTCATCTCAGCAGTCTGTACCTTCCTTCATCTTCGCTGAATTTTAAGTTGCACAACTTTAATGGTTTGGGATGTTGAAAGAGGCGCTGAACTGCAGAGACCTCCAACTGCAGTTTGCTAGAGTCAGCAATTATGGCAATTAGCGTGACTGGTTTCTCTCTGTCTGTACTCCGAGGCCCCCTCACTCCCCCACACACTCAGTTTATCTTCTCTGTGTAGCACCCAGCCGGCTGTGGTTCTTGCATCACAGGGCCTTAACTGGATACGTAGCTGGAGGGAATCGTGTGAACGGTCAGGACTGACTCACATTGCTACCAGCTCTCACCACGGAAAGCGGCTCTTCCCCGTGGAGTCTCCTTTCTAAACTTTTCCCGGTGTCGACAGCAGCCCTTTCACTCACAAGCAGCCACAAAGGCTCCCCTTCACCTCTGCAGCGTACCAGGGAAAGCCTCTCTTGAGCGCTGGGATGGAGTGGAGAGGCAATCCTCTTTGTGAGGTCATGTGATAGCTCCTTGTCTTCCCCCCCCTCCACCCCGTCAGCAGTAAGATGCCTGCACTATCACTTACAAGTAGCTGCAGTTCCTGCTTTTTCTTACAATAGCTGCAAACTTAGAGATGAGGAAATGAGTCACTGCTATGACTGAGTTTTAGAAGGAAAGTAGTTTATGTCCCCATTTCTTGTGCCTCCACCTGTTCAAGTAGTCACTCACACCTGCCACCGTGTGTCCACACAGGCCTGGGCAGTTAGGCCTGCATGCCACAGCAGCTCCACCCTCCCTACCCCTTATCCCCCTCTTTAATTTACAAAATAATAATTTCTTTTTATCTATGTGCATCAATGTTTTGTCTGCATATCTGTGTGAGGGTGTAGGATCACCTGGAACTTGAGTTGCAGACAGTTGGAGTTGCTGGGAATTGAACCTGGGTCCTCAGGAAGAGCAGCTAATGCTCTTAACCACTGAGCCATCTCCCTGGCCCCTCCCCTTCCATTTTTTACGTGCTTTATTTTACCCAGGGTCTTTGCTTTGCAGTTGCCATGAACAACTGGTGTGTTTCTTTATCTTAATAGTGAAGAGAAAGAGATGTGGGGGAAAGATGGGTGCTGGTGGTGATAGGGTCATGTTAACCAGGAGGTGGTGGTCAGGGTTATGAGGAAAGAAGCCACCTTCTTCCTATGGGTATTTGTTTTTCTTTTAAAGATTTATTTTTTTGTGTATGAGTATTTGGATGTATATATGATTGATAGATTATTTGCATGCAGTGCCAACAAGGGCCAAAGGAGGGCGTCAGATCCCCTAGAACTGGAGCTATATAAGCCACCACCTGAGTGCTATGAACTGAACCAAGGTCCTCTGCAAGCGGTCCTCTGCAAGTGATCTTTATCACTGAGCCGTCTGTCTCTCTAGCTCCTAAAGGTTTTTTTTTTTTTTTTTTTTTTTGAGAATTTTGTACACTGTATTTTGAACATTTACCTCTTCCTCCAAATCCTCCCAGATCCACCTCACTTCCCTACCCACTCAACTCTATGTCCTTTTTAAAGACAAAAGCAAAACAAAAAACAAAAGAAGCCATCAAGTTCAGTTTGTGCTGCCAGTACATCCTGGGCCCCGTGGCACCCTACTGGAGCATGGGTCAGTTACTGGGGGCTACTGCTTTCCCCTCCCTTAGCAGCTCTCAGTTGCCAGCAGTCACTTGACGTCACACCCTCCTTACCCCTCCATGCTGGCACTGGGTCTGGCTTGAGCTTGTACCAGTCTTATGCACGCTGGTCTTATGCACGCTGGTCTTGTGCACTCTGTCACGACCACTGTGAGTTCACCCAGAAGACACTGTTTCCTTACACTCCTCCCCGGCCTCTGGCTCTTTCACTCCTTTCCCCTTCTGCTTCCTCTTCTGAATTACCTTAGGGTTCCTTAATCCACCATCCTAGAAGAATTAGGTCTGGTGTGTTGGGAGGGGCTTGGTTGGCTGGGTCTCTATTGTTTTTAAGTTTTATGTGTTTGCATGTATGTCTGTGTACCATGTGCCTGGTGCCCACAGAGGCCAGAAGAGGACATCGGATCCCCTAGAACTAGAGTTCCAGATGGTTGCGAGCTGCTGTGTGAGGAGCTGAGATTTGAACCCTGGTCCTCAGAAAGAGCAACCAGTGGCCTTAACCACTGAGCCATCTCTGTAGCCCCCGTTTTTGGTTTTTGAGACAGAGTCTTGCTGTGTAGTCCAGGTTGTCCTCAAACTCATGAAATTCCGCGTCAGCCTCTTGAAATGCAGGCATGCGCTGCCACGCCCAGCGGAGGAGTCATCATTTTTTAAAGATTTATTTATTTTATTTTGTGTGTGTTAGCATTCCAGGTGGTTGTGAGCTGTTGTGCGGATGCTGAGAACTGAACCGAGGTCCTTTTCAAGAACAGCAAGTGCTCTTAACCACTGAGCTATCTCTCCAGTGGCATAATACCCCCACCCCACCCCCGCAGCCACTTCTTTCTTCCCTCTTCCCCTCCCCTTCTTCCTCTCCCTCCTCTTTTCCCTGTCTCTTTAGGTTTAGTCTTATTATTTAAAGCTCTGTTATGTGTATGTGTGGTGGTAGAGTTGGGCAAGATGCCCTTGTAGGCAAGAAGAGGGCATTAGACCCCCACAGTGAAGTATACATGCTTGTGGGCTGCCTGGCTGGGTGCTGGGGACCAGACTCTGGTCCTCTGCAAGAGCAGTAAACACTCTTAACCAGTTTGCCAGTTCAGTTCAGTTTGCCAGTTGGACAGCAGGGGTCCTCCCATGTCCACCTCCCTAGCACTGGGATAACAAGTGCTCCCATCCCAGGCTTGTTTGAGTGTTTATCGTTTTGAGACAGTCTTACTATGCAGTGGCTAACCCGGAGCTCACTATGTAGACCAGGTTGGCCTCAAACTCATAGAGATCCACCTGCCTCTGCCTCGTGAGTGCTGGGATTAAAGGAATGTACCACCACACCCAGTTGAAAGGGAGGCAGGCAGATAGAACCCTGCACTAAGCTCTCTAGGGCGTGGAGCTGCTGGGACTGCAAATCCCTAGTTCAGCACGGAGGAGTCAGGTGAGCCCATATGTGTATTTTATCTACGGAGAACACAGCAGGGTCTTATTCCTCCACTTTCTGCCACCCTTCCAAAGAGGTTACCTTCCTCCCCCACTGTCATGTGATCTCTTTTTCCCTTTGCATAGCTCCTTTTAACCTGGCCTGTGGCTGAGTTGAGAGTGGCTTCCTTGAGCTGCTCCTCGTGACCAGGGTTCACTGCCTTTCCTGAAAGTAAAGAGGATTTAATATGTGCCCAGACTGCTGAGGCCCACAGATGGCAAGGAAATCTTGCCTTGCACAGCAGGGCTCTGAGCTCCCAGTGGACACACAGCAGTTACTCTGGACCTAAAAATAGCAACAAAGCAGGACAAAGAACTTCTGTCTATTTCCTAGTTTACTTTATTTATTTATTTATTTATTTATTTATTTATTGGTCTTTTGAGACAGGGTTTCTCTGTGTAGCCTTGGCTGTCCTGGACTCGCTTTGTAGACCAGGCTGGCCTCGAACTCACAGCGATCCGCCTGCCTCTGCCTCCCGAGTGCTGGGATTAAAGGCGTGCGCCACCACGCCCGGCTTTACTTTATTTTTTAATTAAAAAATTTTATGGTGTTTTCGCTGAGTGTATATATGTGTATCATATGATTGTAGTTCCTACAAAAGGCAGAGGAAAGTGTCAGATCCTCTGGAATTGAAATTTACAGGTGCTTGTAAGCCATCACATGGTGTTGAGAACAGAACTCATGCCCTCTGGAAGAACAGCTAGTGCTCTTAGCCACTGACCCATCTCTCCAGCCCTACAGATGTTTACTGGTTTGTTTGTCTGCTTGTTTGTTCTCAAGACAGGATTTCTCTGTCTAACCTTGGCTGTCCTTTGTAGACCAGGCTGGCCTCAAACTCACAATGATCCGCCTGCGGAATGCTGAGATTAAATGTGTGCACCACCACGCCGGGGTTCTACAATTGCTTTTTTATATTACTTAATTCTCCCATAAACTGTCTAAATAGTGCCACTTTCCCAAAGCCCTTTGCCTTTTCCTTACTTTTGCCATGAGAAGCCTCATGCAGACTGTGAAGATCTTACCCCTGCTTGGTGTTTCTTTTAAAAGTGTTAGGCGGAGAATAAAGCTGCTGGGACTCCAGAAGCAGTGTATGCGGCAACTGCGTCTGTTGTTAGTGTACACTGGGAGTTCACCAGAGATGACCGCCCATATCCTGTGTGGAGCCAGTTGCAAGTCTTTACTTGAGCTGGCTGGGACCATACCCAAGTGTTGTGTGTGTGTGTGTGTGTGTGTGTGTCACACATACAACACATGACGGGGACCTAGATGTGGCACCGAGTCTCTGGAACATGGGATGTTGAAGGGCAGAGACCTCGTCCAGACATCTTGCTCATCAGTTGGGGGGGAGGGAAGGCACGGTTAGGTGTCTTCACAGAGTAAGCAGTTTGAAGCAACCAGTTTTAGCAAACACTAGACGCTGAGATAAGAGGTTATCTGGAGGAGCCTCCTCAGAAAAAGACTTAACACCGGCTCAGATAAGTTGGTTAGGACATCCTGACCTTTGGTTCCTAGAATAGAGTTGTGTAGTTTTCCATGGAATTCTCCATCAAGACCATCAGATTCTAGATAAGCCTGGAAAGGGCTTCATCAGCAATGCAAGATGGAGGAGTCTTGGCCCATCACACCTGCTTAAAACCCTCCAAACCACTGCACGCCCATCTCTTCCACAAAGGCCTGTGTTGTCTGTGGGTTTAGGTTGTTGACCTCAGCTGCTCTGTGGCTGCCAGAAAACCCTACAGATTCCTGTAAGAATGGGATGTTAGGACCCAGCTCTGGCTCAGACCACAGTTCCTGCAGTGGCCTTCCCCCTAAAACAGACTCGGACATTGTGAGGCCCTAGCTAACGGACGAGAAGGTGGCCACACATTCCCACACCTTTCCCTGCAGCACAGCAGTCAGAGAGCCTGGCTGCAGGCTACCTGAAACCCTCCCCAGCCTAAAAGCTATGAGGCACCTCCCACTTATGCCTTGAGGGACCTGGTTCCTTCAGAGCCCTCACCAGGCTTGTGTTTGTTTGTCTACCATAGCATTACTAACTCTTAATAAAGTCCTTACCGCCAGCCATCTTTCTCAGTGTCCCCTTGAGCCCCATTTGAGGCGCTACAACACTCCCACCTCTCTCACTATACGCCTTTGCCCCAGGAAGTCCCTTTGACTATATTTCCTTGTGAAGAGGGTTGGCACACAGAGTGGGGGATGTGCTCATGATACAGCCCATGTGTGAAGGTCAGAAGACAGCTTTGGGAGTTGGTTCTCTCCCAGCGTCAGGGTGTCAGAGTGTCGGGCTTTCCCATAAGCACTTTTACCTGCTGAGCCATCTCATCACTTCAGGGTTTTCCTTTCCTATCCTTCCCCCCCACCCCCCACCCCCAGTATCTCATTGTGAAACCTAGGTTGGCCAGATCCATATCCCTCTTCCCTTGGACTCCAAGATTATAAACCTGGGCCACCAGAGCCAGCTGAGCACCGCTTATTTAAAGTGCTTTACATTATCTCTTGCAACAAAGCCACAGGTCTTCTCTTCATTCCATTGTCTCACACCGTAATCGCTGTCCCTGCCCTTACTTTCTCTCCCCTCTGTGGCCTGCCCGTGGCTTTATCCAGTGAAGGGGTGTAATCTCTCTGGTGCCATTGAATCCTCATCTCTGAGCACAGGACAGGGCCCACTGGAGGCCCAGCGATGGCTGAACAAGAGAATGAGCAGAACTGAACTAGCTGATTTGTTTTAGCTAGGTACACATGGCTTCCAAGTGCTAGTGATGGAATTGACCGCAGCCTAAGTATCAAAAAGTGTTTGCTATAGACACAGCCACTTGTAAAACACCTGATTACAATTCAGAAGGCCAGGGTTGTGCTGTCATGCCCAGGATAACCTGAGCAGGGTTTGCTGCTGTCCTCTGAGTTCAGTTTTATAGCATGTGAATTATGTGCCAGCTTTTACATTTTTATGTATTTATGTAGTATGTGTATGTGTGTGCACATGCATGCACTCACAGGGGTGGCAGTCAGAGGACAACTTGTCAGATCAGTGGGTCCTGGGGGTTGATCTTGGGGTTGTCAGGCTTGGCAACAGGCACCGTTACCCGCTGAGCCATCTCTCTAGCCCTGTTCCAAGTCTTACTCTTGTTTTAAATCCTGAACTTGGTAGTTAACTATGGTGATGCATGACTGTAGTCCTGGGACTTAGAAGGCTGAGACAGAAAAATTGCCATGAGTTTAAGGCCAGCCTGGGCTTCGTAGTAGTAGGCCAATCAGGACTATGTAATAAGGCTTTGTCTCAAATAAAACAACACAAAATAAAACAACCTGAAGTTGGTATACCAACCTGAAGTTGGTATAGCGAGAAAGATGTAGCCAAGTATGTGAATGTAGTGGACAGTGGCAAGAGTTGGTGCAGAAGAGGAGGGAATCAAGGGACCAGCCGTCTGTAGGTTTTCTAGAGGTCAGCAGTCTTGTTCAGCCTTGTGCCGTGTCCTACCTGTGGGACTCTGGCTTCAGGAAGCCCCAACCAGGTTGAGTAGAGCACAGCTGACTATGACACGGCTTTGGATAGCCAGAGACAGACTGAAATTGACAAGAATGACAGTCATGGAGCTGCCATCCTCTCCACGTGTCCATGGAAACGCTTGGCTTCCCAACACTTGCCTACAGATCCTGGCTCCTTGGGACTCAGGTGCAGTCCCTCCCCGGGTTCCCTGGTGAAGACCTAGGAAGGCCTCCACAGCTGTGAAGTCACCCAGGGCTGTCCCTGGGTTCATCCCCTGGCTGACTGTTGTTCCTGTTTCCAGGTTGGCCTAGTGTACATGTTCAACCTCATCGTGGGCACAGGCGCACTCACCATGCCCAAGGCCTTTGCCACTGCCGGGTGGCTCGTCAGCCTCATCCTGCTGGTCTTCCTGGGCTTCATGAGGTAAGAGCTGAAGGGGAGGGGGAGGCTGCCACTCTGGGGCTGGTGACAGAGATGGAGGAAGTCCACCCAGGGAGGCTGCTGAATGTCACTTAATTAACAGAACTCTTGAGGGGTAGGAAAATGGCTGTTTCCATATATGTAGGTAAGTGAGTCCTAAGCTAGATGGCCCAGAGCAAGGAAAATGGATCCAAAGGTCACCAGGGACTTTTGCTAACAGAAGTGTTTCACAGTCCTAAGCAGTTAAGCCAGGACATCAGACACGGCCTTGGGGGTGTCTCTCAGGCGATTGCCAGCTAGTCCTGGCAGACTCAGCCTCCCAGCTCTGAATTTTCTCTTTAACCATCAGTCCTTTCTCTCTGAGAAGATAGCACCTAGCCACTGAGAGGACTCTAGCAGAAATGAAGACAGGCTAGGGAATCAGTTTGCACCTTAGACTTTGCTTAAAATAATTCACCACAGGTACATGTGCACATGTACACATGTATACACACATGCATGTATATATGCATCCACACACACATATGGGGCAGTCATTTTCTTTTTTTTCTTTTTTTTTTCTTTTTTTTTGTTGGTTTTTCAAGACAGTGTTTCTCTGTGTATCCTTGGCTGTCTTGGACTCACTTTGTAGACCAGGCTAGCCTGGAACTCACAGTGATTCACCTGCCTCTGCCTCCCAAGTACTGAGATTAAATGTCTGCACCACCACACCCAGCTATAGCCCAGCTATGGCAGTCGGTTTCTTAAGGACCTGCCTGGTGTCTGCCACACTCACCCAGGCCTTCAGGAACACTTGCTTGTTTGAGCAGATGTTAGAGGGGTCAGCAGCTGGTGCCTCAGAGCCTCCTCTTGGGGACTCCTGTGACACTCTGAAGTCCCATCGCACTGGCCCAAGCTGTGAAAGTATTTCGAACAAGGCAAGTTCAGCCCCCTCCACCAGGAAGGAACCCATGTTAAAGAGATGGGAGAGTGGCTGGAGACTTGGCTCAGCAGTTTGGAGCACTTGTTGCTCTTGCTGAGGAGCCAGGTTTAGTTCCCAGCTCCCACATGGTGCCTGGCAACCATCTGTACCTCCAGTTCAGGGGATCTAATGGCCTAACCTCCATGGGCAACGCAGTTTTTATGATGCACATGTATACATGTAGGAAAAAATATATACAAATTAAAATAAATAAAATTTAAAAGCAGAAGGAAGCCAGGTGGGTTGGTGTACACCTGTAATCCCAGTGCTTGGGGCAGCTGCAGGAGGAACAGGAGTGGAAGATCATCCTCAGCTATATAGTAGATTAGCCCACTTCCCCACCCCAAAAAAAAAAAAAAAAGTGAGAGGGAAACTTGGAGACTCCTGCAAGCGGTGCCTCCCTTGGGAGACAGCACTTGTCCTACACCATCCTCGGTGTTTCGGACTTTTCACTGACTAAAGTGAAGAGCTCTCTGTCCTTGTGGACTTGACCAGGTCTTGAGTGGTTAAAGATTAAGGAAGTCCGTTCATAGTGTAGAGCAAGTTGCAAGGTGACAAGAAAAGGAAAAGATAACCCAAAGGGGGCTGGGAAGGCGGAGACTGCAGCTTTAATTAGGACCTGGGCTGTGGGGAGGGGCTGTACCACATCAAAGGCTTGAGGAGAAGGGCACCCTAGAAAGAATAAAACAAAGAGTTGAAGGAAACAGACCCAGAAGAGGCTCATGGGAGGGGATCACACCCAAAGTTTGGGGCGGGGGAGGCGGGGCGGTTGTGCACTTATTTTGATGACCTTGAAGTCTCTCTGGACTACTTTTGGCTTATTACATACTTCACACTCTTGTTACCAAGAGTTCTCAAGGTCCTTGTCATTATGTCACCATGTCCCCTTTAAAGGCTCCTCAGCACAGGCAGCCATCTGAACAGGAAGTGCTTATCGGAGGCCCCAGGTAGGGGCTGCCATGCCCCTCTCTGCTAAACCCATTTATATTTGAATGTGATCAATGAGTTGGTTTTGTGCAACAGTAAGAAGCTTTCTTATGCCTTAATTAAGATTGATTTCAGTTTCACTCCCAATAAGAAACGCAGAGTCCTTAGAAGGGCCAGTTAGGCAAGATAATGAGAAACGTTTCTGAGGGCTTCCTCAGGCCTAGAGCCACAGCTCCCACCCCTCACCCTCCAGGGGAGGGATGTGGTTTCACAGTGAACCGCCCAGCAGGTCCTTTCCCACCTGATTGTAGGGCTGAGCATTTACTGCTGGCTGCTGGCTGTACTGGAGGGCATGGAGACAGAGCTATGCTGGCCTCAAAAACCAGTAGATTTGTGTCCGGGGTTGCAGCAGCCACAGGCAGCAGCACCTTGTGTCTCCTGTGCCTGGGAGCATGGTACATTCTAGCTGCCCTCCTTATAGGCTGTGGACAAGTGTCTGGTACCACTTCCCAGTGCCCCTTTAAAGAAACAGCTTATTTTAAAATGAGCCAAGTTGTCTGGTGGTGGTGGCGCACACCTTTAATCCCAGCACTTGGGAGGCAGAGGCAGGTGGATCACTGTGAGTTCAAGGCCAGCCTGGTCTGCAAAGTGAGTCTCCAAGATAGGCAAGGCTACACAGAGAAACCCTGTCTTGAAAAACCAAAAAAAAAAAAAAAAAAAAACTCCAAAAAAAAAAAAAAATAGAGCCAAGTTATTTAGATGAAAGTGCTGCCACAGGAAATGGGTTTGGACCCCAGAGTCAAGTCGCATTTCAGTCATCCGTCCCCATGCCTCTCACTTTAATGTGTAGTTGCAAGCTGGCTGCTGGTCTGCATTCTGGTAAGAAGTGAAAGTTGGCCTGCTGTCCTTCCAGAAGTCATGAGTCAGCTTGCCACCTCAGACCACCATTTAGTGTGTGCCCCAGCAAGCAGGCCCTTCCTGGGTAGCAGGGCCACATGACTACTTGCATGCCGTCTCCACCCCAGCCTGTCAGTCACCCTCTGTCTTGGGTTACTACTGCTATGATGAAGCATCACGATCAGAGAAACCTGGGGAGGAAAGGGTCCACTTGGCTCAGTCTTCACATCACTGTCCACCGGGGATGTGGTGTCAGGACGGGAGCTCAGTCAGAGCAGGAGCCTGGAGGCAGGGGCTGGTGCAGAGGCAGCTTGCTGCAGGCAGGCTGTTTACTGGCTTGCTCCCCCGTGACTTGCTCAACCCAGTGCTTTCTTATGGAACCCAGGACCACCAGCCCAGGGATGACCCCACCCTCACTGGGCTGAGTCCTTCCCAATCAATCACTAATTAAGAAATTGTCCTATAGGTTGGATCTCATGGAGGGATTTTCTCAATTGACGTTCTCTCCTGTCAGTTAACTCTTAAGTTTTGTCAAGTTGACTTAAAACTAACCAGCTTGTTTCATACCCTTTCTCCTGTGCATTGGAGATGGACTCTGATGTCAGTGGTGACAGTGGCATCAGGCAAGACAGTGGTGCACAAATGTGCACAATGATACTTTATTTATTTATTTTTATTTTTTACATTTACTTAGCATGTGTGTGCATGCACGTTCCTTAGGACTGGTTCTCTCTTTCCGTCATATGGATCCCAGTGGTCAACTCAGATCATTAGTCTTGGCAACCAGCACCTTTACCCACTGAGCCATCTTGCTGGCCCAAAAACCATGGGTTTTAGCCAGGCAGTACAGTCTTGGAATGTCTGTAGGGAACAGTTCTCGGGAGAAAATGCTGTGGGCTTGCTGGTTGGGTCAGTTGTACTTCCTGCAACCTTCTTTGTGCCATTAACATGTGGCTTCCCCCTCAGCTTTGTGACAACCACCTTTGTGATGGAGGCCATGGCTGCAGCCAACGCCCACCTCCGCTGGAAGAGGATAGCGACCTACAAGGTGTGTGCACTACCCTCATCCTCAGTGGTACCTGTGTTCAGTTGCGAACCCAGGGCAGCCTCGGCAGGCCTCTCCTCAGCACCGCTGGCCCAAGTTCCAAGCCTGCAGCTAAGTAGCCACATAAAGTCCAGGGGACACACACAATGGCTGCTGTCTTAGCATTGCAACCTTGGTCCCCAACACAGCCACCTGGAGCTCACTCAGTCATTCTGATCCTGTGTCCCAGGAACTCTGCTGTCTCCACCTTCTGATGTTACAGGACACACAGAGCCTCTAATGGACACTTCCAGAGAAAATGAGCAAGAGAGGGCCACTGTTAACTGGGGTTTCTCAGCACTGTGCACTTGGCTCTCTCTTGACTTTTCCTCCTCTTCCTCTGCCTTGTCCGTCTTACTCTTCCCCAGGAAGAGGACGATGAAGATTCGTCCACTGCCTCAGACAGTGACATCCTCACCCAAGACAACTATGAGCGGGCAGAGAAGCGGCCCATCCTGTCTGTGCGTAAGTCTTGGGCTGCTGGGTAGGCTCCACCCCTCCCCCTTTCTGTGGAGACAGGCTCCTAGGGACTTTCCCTGCAGGCATCTCAGTCAGTTCAGATGGCCTGGAGTACAGCACAGGTCTCAGGCTCAGGATCCAGAGCGCAGGCCTGGCCTCTGCTGGCTCTGCCTCCCATGTGTAGCTTGGCACATTACCTGAGCTCTGTGCCTCATTTTCCCACCCTTCTTCTATGACTGAAGTAATCAGAGATCTCCTGCATCCACGGGGCTTCTCTGGCTTCACCCTCTCACCCTCCCACCGAAAACACATACCCTCCTCAGCTCACTGCCCTATCCCTGTGCTATCCAGAGTTGGGCCACCTGCAGTCCCCATAAGGAACATCCCTGGTTTCTTCTTAGACCTCTGGCTGGGGTGCAGCTTGCTGGCAGTACACTTCCCTTGTGTGCCCTGGGCTCTGGGCTTCATCCCCAGCCCTGCACACACAAATAAATAAATAAAAAGACTTCAAATGCTTGAAGCAAGAAATCTTAGGAAAGAGTGAAGGTGCTGGGGAAGTGCATCTCAGTGGGAAAGTGCCCACTCGGCGTGCATGAGGACCCGGAAGTGAGGGGAGAAAAGGTTTGAAAGGTTGGAGAAGCTTGATGATATACTTGTTCTGGAGAATTCCCAGAGTTCAAGCAGCCCCCCCTCAGGGTTCTTCTGGTGAACAACCCCCACCCTCTCTTTTCCGGCCCCACAGAGAGACGCTCATCCGCCAACCTTTTTGAAATCACAGACCGGGTGGAAATGGGACAGATGGCTTCCATGTTCTTCAACAAAGGTAACAGTCATCCTGGGATGGCGTGTGGGGCAGGGGTGCATTGGACCTTTGCTGAAGTCCTGCCCTTTGTAAGGGGTTCCATGTTGAAGGGCAGGGCAGATGGGCGGGAGCAGAGCACCAGAGGGATCGTCTTGCTGTGAGGCCTGACCTGCTCTCCATCTCCTTCCTGGGGCTTCCTGCTGTGCACTAGCTGGAAGAGTAGCCGAGTATGGCTTCTCCATCCACCTAGTCCCCATCCACCTAGTCCGTTTCCTTAGAATCAGCCTTACACACCTGCCCCCTGTCAGCCAGCAGAGGGCGCTAGGAGCCCACCCCGGTATTGTCCAGTGACAGTCAAACCCCTGAGAGCTGAGGCGACATGTGTCTTCCGGGCTCTGCTTGTTCCTGGCTGGCATTTGCTTCAACCTGCAGGTGTCCACCTGACTCTGGTATCTGCCAGTGGTAGCCATTTCTGCCTCTGTGGTAAATCTTATTTTTTGGAAAATGAGCCGTTTGAAGAGTTTAATATTTAGTGCCTAACCTATCCTGTCCTTACTTCCTTGGGCGTGGAGCATAGCCTCCGTAAGGCCTTCTCTCTAAGCTGTCTTAGAAGATTTTATGTCCTTTTGTCAAAGCCTCCCCATTTGCCAGGTGGGCATCTCTGCCATTCTTTCTGGTCCTGAGTGTGGCTGTGGAGAGCATGGCAGAAAAGGGAATCATCTTGACTTGGACTAAACACCAGGCTCACTGTTTGTCATCAAAGGTGCAGGTTGATGATTGGTCCAGGAAAGGTGATTATGGGCACAGGCTGGCTGCAGCTGGCTCTATGCTCCTTTCTGGGCCAGCCTAGAGAAGATTTCCACAGTTCATCAAAGCCCACTTTTGTGCCTTTTCTTTGTTCCGTTTCTATCATTCACCATCCACTAAGGGAGAGCACATGAGCGTCCCCTCCCCTCCTGGCAGCCGCTCAGAGGTCTCCTCCAAATCCAAGGTTGTAAAACAAGGGCACCTCACTGGGAGAACACATACATTCTAAACCACCTTATTCATCGATATGCTCTGTAGCCTGCCCTGCTTTTCTTGTTATTTGTATGTGGCCACGTATAGAGGCCAGAGGCCGACATCAGGTGTCCCCTCCCCCTCTTTCCTCTTTATATTTTGAGACAGAGTCTCCCACCGAACCTGGAGCACACTGATTCAGCCAGGCTGCCTGGTCAACGGTCTTAGCAACCCTCCTGCCTCCTGTCCCCAGTGCCAGGATTACAGGAGCACGTCTGGCTTTCTCATGGGGTGCTGGAGATCCGAACTCATGCTCCAGGCTCCTGATTTCTTGAAGGTTTCTGTGCACTAGTGGTTTGTTCTGTCTTGTTTGCCCTCATCTCCTCTAAACTTGCACATTTGTGTAGCACATGGGCCGGGAGCAGCCCCAGCTACCTAGGAGCTTTTCCAGTACCTGCGGCAGGACTTCTCAAGCTTGGCACTGGTGACACCGGGCTATAACCCTTTGTCATGGCAGCCTGTCTTGAGCATTATAGGACAGTAAGATAGCATTTCTGGCCTTTAGTTCCAGAATTGCCTCTTGGCTGTGGCTATCAAAACTCTTCAGGCGTTGACACATGTCCTCTGTGAGGGCTGGCTCTGAGCCCCACCCGTGTTCTGTTCTGTTCAGTAATTTACCCACCAGGTTGTTCCTGTCACCTTTGTTGGAGCTGCACCCTCCACAGAAGGCTCCCCAGGGTTCCACACTCATTTCTTGTAATTAGAAATGCCAGGCCCGACATTAAGGTCCTCTCAGGAAGTTCATTGATCCTCCCACATTGTGACTAGTAATGAAATTTTATTGATCAAGGAGGGCTGATGGCAGTTTATAAACAGCCAACACAGTAACTGCTGGAGGAGGACAGAAAGGGGCTGGGGAGGCAGTAGTCCTTTCTCACTGAGAGCATTGGTGTCAGAGGAAAGGCGGCTGGAGTGGACTGTACCTAGAGCCTGGGGTCATGGATGACAAGACAGCTCCAGGAGCTTCAAGCCACATCAAGGTCAATTCTAACACATCAGGGAAGGGTATGACACCTATCTGTTTAAAAAGCACGTGCTGTGCCCTCATGGGTTCTTTTTTAAAATTGTGTTTTCCTGGCCATTTTTCTCAGGATTCTGAGGAGCAGAGCTGACCTCACATAGCCCAGGACTAACATGTCCCAGGCTTTCCCCTGGGGACCTGTAGGCTGTTGTGAGCCACTAGGATTAGAAGGGAACTGTCACTTCATTTTCCTTTCTGTTCTCAGAGAAGCCAGCAGCCTAACACTGGTGACATCAGAAACTTGAGCACTTAGTCTAAATGCAAGTTTGAAGCTGGTTTTCTGGGGCCATGGCCCTTAGGTGTCAGCCCTGGCTACCAGCGCCTAAGCTTCTCTGGGGCATCTGCCTGGATCTTTTAAACATTCATTTCTTTATTTTGTTTGGGGAGGGGCACGGGTGTGCCAAGGCCGAGGCATGGGGCACAGGACAATCTGCTGAGATTGATTCTCCTTCCACCACGTAGACTTCCGGGACCAAACTCAGATGACCAGGCATGGACACGAGCGCTCTTACCCACTGAGCCATCTATCTCTCTGGCCCTGCCAGTGTAGATTAAATTCCTCTCTCTGATCCCCAGTCCCAAGCTGATGCATCTCCTTCCAGCCTCACAGTTTAGCCAGCCAGAATAAGAAACAGGAATTTGGGGTCATCCCCCCCACCCCCACTTTTTGTAGAAGGCAAACGGCCCTGAAGAACTGAGGGCAGAGGAAGCGGTAAAGAAAGACTTGGTCGTTAAAAAAGAACGCACACGCGCCTCTGGCTCCCTGACCTGTGGCTTTGTTGCTTTCAGTGGGAGTCAACTTGTTCTATTTCTGCATCATTATTTACCTGTATGGAGACCTCGCCATCTACGCTGCTGCTGTGCCCTTCTCCCTCATGCAAGTGACCTGGTGAGTAGCCCCTCATCTTCCGTCCCCACACTGCTTGCAGACCCACAGGCCTGCTCCACCAGCAGGGCAGAGGGCCGTCCACAGAAGCGCAGCCCTAAACAAACCCACAGCCTAAGGAACGTCACACGTAAGGTCCTTTTCCACCATAGGGCCAACTGTGTCCTCTGTCCTCTCAAGGCACATTCTATACTGTGCTGTGCCCTGTCCTGTTCCGTGGGGAAGGCAGCTTGGATTCCCAGACCTCTGAGACAGGCTGCATGAACAAGTGGCGCTTGTCCTAAGAGATTGTTTCTGAAAAGTGAGAGCTGCAGCCCCGCGATCTCTAACTGGCCACTCAGGGGCCCATGCTGAGCCCAAGTTTGCATTGCTCTCTTCAGCAGCATCTCTGGAAATGACTCCTGCGGCGTGGATGCAGACGTCAAATACAACGACACCGATCTCTGCTGGGGGCCCCTGCGCCGGGTGGATGCCTACCGAATCTATCTGGTGAGTCTCCTCGGCCCACGTGGGTCACACCAGGCCAGCGTGAGTGGCGGAAAGTGTTTGAGCCACCTTTCTTTTCCGTCTCAGCTCTTTCTCCAGAGATGAGTACTGCACACTGCCACCCACATTCTGCCTCAGGAGTGAGGTCTTAGCCTCAGGGTCAAGTGCAGCTTGGAATGGGCTCCGGGTGCAGGCCGGTGGGTTGCTGGGAGCTTTCACAGTCTGAAGGGTACTTGGCAAACGTCTTGTGTTCCAGAGACTGTCCATGTCTCGGCCTTACTCCAGGCCAGCTGGGTGCACAAATAGGTGCTACGTCTTGTGACAGGATAGACAAGCCTCGTCCGTCTTGCAGCTGACCCTGACCACAGACAGCCTCCACAGGCAGGTTGGGCTCAGCCCAGCCTTCTTCCTGTCTTCCCATGGACGAAGGAAGAAGATGAATCGCCTGCCTCACTCTTGATTGCTTCGTGCTGTGGTGGGGTGGGGGTGGAGCTGACTAATACGCCAGACAGGACTCAGATAATAGGACGACGCAGCACCAGCGGCCATTTGTCTCTGCCTGCTTCAGAGGCAGCTCAGAAATGCCTGTCGTCAGCTTCTGCAGCATCTCCAAGTACTTTCTGCCCCAGCCCTGGCACATGGTCAGGTGTGCTGCGTGCCACTCAGTCCGGGCCATGGCTGCTTTACTGATGTGAAGGGGTGAGGGGAGAGCAGGTCTTTCTGCCAGTAGCCTCTTGACTTGGGTTACCCCATCCTGGCTCAGGGCTCCATGGACCCTGTCAGCTGTGTTTCGGGGGTCTGAACTTACTAACCCCAAGGATTACTGAATGGGTTTTATCTTTCTTTCTGGCCAAGTAGGCTCCCAAAGGACCCCGCAGGCTCGGGGTCAGGAGAGGTCTTGCCTGTGTTTCTATAGCTGTCGCTCAGGGTCTGTTTCCCGTCTGGGGCATACAGCCCTGCCTAGGACTTCATGTGTTTGTAAAAGTTCTTCCCTGAGGAAAAAAATAGGAAGTTCATCCTTGACCCTCCCATCGAAAGCCTGGCAGGTTTTCGGTAGCAAGTTAAATTGCTGGTGCCCAGGTCTACCTCAACAGCCTTGCGTGTGGGCACAGGAGCCCACCAGGCAGCCAGGGGGCAAGGCAGTAGAGGTCCAGCCAAGGCTTTGTTAGCCTCTTAGCATTTCATGATTAAGAAAAGTGCCATAAGTATTCATTAAGGCCCCTCAGAACCAGTTCCTCCTAAGCTGTAGTGAACAGGAGAAAGAGGAAGAAAGACGTCTGGGTGTTCTGGGGGGAGGGACAGCAGCTGAGCTACTCTGGTGGGTCCTTAGCAGGGGAGGCCACACACTCTTTAGACTCTGCCTGGTGTACTCCCTACCCCGCAGTGCAGTGGATCCTGAGCTGATACGGGGTGGGGTGGAGGTGGTGGGTATCGGCTGCTACCACTTGCTCCGTGAATTATTTAGAAGCGTTGTTATTGCTGTGTTAAATTGTCCCTTCAGTCTATTCTATAAACCCTCTTCATGATAGAAGCCTCCCTCCCCGAGTCTCAATAACTCCAACGGAACAGAAGGAACCCCTCAGGAAGGCAGACAGGCATTAATTACTGCCTTCATCTCCCAGATATTGCACTTGTAACTCAGGGAGCTAATTGTCCTGGTGCCTGCAAGCACTCCAGGCCTGAGAGGCCATGCCTTCAGTGTAGGAAGGGGAAGATGAGGAGCCTATTCTCTGGGTAACAGGCACTATCTGCGCCCCAGTCTGCCCAGAACGTTCACTTCACCTGCATTCTTTGACCCAGTTCAGAGGGCTGACAGTCCAGGCTTCATCTTAGAAAGTTGCTGTGCAGCTTTGCATGCAGCTCCCAGGGTCTGTGGTCCAGTAAAGCAGTGCAGCCTCCTGATCCCAGGTAGGGCTTGTGTCTGTCTCTATACCCCCCCCCCCAAGGAGCTAGAAAAAAGATAGCAAAGATGCTGACAGCTTTCCTCAGGCCTGGGTCTCCTGGCAGACCACCAGGGCATCTTTCCTTCCCAACTAAAGGGAACTACACCCCAGCAGGTAGCCCCCCGGGATCTCAGAAGCATGGCCAGCATCCTCTAACCTGGCCTCTTTGTCATTCAAGTTCAGGTGGGCCATCCCATCCCCAGGCTCTAGCGTGCCTCTCTCCACCAGCTGGTCTGGTTTTGCTGCTCCTCGGGGTCTACCCCAAATGGTTGCAGGGCAGCAAGCGGCAGAGTGGACTGAAAACACCCTCCACCCCATGCATAAATCACCTCAGGTAAAGGATGCCGTCCCCAGCCTGCGTCTTTAAAAAGGACTTAGGAAAACCATGCCTTCATTGCTATTCTGGAACCGTATGTTCTCTGGGAGAAAGAAACAGGCTTTTATACTGTGGCTTAATTTTCAGAGTCCTCTGGAAACCAGCTTAGGAAGGCCCCTGAGAAGGAGAACAGGTGGGAAAGTAACTACCTCTGAGGCTGTCCTGTGGATAGCATCACGGTCGCCTCAGGAAGGGAGCTTTCCCCAGTGGCAGCTACCAGCTGCCTCCCAAAGCCCTTAACTGACAGAAAATTCCTCCTCCCTTCCCAGTGGCCGTGGTGACTTCCCATGAGAGTTCACAGGATGTGCCCTCAGCCCCCTTCCCCTTCTCCATCGAAAGATGAGATGGGAAAGTGTCAGGTGGCCTGACTCTAAAAACCTGCAAGCTTGCCTCTGCACTGGAGTATGTCAGAGCCCGGGCTTTGGGAGAGGACAGAGTCATAATGTGGCAGGGACTAGGAGGGTGGAGTGCTGGGGTTGAAAAGAGGGCTCAGTGGGCAAAATGAGGACCCGAGTTCAGATGCCTGGTGCCCATGTGGAAGCCAGTCTCAGAAGCATGCATACCTAACCCCAGTACAGGGCCAGAGGAGATGGAGGGTGGGCAGCCGAAGGCTCCCAGGGCCCATGGCCAGCCAGTCTAGTCAAAATGGTAAACTTCAAGTTCAGTAAGAGACCCTGCCTCAAAAAATGAGGTGGAGGGTCTGCCTCTATGGGCCTGATACAGGAGCACGTCACTGGCTTTCACATGCTCACATACAGGTGGGCGCACCTTCACCTGCATACACCGTACACATTTGAGAAAAGAAAAATGTGGCATTTTGATTCTGTGCCACAGCACCAAGGAGCCGGGTCTCCGTGAAGCAATGGGATTGATTGGCTGTGACTTGAGTTCTACCCCGTGCCTGCTGCGGTGCTTACCTGCAGTCCCCTGCTCCAGCAGCGCCTTCAGCCTGCCATCCTACCTCTTGTCCTAGATCTCCATCCACTTCCATCCCTCCTCCAGAGGTCCTCACAGGTCAGTGGGGGAGTCCCTGAGACTGAGAGCTGAAAGCTGGCCACATCCACCACTTACAGGTGAGCAGATGCTGCCGGTCACAGTCAGACTGACAGGCATAGCACAGAGCCCGAGCACAGATGGCCGAAGGGAGCTTATCCTGCTGGAAAGCCAACCACAAACTGGCCACATTGAACAGGGGGCCTTTACTGGCTGCCTTGGGACGGGACAAGGTGACCCCAGTTTGCTCTCAGCAGGAGTTACCAGACCCTCCTTTGGGGCACAGGTCACAACCAGCAAATACCCCACCCTCACCCCTGTGGATGGGGGTTGGGGAGTAGGCATCTCCCCATACCCCCTCTAGATGCCTCCTGCTTGCCAGTCACCCTACTAGGTTACATTAGGGGGCTCTCCTGAGCCGCCTCAAGAGCCCCGCCTGCCCACTCCTGCCCTTCTTTTCACGCCTGTGCTGTAACACTGACCTTTGTTTTTGACATTTAAAGCAGCAGTTAGCTCCTCTTTCCCACCCAGATGTTTCTTCCTGTAGTATTGAAGGCACAGACAGGCAAGGACAGAGTGTCCTCTTCATGAGGGTGTGGAGACCTTGCAGGCAAGCTCTGAAAGCTTCGCCGTGCCTTGGTCAGCTCACCTTGGCTTGGTGAGGCGAGTTCCTTGTCGATTTTCGGGTATTGTTTCGTTTTGTAACTAGGGGCTCTTGTAGTGTAGGCTGTCCTTGAACTCACCACATAACCAAATCTGTTCTCATCCTCCTGCCTCCACCTCCCAAGTGCTGGGATTACAGGAGTGTTCCACCACACCTGACTTAGGCATGGCTTGTTAGCAGTGGCTTCTGTGTGTCTGGTTTATGCCTCCCAGGGACACCATCAAGGGCACACTGTCATCCCAGAGAATGACTTCCGCGGGGTCCCCACACTGAGGCAGACAGCCCGGCTCACTAGGCTGTCCTCAGGACCGCTTACAGACTCAGAAAGAGTGCTCTGTGTGCTGGCTATGCTGCACAGCTTGGGAAATACCAGCTTGCCATTCCCAGAGCTTGACCTCTGCCAGGGCCTGGGCTGCGCTGGCCTGACCCTCCTGTGGATTTCGTAGCGTTCTCTCTCATTGCCGCTCATTCCCAGGGAGCAAAGTGGACTCTTCCTAGTACCTCAAGTAAGGATGGAAGTGAGCGTCTTTTCCCAAGGACATTCCCTTCCACTGCCTGGATTGCTTTGTACTTTCAGCATCAGCCGTTGTGCCCTGGGGCTGTCTAGCATCTGCTAATAAGTGGGTCACCGCTACCATCACTTGAATATTCATCCTCGCCCATTCTGGGGCAGGAGGTGGCCTAGAGGCCTTCAGGACCAGGGAGAAAGGAACATGAACAAAGGCAGGCCCCGTCCACCGTGCTGCACCTCCAGGCAGGCGCACGCTCTGGCCGCCTTGTTCTGTGCCAATGACTCCAGGAGAAAACGGGTAGACGCTGCCCCCCACCACCCCATTGTGTGCAGTGCAGACCCTAGATGAAATGGGACCCCATGAGACAGGAAAGGGGTTCTTGCTTTGGATGGCTCGGTAATAGCTCTGACTAGCCCATTGTGGGAGATCCCAAAGCCTTGGTCCCTCCTAGAAACTGAGGGCCCAGAAAATCAGGCAACCTGATGAGAGGTCCCTTTCACCCTGTCCCATCCCACAAGAGGACTCAGCCAGCATCAGTTTGGAGTGATTCCCAGTGCCTGAGGTGGGGAGAGGGTGCTTACAGATTTAGGGACATCATGGGCACAATGAAGGATACCCATCTCCTCTCTTTTTCCACCCACCATGCCTTTATTTAATTCTGGAGGCCCTGCGTACTTAGGTTTGTTTTGTTGGTCATCACCCCACTCCCTCCTGAGAGGATGCGGGTCACCGGCCCTAGGCGGCCCCACAGGTGTGTGAATAGAGCAGTAGTCACGCCAGGATCCAGTCCTGTAGCTCTGAAGGTGTGGCCATAAACTCTGAGGTATCCCCCAGACCCAGTTGATCCCCACACGTGCCAAACCCTCTGCTTTCACCCTGAGTCAGAGGCTCCAGTGAGGGTGAATTTCTTACCCACTCCCGGGGCCTAGTGAGCAGAGTGAGCGAATCCCAGCATCTGGCAGGAACCAAGCTCAGGTTCGAATGACAGACGTTAAAGGATTAGCTTGTCTCTTTCCTTTACAGTGAAATCAATAACACAGAAGCAGGCCTGAGGTTTTCTTTCTTTCTTTCTTTCTTTCTTTCTTTTTTTTTTTTTTTTTTTGTTGTTGTTGTTGTTTTTTTAGATTTGTGCTCAAGTGGTTTGTGTGACAATTTTTTTTATTTTTTTACATATACACTTATATTGTTACACATATATACAATAAACTACCTACAGCAAGAAGAACAATGAAAGAATCAGAAGTTATATAAAGGGCCTATAGTTTTCTTTCCCAGAGAGCTAGCTTTGCATCTCATACAGGGGCCACCTCGTATGTGTGTTTGTGTATGTCTGTGTGTGTGTGTCTGCGTGTGTCTGTGTGCGTGTGTTATCTGTGTGTGTGTGTGTGTGTGTGTATACCCTCTTTCCCCACCCCCACTCTAAATGACATTCAGACCACCTATCACTTGCTCCAGCACCGTCTTAGTTTGTCATTCCTTATCTAGAGACACCATGGACCCTGACATGCCACCGTCACTTCACTGTGGTCTCTCTGACCTCTGTGTTCCTACTTGTCCACTGTCCAATGTTGCTGCAGACCCACCCTCTCCTTCCTGAGGACACCCGGGTGTCACCTCCCTGAGCCACACTATGACAGCTTCCCTCTCCCCTCCCCCACTGAGCCCTCTGGGTGTTGGGCTCAGCTCCCTCCTCCTGCTCAGTGGGAAGGTTGTTGTTTTTATTTTTAATGGCACTCTCGGGGACATGGGTTCTGTCAGCTGGCATTAAGCCCACCATCCATCATGCCCCGTGTCCTGCTGCTGCCATCCATGGCCAGTACCTGATGCGTCAGCTTGGAGGACAGTGTATGATCCTCCTGCCACCTCAGCAATGAGCCCAGTTCAGGGACTCAGGATCCTGAGGCAACCGGCAAGTCTTCTGCCTCACCTGCTTCCACACAGCCCCTCATGAGTGCTAATCTGGGTCCTCGGGATAAAAGGGGCCATTCAGACCCCCTGCTCATCCTGGCCCTGGTAGGATGTCTCATGTGTCCCAAATCTGGCTCCTTTGTCTAGAAACTAGTACAGCTTTGCAGACAGCATGTCCCCAAAGTGAGCCAGGTCATTGTGGGGCACCTGGGGAGATAGCGGCTAGGCTGACCTAGCTCTGGCCCTTTCTTCTCCTTATTCCTCAGTTCAGGGATGCATGAGTGTAGAGACATGCATCCTGCTGTCGTGCCCCGCCCCCGACTCACTCCAGTTACATGAAAATGCAAATGTGCAAAATAAACTGGAGCCACTCTGTTGCTCCTCACCTCACAGGAGGATAGGCCACAGCCCCCATGTAGCTAAAGTGTTGTCTTTTGAAAACTGAGCTCTTGAAAGTGAAACTTTTAGGCCCCATCTCTTGTGTAAAGAGAGGCACTGGGCATCTGTGTACATAGGGACAGAAATTCAAAGCCCTGCTTGGGTATCTGGAGAAGCAGGCAGATGCCAGATCTCGGTGGTCACCATAAGAAGCCCACCAAAGGGTAGTCCTAAGGACAGCCCCCTGAGCCAGGAAAGCATCCCAGAGCTATGGTGTATACCCACACCCACACTCACACACTCGCCAGTTTGGTTGGGGAGCTTCCAAGTAGGTCTCGATGGGGCGCGTTCATCCCTGCCGAGGACCTTCTGCACTGTGCTTATTTGGGACTGTTTCTGTGCATCCGTGGATCAGTCAGGCCCCAGGCTGGACACTTGAGCCCAATTTGTTTGTGAGCAGCAGAGACATGGAGTTAAACCTTGGTACACCGTATTTCCCCAGCTACCAGGCTGATCTTTGTCTCTGTGTACACGTAAAACTACTCCCCACTCTATGTGCTCTCTGCTTCCAGAACTCCCATGGCTGGCACATGCTAAAGATGACTTCCTACTCTGGTTGGTTTAGGTTTGAGGTGGTTTTCTTGTGTATGTGTATAGGTTTGGGGCGGGGAGTATGTGTGCATGTGCATACAGGTAGGAGATTGTGAACTCTAGAAGAGGGCGCTGGACACCCTGGAGCTAGAGTCATAGGCAGTTGTGAGCCACCCAGTGTGGGTGTTGGGAACCTAACTCTGATCCTCTACAAGAGGAAAAGACACTCCTAGCCAATGAGCCATCTCTCCAGCCTGGTTAGTTGTCTGAAAGTGTCTTGCTATATAGTCCAGGCTGGCTTTCAATTCACTGTGTAGCCCAGGTTACCGTTGAATCCATGATCTTCTTGCCCTCACCTCCCAAGTGCTGGTATGATCAGGCGGTGACACCTGGTGACTCTGCTGGCTTTGGGCAGGCTGGACTGTCCTCTGAGCAGTATCATTCTGTTGCAGGATGCATGTTGTGAGCAGAACCCTGCTAAATCGTGACTGTCCTAGTCAGGGTTACTATGGATGTGATGCACACTGCCATTGCCAAGGGCAGCTTGGAGAGGAAAGGGTTTACTTGATTTACATATCCTGAGTCAGAATCCATCCAGGGAAGCCAAGGCAGGAACTCAACCAAGCAGGGCAGGAACCTGGAGGCAGGAGCTGATGCAGAGACTATGGAGGGATGCTGCTTACTGGCCTGCTTTCTCATAGAACCCAGGACCACCAGCCCAGGGATGGCTCCACCCTCAGTGGGCGGGGCAGGACCCGCCCACATCAATCACTAAGTAATAAGATGCCCTGCAGGCTTGCCTATAGCCCAATCTTACAGAAGCAGTTTTTCAATTGGGGTTCTCTCCTCTCAGATGACTCTAGCTTGTGTGGAGTTGACATAAAGCTCCCCAGCACAGTGGCCCTGGGGACAGCAGTAATTGCTTAATGAAATGAAGCACTCTAAAGTAATATGCATGCTCCTCCGTGTAGCTGTGTCCCAGCACTGGCCCTGCACACTGGCTCCAAAGCAATCCGTGTGTATGTTCTCCAGTGTACCCAGGTCCTGCCGAGGCAGAAGGAGCCATAGAACCCTAGGGGCTTTATAGGCAGCAGAAAGCTGTGTGGAGCACAAGTGTGAAGGACGCGATGCAGAGCTAAACAATTAGGTGCATATTAATGATGCCGTGTGATTAATGAGCAAGCGCTCAGGAAGTCTTGTGGATAAGCTGAGAAGATGGAGGTACATCTTAATAAGCCTTCCGCACAGAGGGAAGTGCCACCTAGGCATTGCTAAGCAGGCCCTGTGGGAGTGTGAATCTAGAAGGTAGGGTCACAAGCCACCCAGGCTATTCCATTCAGCCTGTGGCAATAGCTTACTCAGGCATGGATCAAAAAAAAAAAAAAATGGTTCGGAGAAGCTGTGATGGGACCAGGGCTCAGAGGTTCTGACGCCTTGTGAAAGCCATGTAGTAGTCCCCCATACACATATACACACTGTTGCAGAGAGGCTGTGTTCCCCCAACCCCAACAGTAGGTAAACACTCTAAGAAGACTTCCCTGCTGGCCCTTCCCCAGATCAGGGAGGAAGGCCTTGATGGTGGTTGTCAATGTCTGGTTCCTAGGCTACTGACCAAGATGCCCTTTATCAAAAATACAGAAAAAAAACCATGGGCTGGGGGTGTGGCTCAGTAGATAAAGTCTGGCGCCCTGAGTTTAGCCCTCAGACTTCACATAAAGGTGGAAGGAAAGAACTGACTCCACAGAGTTGTCCTCTGACCTCCACATTCATGCTATAGCCTGTGTGCGAACACACACACACACACACACACACACACACACACACACACATTTTCTTTTTAATTAGTATGGGCTGAGAACTCCAGGCTAGAAGCAGAGCCCTTGCCTAGCTTATAGAAGGCCCTAAGTCTAGTTGTTAGCCTAACCTAGCAGATGCCTAGGTTTCATGAGGGAAGCCCAGTAATTTGCATTTCACATTAGTAACTTTGTCAGCACACTGGCCACTCTGGTCTTCTTTGTGGACCTACTCGCCAAGTACTGTCATGGAAGGGTAGTCAAGGGCTTCCAGGGAAAGGAGGTTGGCGAGACTAGCCACAGGTACCCAGCCTGGGGTTCACTAGTGACACCCTGAAATGTCACTAATGGTGCTCCTACGCCCACAAGGAGCAGGATCTGACTGCACAGGCTGTCTCAGACAGAGAAGGCTGCTGGAGGCTGCTGTATCACCTGAGATCAACAGGTGCCTTCCATGGCCCTACCAAATGGTGCCCAGCTTCCTTCAGACTTGCTGCTTGGGGGCTGCAGATCCCACAGCTTGCCAGCTCCCCAAGGAGGGCACCTCCCACCGACCAGCAGCTGGGGAGGAAGTTGGGATTGCTAGCGTGATACTCTTACACCCAGTTGAACAGCGCAGGCAGCAGGCAGCTCAGTGTGCTGTCTCCCTCCTTCCCTGCCTCCAGGTTACTCGGTTGCTGGTCTATTTGGAGGTCAGACATCAGGAGGGAAAAAGAGGTGAAGCCAGCCTGGCCTGTGTGTTCCCATACACGGGGCTCCTGCACCCGGCCATCTACCTTCACTCTCCTTTTCCTCCCTCCCTCCAGCTCCAGAAGAGAGTCTAACCAGGGAGGGAGGATACTGTCAGCCCCTCAGGTGACGGTCACCTGACACCTGACAGCAAGGCACCTGCAGACGATGGACCTGCCTCTTGCTGTTCCTGGAGCAGGACGGATGAAGGGCCAGACCCCAGCCCAAGAGCACTGGCATTCCAGCTGACCAGGAGACACGAACAGCCACATACCTGGATTGCCCACCACCAGTTGTACCTGAGCAGGTTCATCCTGACAGAATCAGGTAGCTGGAGTATGTGGGCTTTTCCCAAGGGAGCTAGGGGCTGGATCAATGGCCCCAGATGGTCTCCATGCCCTCCTCACTCCTGGCACAGCCTGCCTTTCCTTAGGAGTCTGTGGTTCTTAGAACCTGTGAGAACATAAGTGACCTTCAGCAGAGCTCCTGCTGGTTCCCCAGCCCAAAGTGCTTGAGGTCAGCTTTCTCACGTAATTGCAATGTGGCACTGCGATTTGCCTTTCCTTGACATCCAAAATTAACATATCTGAGCTGGGGGCTTAGTAATTAAAATGAGGGACAGTAAGCCGGGCGTGGTGGCGCACACCTGTAATCCTAGCACTCGGGAGGCAGAGGCAGGCGGGTCTCTGTGAGTTCGAGGCCAGCCTGGTCTACAAAGCGAGTCCAGGACAGCCAAGGCTACACAGAGAAACCCTGTCTCAAAAAACCAAACAAACAAAGAGGGACAGTAACCCAAATCTGTAGTACTCAAGAAGTTTTGAGATTTATACCTGTCAGCTTTGCCCTGAAGAGGCACACTGCTCTCCTCCAGAGCTTTCAAATCCCTGTTACCCTTCATCAAACCCTAGTTTTAGTTCTATTCTTATGATAAAAACACATAGTCAAAAAGCAGTTTAGAGAGCTGGGCACAGTGGCACACGCCTTTAATCCCAGCATCCAGGATCTCTGTGAAGCCAGCATGGTCTACATAATGAGTTCCAGGACAGCCAGGGCTTGTAGAGAGACCCTGCCTCAAAAAACAAACATACAAAAACTTTTTAAAAAGCAACTTAGAGGAGAAAGGGTTTTATTCAACTTACAGTTCCAGGTCACAGTCCCTACACAGTCGGTGTAGGGAAGTCCAGAGCAGAGAGAGGATGAGTGCATGCACACCTGCTAGTGTTTGGATCATTTCTTCATTTTCACAATCCAGGACCCCTGTCTAGGGCATCGTGCTGCCCACAGTGGGCCAAGTCTTTCCACATCAGTATAATTCACAGACATGCCAACAGGCCAAACTGATGTAGGCAATCCCTCGTTGAGACTTTCTTCTCAGGTAATTCTAGATTGTGTGAAGCTAACAATTGAAATTATCCACCCCCACCCCCACCCCCAGTCTTCTCCTCCTCCCACTGTGGGGTTTCTACAGAGCCTGTGCTAGGCAAGTATATGCTATATGCTCCTGCCATGCTGTCCAGCAGCCTCCTGGGAGGGCCTGGGCTAGTTTTCATTCCTCTGTCCCTGTGGAACAAGCGAATGGCCCTGCTGTTCTTGCTGCACCCTTCAGAGTACACACGATTAAAGCCCCCTTTAAATTCATTACAGCCAGCAATAGTTGCACACACCTTTAATTCTAGCACTCAGGGAAGCAGAGGCAGGAGGATCTCTGTGAGTTCCAGGACAGCCTTGTCTGCATAGCAAGTTCCAGGACAGCCAGGGCCACACAGAGAGATACTGTCTCAATCAATCAATCAATTTATTTTAAAAATTGAAAAAAAAGCAAGCCTCATTAAAACAGAGCAGAGCCCCATCCAAGTTCCTGAATATAAACTAGGTGCGTGCATCTGATTGTTATTTCTTTGCTTGAAACCCCTTGGCAGCACTTCCACTTGGCGTACTCTGCCCATCCCTTAGAACCCCTTCCATCACTGTCTGCCTCCTATCAGCATCTTTCAAGGATTCTGGGAACCGGGAAGCTTCATGCTCTTGAGACCTTGCTGTGCCTTGCCTTCCCTCCTCAGCCTCATACATGAACTTCTATCCTGCTGGACCCTTAGGGCCAGCCACCTCTGAGTAGCCACTGCCCTAGCCCAACTCGCCCAACTCCTCCTATACTGCAAGGGACAGCATCTTCCAGTCCTCACTGTCAGGCAGACTCTTCCTCAGCCAGGGCCAGAGCATCTCTGGGGGAGCAGTTAAAAGCCTTGGGTGTTGCAGGCCCCAGCTCACCACTCCTCTCTGCACCTGACCTGCCAACAAGGGAGTGAGTTATCAGAGCACAGCTGCCTCGGAAGTCAGCTCTGGTCCTCCTGGCAGAGGCCTTGGTCCTGCGCTGCCGCTGCTCATTGAACGTGTGTATGCATGCCCATTTTGTGTACACGCGAGCACGCAGGCACACATGCTATCCCACCACAGCTCCACACGTAACCTCTCAGAGCCTTCCTGCTTCCATCTGTTCACCTGGGCCTGGTGTTGCTGGATCCCACCTCACTCTGTCTCGCTTGTGAGGAGACAGCCATCTATTATAAACCCTGATGGCTCATAGTCATTAAGTGAATGACTGTGTGGGTTTTCCACAATATTTATCTTTTCCCCCAAACCACAAAGGTTGTAGCTCTGGCATCAGATTCTTGGAACTCTGCCCACCACTGGGTGCCATCTGGCCTGTCAGCTGAGAAAGACTACACAGGCATGCAGGCATGTCCCCAAATGTCAGGGCCAGAGAAACAATGGCTGTGCCAGGCTAAGGCCATTCCTACCTACCCAGCCCTCCTCCCATAAGGGAGCCAGGTCTGAGGAGGGGATGGAGGGGACAGGGGAGAAGTGGCCCTTTGTCTAGGCAGTTTGGGAGGTGGTTGAGTGTTCTAAGCAGGAAACAGGCTTTGGATACAGGTGACCTGGGCTCTAATCCCAGCTACAGCTAAGTAATTGAGATTTTGGACAAAGCTTTTAATCCCTCTCAACACCTGTTTTCTGAAGTGGAAACAGTAGCCAGGATTAGAAAGAGGTCCTACCTGGGAGACTCTCCAAAGTGCTGGTTCACCTGCCAGCTCTCAAAGCCCTTTCTCCCCACCCCCAAGGCCAAGCCTCTCTAGAGTGACAGGCGGCCGCCCCACAGGGGCCTCAGAAAGCAGGGAGGCTCTGAGCAGCACCCTCTGTAGCTGCCAACAGCACCCCTCAAAATGCAGCCCCAGTGCCACCTTCCATCTTCAGGCTTCCCACCCACTGGCTACGTTGCCCGTACCAAGTATTGGGCCTTGTCCTGGCTTTAAAGGCGGGGCCAGAGGTGCTGGCGATGTGACAGTGGAGTCAGCTGCCAGGTGCTGCGGCTTCTGTTCTGGGAAGACATGGGCTCCTTTTGGAGGGGGAGATGGTGTGTGGAATTTCCAGACCATCAGGTTGATGTTGCAGGAGCCCCCCAGTGCCCTCCCAGGTTGTTCAGCATGACTTTCGTCCTCTTCCCCCCTTTTTCCCTCATGCACAGGACAGAGGAGAAAGTGTTTGTTGATTTGCGGCCTAGAGCACCAATAAAGACCCACCACAAGTGAGGTGGTCAGGAAGATGACTCAGAAAGTGGACTGCACAGACTCCTCCTCCCATTTATTTACAGTTGTCTAGGGCCTGGGTGGAGTAGCTCTGCGGGCCCAGGCACTTGTACACAAGCTTGCTACCTGAGCTTGGTCCCCAGAACCCACAGAAAGGTGAAAGGAGAGAACCAGTTCCATGATTTTATCCTCTGGCCTCTACACCTGTGACATGGTACACGTGCCCAACCATAGTAAACAAATAAGTAAATAATATATTTAGATTTATTTATGTTTATGTGTGTATACAGATGCTCTATCTGCATGTAAACCTGCGTGCAGGTAGAGGCATCAGATCATATCGATGGTTGTGAGCCACAATGTGAGTGCTGGGCGTTGAACTCAGAACCTCTGGAAGAGCAGCCAGTGATTTTAATCGCTGAGACATCACCACTCCGGCCCCAAATAAGTTATTTTTAATAGTAAGCAGAGGGCTGGAGAAGTAACTTAGCAGTTAAGAGCTCATACTGCTCTTGGCAGAGGATCTGAGTTCAGTTCCCAGCACTCTTATCAGGTGGCTCAGCTACCTATAACTCCAGATTCAGGGGGACTGTGATGCCTCTGGCCTCCATGGGCATTTGCATATATGTGCACATATTCACACACAGACACACACGGTTAAAAATAATAAAACAAATTGCAAGAAGGGGGCAGAAAATTTGATAAAGGGACCTGGAGTGTGTGTGAGACATTCAAAAGTGACCCCAAGAACTGCTTCCTAGTTGCTTCTGGTGGTTTCCCTAGGACAGGGCCAGGTCTTCAAGGAGGCAGTGGTGTGCCCTAGGCTCTACGGAATCTTCAGGCACTCAGTGCCTTATAGCCTTGAACTTCCACTGGCTTCTTCCTCCCTTTTCAGAGCTGGTCTGAAAGACCCCAGCAGACCCCAGCTTCCCTGACTGCGCGGCCTCTCTCAGCTCCATGCAGGACATCCCTTCCAAGCCACAGCAGACTGGATTGGCATCCTGTGGGGAGGGAGAGCGGGCTCACAGGAGTTAGTGCTGCTTACACTCAGGACCAATAGCTCCTAAGACAAAGCAGCTGTCCTCTCCAGGCTTCCTCTAGAGCCATCCTCTCAGGCTCCCAAGGTTGGAGAGGGCCCTGGCATCTGCATGTGGCCATTCTGAATCTGTTCTGGCAGGTTGCCAAGGACGCTGGCATTCTTCTGTGCCCTGGTTGCCCGTCGAACGCAGGATCACCAGTGCAGGTGACCACGTAATTGGCTGAGTCCTCGCTATCAATCGCTAACTAAGAAAATGCCTTACAGCTGAATCCTACGGAGGCATTTTCTTAGTTGAGGTTCTGTCTTTTCAGCTAACTCTAGCCTGTGTCAAGTTGACATAAAACAGGCCAGCACAATTGACTCCTTGTCAACTTGACACACGAACACATCATTGTTAAGCCATAATCTTTCCTTTCTTATTCTTTCCCAGGATTAATATTAACATTATAATATAAACATTCCAAATTTTAAAAGTCCCAGTCTTTAAATTTTTAAACACTTAAAAATTCACTTTCTTTTTAAAATTTATTTTATGTATATGAGTGTTCTGCCTGCGTGTAGACTTGCAGGCCAGAAGAAGGCATCAGATCACATTGTAGATGGTTGTGAGCCACCATGTGGTTGCTAGGAATTGAACTCAGTACCTCTGGAAGAGCAGCCAGTGCTCTTAACCACTGAGCCATCTCTCCAACCCCCAAATTCAGTTTCTTTAAAATCCAAAGTCTTTCAACTTATACCTCAGCTGCTCTCCATAACCCTTCATTCCTTCAAACCTAGCACCACCTAGGTGACTCTTACACTATCAAGTTAAGTTGGCAGCACTAAGTACAGCCTTGGCCACTTCTGGACCACAGCATCTGTGCTGACCCTGAGGAGACACTTCCCAGAAGACTCCACCTCAATGATGCTGCTCTCTTCTTAATCTCAACTGATTCTTCAGCCCCAGCTGACCAGACACCACAGACTCTTCACACAAATGGCTCAGTAGAGTCTTTGCATCCTTCTGAAACTTCACAAGCCACGCCTCCTTTGTCAGCTTTTTTCTCAGCATTCTTATCTCCCAAGCTCCTATATAATCGCTCACCAAGCTTTGAACACTCAGTGTCTTTTCTTGCCTGAAGTTTCAAAATCCTTCCACAGTCCTCCCAAAACAGTATGGCGGGCCCTGTCACAGCAATACCCCACTATCCTGGTACCGGCTTCTGTCCTAGTTAGGGTTGCTACTGCTGTGATGAAACACCACAGCCAAGGCAATTTGGGGAGGAAAGGGTTTATTCTGCTTACACTTCCAGGTAACAGTCCATCACTGAGGGAAGCCAAGGCAGGAAGTCATACAGGGCAAGAACCTGGAGGCAGGAGCTGATGTAGATGCTGTGGAGGGCTGCTGCTTACTGGCTCGCTCCTCATGGCTTGCTTAGCCTGCGTTCTTATAGGGCCGAGGACCACCAGTGCAGGGATGGCCTCCTCTATCAGCCACTAATTAAGAAAATGCCCTATATATGATGTACTTTGAGAAGTTGAGTGACTCTACAAAGCTGGCTTAACAAGGACATCTGGACCCAGTCTCTACCCCATCCCTGTGATCTGAACTCAGTGCCCCTCAGAGCTCACCTGCCTGTTGTAGAAGTTGTGATTCAGTTAGGTAAATAAAACCTCCCAGGCCCAAATGTTCACAGCCACTTGAGAAATAAAAATAGAATCCTTGAGCATTTCTTCACTACGCTTCAAGGACGTGTTGCAAGTTCAGCTAGAGATGGGTTCATGCCAAGATGCCATTAACCCCAATTAGCTTTTAACCCCTGGCACTCAACAGGAGCAGCCCCGCAAGCCTGAGCCCCTCCCTTTCTCATCCGAGATACCCTCCAGGATCAATACAGACAGCTCAGCTGTGCGTTTGGCACGTGGCCATTGCCACTTAACCCCTCCTCACGGCCTCAGATGCTCTTATGCCTGTGAGTTTTGCCCTCGGAAAGCTCTGACACTCACATTGCAGCACTGTGGTGTCTAAGGCTGAGTTAACCAGGAAAGCCAAGTTACCACCAGCCTGGAGCAAGAAGGCAGGGAGCATCACCTATTGACCTTTTGTGCTGTGGCCCCAGGAACTGACAAGTGGAATGGAAAGTGCCAGATGCCTGAAAGCCCCATCCCACTATTCTGCAGGTACCATAAAACACACACACACACACACACACACACACGGGGACACACGGGGGGGGGGGGTGCAGGGAGAGAAAGGGGGCAGGGAGAGAACTCCTCTAGGGGCATGTAAGTAAACAGGCACTTGGGAAACCTTACCCACTTGGTAAGGAGGTGGCCAGCAGCGTCTAGCCACACCCTCTGCCAGTGCCAAGCCTTCTGTGGGAGTGAAGGCTACTACGTGAGCACACCATCCTGGTGCTTCTTCCCCGGGCTGGATCGGCAGCCGGCTTCTGCCTCCTTGAGTGTTTCCCATTATCTTATTGCCAGAGTTGAAATTCTAATCAGAAGCTGCAGGCCGCCCACCTCCTCTCGTAAGGGAAAATGAGACGCACGCTTTAGGGGCGCTTTCTGTTCAGGGAGAGCTGATGGCTAGCCTTGTTACTGGCAATCCTACCAAGTAGGGGCTTCAGAAAAGCCAACCCCTTTGCAGGCCTTTAGTTTTTTAGGGTTTTCTGAGATGTGACCTCTTCTGGAGACCATTGCAGAGTCACTGTTTGGTTATAGTTTAGAAGGCTGTTTTGGCGGGGTGTTGGCATTGTTGTTGGGGGGCTCCTCTCCTTCATAGCCTACCCTCTCCCTCAGTTCTGGGATGGGACAGAGGACCTTGCATGTGCCAGGCAAACACTCTACCATTGAGCCACACCTCCCAGCCCTCCAAATTGCTTTTGGAAAGAGATTTCCACCGCAACATGGTGATTGCTTGTCAACAGAGCAGTTGTGCTCCTGCATAGCTGCCTGGCTGTGGCAGGAAGGGCAGTGGGGGATACAAAGCAAGGCAGCAAGCTAGGGCTGCCTCTTTCACCACACAGTGTGACACCTTCCTCTCAAGCATTTCACTAAGTGCAGCATAGTCCACAGTGCTCCTTCATGCTCACTGGTGTCATGTGTGCACAGTCTTCTCTGGATGTTGGGACAAGCAGAGATATGGCCCTTGCCTTCAGCATGCTGACTCTCCTGCTGGGATGCAGCAGGAGCTCTGTTCCCTGCAGGACAGAAGTCATGTGGTGCCACCCGTGCACTGGTGATTTAGTCACGAGCCCTAGAGAAGCCGGTGGTAGCTGCAGAGGAGACTGGCATTTGAATGAGTTTTGAAGGCAGAGCCAGAGAAGGGAGATTCTCTGTCATCAGGAGGGTCCAGATGGCAAAGGCCAGGGGTGGAAATGAGCTTGGTGGGGGACAGGAGAGGGCACAGGCAAACAGCCTCCTGTGAGATGGACGCAGTCAGCTGGGTTAGCCGAGAAAGCTGCTGTGTCCGGAGGTGTCTGTACTTTTCTGCAACTTTCTTCCTCTGACCCTGAAGCGCTCCAGTCTCTGTCCCCACAGTCACTCTGCCTGCTCTGATGTCCTTGCTGGTGAGGGAGGGTGTGAGGAAGCCACACATGTGAGCGCTTTACAGATGTGAAGGGGCCTGTGGCCTTAAGTGGTAACGTCATCACGGGTGACTTGGATAGAAGTGGGGTGATGAGAAGGGGGACAAGGAGGCCGAGGCTGTGATCGATTCCTGTCTGGCTGTGGACCTGAGACTTTGGAACCTCTTCTGGGAGAGGCAGTTTGTGATTTACACCAAATGTATGTTTCTGTTTTGTTTCTCTGGCCAGGAAACTTTGGGGGCAGGGAAAGTCGGCATCACAGTGCTTTACCTGGTGCCCTCATGTGGATTGTTACTCATGGGCTCCTCTCTAAACAGCAGACAGCATGCTTGACACAAGACAGGACTGAGTGAGCCTGGAGCCTTGCTTCAGTGCATGCCAAGAGTGGTGGGATCAGGCCCAAGGTGAACATGGCTCAGCCTCAGCAGTGTCCTTGATTTAAAGACTATTTATCAATAGCACAGTATTGTTTTCCCTACTCTGGAATGGAGGCTCCAGTTAGAATGGCGCTTCTCAACCTGTGGGTCATGACCCCTTTGAAGGTCAAAAGACTCTTGCCAGGGTCACATAGACCACTGAGAAATTTATATTACAATTTGTAACCATCGCAAAATTACAGTTATGAAGCAGAGCGAAAATAATTTTATGCTTGGGGGTCACCACAACATGAGGAACTATGGTAAAGGGTCGCAGCGTTAGAAAGGTTGAGAACCACTGAGTTAGAAGCTGAGGCCTCAGCACTTCCTGGCCTCAATAAAACTCCGCGTTAGCTGAGATGGGGGGTGGGGAGCCCACACAGCCTTGCCCAACCCGTGTAAGGCTGCCAGTGCCTGCCCCAGGGTCTTCTAGTCTATTTCCAGGAGCTCTCTCTTCTCCACTACATCACTGAGGGTCATTTCTAACACAAGTGGGAGAAATTCAGCTTTCTGGCAGCCCCGTGCTTGATTGGTACACTGGGTGTGGCTTCTTTTGTAGAGGGTGCTCTGTGGCACCTTTGGGAGCCTTGCTGAGCTCTATCTGGGACCCCTGGCCTTTGAGAGACTCTGTGGCTTGGAGCTGTTTGTTGGGTGGACTTGCTATGGCAACCACAAATATCTAGTGCTTGAGGCTGAGAGAGGTTAGAGGTGGCTGGACGCTTGGCACCTGAGCAGCTGGGGTGGATGTCATCTGCCTGGGGGCAGGAAGGCAGACAGCACTGATAAACAGTCGGCTCCAGAACATTGTAAAAAAGCAGTGGCTGCGTGCTGCCTGCAGTGCCTTGGGAACAGGAGCTGCCTCGTGTCCATCAAGGCTCCAGCACGGCTGCTGTGGAGTCTTTGGTACGTAGCAAAACTCAGTGACCCAGAAAGAGAGATTTGAGTGGCCCCGTTTGCCCCCTCCTAGTCTGTCTCGGACTTTATTCCCAGAAACCAGCTTGATGATTTCATTAGAAATCAAAGCACTGCTGGTTCTTTTTCTTTTCTTTTTTAAGGAAACACACTTGGCTGCTATGGCCAGTGTCCCTGCTTTCTATAATGAGAGGGGCGACAGGAGTCCTTGAACAGGACTGAGTTGGAACTGATCAATGGCATTTGGGGGTTGGAAAATTTGCTCAGGAGCCGACTAATTTATAATGTCATATAGGCTAGACTGGAAGACCCAAGAGGATAGGCTGTCTCTTGGCTTTCTCCCTCTCTCTTCGTGTCTTTTTGTACAAGGAAAGAGAGTGTGCCTCCCTCTGGCTGGTGACCACTCAGTGCTGGGCTCTGCCCTGCTAGACCCCAGGACACCTCTCTCCTCCCACTTCCACTCCCGTCCTCTGTCACTGTGGATGCCCACTCTCATGGTTGATTAGCTGGGGCTTGAGCTAATTTGCAAAGAACACCTGTTCGTTCATTAGCCCCGGCTCCAGGTCCTGCTGCCACATCTGGGCTCCCTCCTGCTGTTTGGCATTCTCTGTGTGCTGCCTGCGACTCAGGGCCCTGAACTTCCTGGCCTGTGTCCCTGGATATGGATGGGAAGCTCAGTCCTACGAGAGCACTGTAGCACCAGGTTCCTTACCAGGTCGCTTCCCTGATGACTAAACTAAATATGGAACTCTAAGCAGATGGGCCCTCATCCTGACTCTGTCACTCATTCTGCCCCCAGGACCCACTGCACCTGGGATTCCACCCATATGCTTTCACAAAGTGGGCATCCTGTGTCTTTACAAGTGTGCACTGAGGGTGAGGGAAATGGATGAGGCCTCTGTGCAAGGGCCCCTGCAGGGTGACCCTGGGCCTTTGCAGCAGCAGGATGCTTAGCTGCCCTTCAGAATGGCTCCACTACCACCACCCAGTTTTTATGCAATAGAACATTCTAAAAAGCAGGAGTCATGTTCTCTATGACATCTGACCTTTCACATAAGCCACCCCTAGATGTCTGGCTTCTAGAACAACTGGAGGCATCACAGGTCAGAGCCGAATTGCCCAACCCTTCAGGCATACCAAAAGCCCAGTTGCAGCAGACCAAAGTCATTTGGACACAGTTTGTGTTTATGCTTCACCCTGTCAGCCCCTTGTCTCTGCTTCAAAAGAGAAACTCATCAATGGAAAGTTCCCTGAAGTGGTAATTTTCCTAAATGACTTACTGCTGGTGCTGCATCCAGACAGGCTCGGCCACGGGCGGTGGCTGGTGTGTGTGTTTTACAATAGTCCAGCTTTCCTGCCTGACCCACAGACACCTGCCTTTGCCTCTCCAGAGAGTCCCTTCCTCTTCCTTCTGCTGTCACCCAGGCCTAAACAAAGGTCCCACCCCACTCCCGCCCTTTTACTGAAGAGAAGCAAGGCTGGTTTTGAGGCCCCCAGCAGAAAGACCTCTCCAGAAATCTCCCAGCCCGAGTGACTGCCAGGGCGCCTTCACCCACCCCTGCTAATTAGAGCCTTTCTTAGGCGGCTCTGGAGTCCTCCTGTCACTCATTCTCACAGTGATAATGGACTTGGATAAGAGGTCACAGCTTCCCCCACTTCCTGCCCTCCTTGTGGAGGGGGGTGAAGTAGGCTTTCCCCCTCCTCTGAGGAGCTCCCTCCTGCCTGTCACAGGAACTGTCTGTCATCTCCCCCCTACTTGGCAGCTGTGATGGAGTCACCCCACTCTTAGGGCCAGAGCTCAGCTCCCCCCCACCCCCAGATCCCTCTCCCCAAGTTCCTCAGGCTCCGCACCACACCGTATGCTGCATCTCTGGTGAGTATCATTAGCATCAACGTGATGAAATGGCACAGTGTAAATGTTAATAAGGGCTGATGGTTCGCCTGCTTCCGAGTGGCAGATTGGAAATGGTACCATCTTAACTCGAGGAGCAGCTTTGACTCCCTCTGCTTCCTGCGCAGCCAATTTGGCATGAAGAGCCCTGCCCTCCCCCTCTGAGACACCGCCATATCTTCCTGACTGCTCTTTGGGAAGGGGTCACACACCCCACAGGCCAGCAGTCTAAGGCAGGGTTCAAATTTTGTTGGTTTGGTTTGGTTTTTCAAGACAGGATTTCTGTATAGCCTTGGCTGTCCTGGACTAAATTTGTAGACCACACTTGCCTTGAATTCATAGAGATCTCTGCCTCTCCAAGTGCTGAGATTACAGACGTGTGCCACCATGCCAGACTGCCAGACTTTTTTTTTTTTTTTAAGATTTATTTATACAATATTCTGCCCACATGTGTGCCTACCTGCACAAGAAGGAACCACATTTCGTTACAGATGGTTGTGAGCCACCATGTGATTGATGGGAATTAAACCTGGGACCTTTGGAAGAACAGCCAGTGCTCTTAACCTCTGAGCCATCTCTCCAGCCCCGCCCCCACCCCCATTTTATTTTTTTATTTTTTTTTATTTTTTTATTTTTTTTTTTATTTTTTTATTTTTTTTTTATTTTTAATTAATTTATTCTTGTTACATCTCTATGGTTATCCCATCCCTTGTATCCTCCCATTCTCCCCTCCCTCCCATTTTCCCCTTATTCCCCTCCCCTATGACTGTTCCTCAGAGGGATTACCTCCCTCTGTATATGCTCATAGGGTATCAAGTCTCTTCTCAGTGACCTGCTGTCCTTCCTCTGAGTGCCACTAGGTCTCCCCCGCCAGGGGACATAGTCAGATGTGAGGCCCCACCCCCGTTTTAAAGTTACACATTTTCCCTTGTTCTCCAAAGAAAAGAAAGCAAAGTGTGCCCCACCACAGTGGGTGCTCTAGCAGCTTACCTCCCACCCCCTGGGCTCTTCTGTGTAGATGAGGATGACCTTGACCTTCCAATCCTCCTGCCTCCACCACCGGAGCGCTGGGACAACAGGCCTGAGATAAAGAGGGTGTGCCACTGCACTTGGTTTCTACAGAGCTGGGGATTGAACCCAGGGCAAGCGCTCTACCAACTGAGCCACTCCCCAGCCCCACTCCCAGATCATCTAGGTGACTCCTTTGCTGTTAATCCAGGACACTTCCCTAAGTGGCCCCAGCCGTGCTGGCTCTTGTCCTCTGGCTACCCCTCCTTGTTGAAAGATGACATCCTTATCCTCTCAGTTGCTTCTGCCTATCAGAGCCCTCCTGTCCCCTGTCCCCTCTGTCCTCCTTTCCCTGCGATAGTGAGGGCCTGTCTGGTGTTTGTTCTGGCTCATCTCACTGGGTTTCATCCCTGAGCCACACTCGCGCAGCACACCGCTGGGCCTGAGGCTCCCTCATCGGTGCCTGCTGAAGTCAGCGGAATGGATTGGGTGGAGGTCCCAGGATTTAGCCTGGGCCCTGCCTAGGAGTGGCAGTGACATCCAAACAGGAAGTAGGAGTAGCAGAGAAGTGAGGCTCTGGTTCTCCCATCCTGCCCCTGACCTTGCTGTTCACCTTTAATGATGCTGAGGAGCCCAGGGAGGCTCTGTCAGCAAGTCCGAGTGTTCGCCTGTGCTACTCCCAGGCCTTAGCTGTGTGCGCAGCCTCAGTGCCCTCACAGCCTGCTTTGTGTATCCACCTCATTGTTGTTTCATCCCCAGGCTGTCTTCACCCTCCTCCTTGGTCCTTTCACCTTCTTCGATGTACAGAAGACAAAGTACCTGCAGATCTTGACCTCCCTCATGAGATGGATAGGTGAGTCTAAGAAATCTCCCAGTTATCTACCCTTCTCCCCATCCCCCCACCCCCACCCCCCACCTCTGTAGAGAAGCCAAGCAAACTCCCAGCTGGATGTGCTAGTGGCTTGTTTCAGTCGGCCTTCCTGGTCCTCTGACCTTTCTAGAGGGTGAGAAGGAGGCAGGTGCTCTGTTGGCCTTTTACTGCTGGGGAAATTTAGTACCAGAAAATGTGAGTGCCTTTTTTCAGGTCACCTTGAATGGATGGAACTGGGCTAGGACCTGAACTGCTGATTCTGGTCCAGCCTCCTTCACATGACCATGCTGGGTTGGGCTGTGCCCCCTGGAGGGGTCAGGAACACCATCCAGCCTTCTCCGGGGTGTGATGTAAGGCTCATCCACAAACCCCCGTGGGTCATGGTAGCAGCTAGCCTCAGCCTTTGAGTTTTGGACCATTGCAGTGTGAAGATACCCACGCCGTCTATAGTGGCTTCCGACTGGCAGGTACCCCGGGTGACAGTACTCTGTCCTCAGGTTGATGTTGAGGATCTTCCCCCTTAAACTGGGTATCGGATCAGTTCTGCCATACCATCCCGGCCACCTCAGGGAAGGAGCCAGCCGCTGTGTAGCAGGATTGACGTCAGTCAGCTGTGGGGCTACTGTTGCCTCTCCTCTAGCTATCTGTGGTGCATCTGACTTTTCTCACTATAAAAGCTAAAGAGGGATGGCCTGGGGGTGTAATTTAGCGGAGTGCTTGTCCAGTATGCATGAAGCCCAGATTGGGCCCCTAGTCTAGCACTCAGCTAGTTCAAGTTCAAGGTCACATTAAGCTACAAAGTAAGTTAATTCCAGGCCAGCCTTGGCTACATGGGACTTGTTCAGGTTCCCTGGCCCCCTGGCCCAGAGTCTCCAGAGAAATTTAAGTTGAGCTTCTTCCTGGCTGCCCTCCTGAGACCCCTTAACCCTCATCAGGACCAGGGCTGTAGGCTGCTGTTGATTGCATGCTGTACCACAGCAGGATGATGACTCTGTTAAGTGCCGTTCACACTAAGGATGTCCGCTAGTTCTAGGAAGTTCTCCCAGCCTCTGGCTCCCACAGCGCAGTAGAGGAACAACAGCAGTCCTGGTTTCCACAGGAGGAAGGCAGATCAACCTCCTAAGCAACCTGGCCTGCTCCAGCTAGAGCAGGTCCTGTAGCATGGGGGTGGGGGTGGAGGCAGCCCCCCCAATATCTCTCTAATTCAGGAGTTCCAGAAGGCTTGGTGCCTAGAAGTCAAGGTTGGCAGGGGTCAGAATGCAGTCTATTCCCCCATCTCTTATATCTTGGCTTGTGATGTGTGTGAGAGAGCTCCGGGATGTTTTTGCTGTTGTTGATGATGCTATTGTTGCTTCTGCTGTGTTTTAACATCATAAAATATGCACTATGTGCCACACAACAGATATGTTATGGAGAAATTTATTATATGAGCATTGGAGGAGAAGGGAGGGGGCAGCCCCAAGAGAGAGGGAGGAAGAGAGATAGAGACATGTAAGAGAACAAGAGAGAAACAGGAGAAAGAGACAAGATGGGTCTGTCCTTTTATAATCCCGGGTAGGGCCACTCCTAGAGACAAGTAGGTAATGACATCATAGGTTGCCAGGCAGACTGGGGTCATAGGTTGCTAGAGAGACTGGGGCAGCGTGTGGCAGTGGTTGCTGCTGCTGTCATTATTGCTGTTGCTGATGTAGTTGCTGCTGTCGGCAGGGTTTGGAGAAGCGTGTTCTCCCTATCTCTCGCCCAGTTGTGTTCACCCTGTGGCTCGGTCCTGCTGGTGCTTGCCTGGCCTTGGCCTGGGAAGGGGTTCTGTGGCCTGAAGTAGCACCCTTTCTCATTTCTGTCCTTGCTGGGTGACACTGAGGGATGAGCAGAAGTGAGTGGGGGCCAGCACCCCGTATCAGCTCGGAAGAAGACAACAGTCCTGACAATGAAAGTTAACTTATATTTATGAACAAAAGTATCCATCTAAAGAGGGAAGCTTGGGCCCAATGTAGTGGCACACACCACAGGCACTTAGGAGAGGGAGGCAGGAGGATCAGGAGTTCAAGGCCAGCCTCAAATGTATAGAACAACCAGCTTGAGCTACACGAGACCTTGTCTCAAAAAGGGTGAAAGGAAGTAGAGGGAAGGAGCTTGTGAAAGGGAAGAGGCTAACAGTAATAAACATTCCTTGCGAGTCCTAGAATGGGGTCAGAATCACAGCAGAGCTCCTGATGCCCGCAAGCCCCAGATCCTAGAAGCCCCCCACCAACCTGTCTTTGTTGCTTCCTTTCCATTCTACCCTCCCCCTGAATCAGGCCAGACACCTGGGTGTGTTAGGGAGATGGCTCAATAGATAAAAACCACTTCCCGTACAAGCCTGATAACTTGGGTTTGGCTCCCCAGAGCCCACATGAAAGCTGGACATAGTATCACAGAGGTCTGGGATCCCAGTTCATATGGGAAGATGGGGGCTAGAGACAGAAGACCTTCAGAGGCTCAGGTTGTATGCAACGAGACTGTCTCACAGCCAGGCAGAAGATGAACCCTGACATGAGAGTTGTCCTCTGACCTCACACACTTGCCACCCACATTCACAGGAACACGTGCGTGCACACGTTCCCAGCAACATTCACAGGAACACGTGCATGCACACGTTCCCAGCACCCGTGAGTGGTTTAAACCACATGTAACCCCAGCTGCAGAGGGATCTGATGTATCTGCCCCACTGACACCTACGTGTATGTGCACTTACACACATGCAGACAGACAGACAGACACACACACAATTTAAAACAATAAAAACAAGGCTGGAAAAAGGGCTTTAGTCACAACAAAAACTCCAAAAATAAATCTTAAAGAAAAAAAAATAAGGCCGGTCAGTGGTGACACACACCTTTAATCCCAACACTTGGGAGGCAGAGGCAGACGGATCTCTTGAGTTTGAGGCCAGCTTTGTCTACAGAGTGAGTTCCAGGACAGCCAGGGCTGACAGAAAAAACCGTGTCTCCAATAAAACAAACAGAAAGGAAAGAAGGAAAGAAAGAAAGAAAGAAAGAAAGAAAGAAAGAAAGAAAGAAAGAAAGAAAGGAAGGAAAGAACGTTCAAGGCCAGCACTTGGTACATAAGCCAAGTCCCTGGCTCAGAGGCACTCTTCCTCTGTGGAACTGCCAGCTTGCCTCTTACAGGGCAGAAGAGCCCAAACTCTACCTTAGGACTCCTGGACCTCCAAGCAGCTCCTGTGTGCTGTGGAGTCCGAGACAGTGGCCATGGGGGTCTGTGGCAGCAGTGGGAGCCTGAGCAGGGACCAGCTAGTGCGGGTCCAGCACTTGTCTCTTGGTAGCAATGCTGCTGTCTTGACACATTGTCTTTGCCATCGGGTGCCTCTCTTCTCCCTTAGAGCGGAGAGATAATCAAATGTCAGGAGGCTCCCAGGCGCACTGCTGTGGGTGACAGAGCACAAGGCAGTCATTTTTCACCATGAGAGACTCAGACCTTTGGACTTAAAAAGCTGGGCCTGCCAGTGACAGAGCCGCCCAGGAAAAGGAAAATTGCAGTTAAGTAATGTAAGCCACAGTGAGTGTGGTTAAGCTCCCAGCTGGGCAGAGGAACTGCCGGGCGGTTCTCCTCAGCTAGAAGCAGTCACTCTCCTCCACCTGACTCCAGGCCTTGCTCTGAGGAGGACCAAGCAGCAGAATCCCCCAGAAGTCTCCAGAGCTATACACCAAACAGGCAGCCCTTTTCATGGAAGTTACCTCAGCCTGGGCCACAGTAAGAGTGTCTCTCCTCTGAGCCAAGCTCACCCCCAGGCAGTTCTTCTAGAACTCCCTTTGGGCAGTGATCTCAGAAGCCCTCTGGAGCCTCTGCCAAGTTGTCATTCTGCCTCTGAGAAGCAGCTGTGTGGCACGGCCCCCCCAAGACCTTCCTCCCTCCCTCCACCCCTCCCTCCTCCCCTCTTTCCTCCCCTCCCTCCTTCCACCCTCCTTCCCACCTCTTGCCAACACACACCCCCCTCCCTCCTCTCTCCCCCCTCCCCAGATGAGGGCTGTTCCTTCTCAAGAGCTGAGCAGGGAGCCTGGGGAAGCAGTAAGCTGGCTCAGGTGCCAGAAGCCAAGCAGGGAAGAATGGGCACCCAAGGGACCGGAAAATTGTGAATAAATGTGCCGAGCCGCAAAGTTTCTCGCGCTTAATTAGGAATTTGTTCTGCCGTCTGTTGAAATGAAGCCGGGGTCGCTCGCAGGCGCCCAGGAGCTCCAGCTTCCCTCTGCCCTTCCTGCACTGTGTTAGTTGCTAAGTCTCCTTGTGGTCCCACAGTGGGGTGTGAAGACTTAGATGCCTTTTGCAAATAGCTGGTTGTCCAGGGGAAATGTCAGACTATAGGTGACAAATGCCAACGTGGATTCAGTTCTCATGACAGGCTGGATTTTTTTTTAGGTATATGAATGCTTTGTCTGCGTGTGTATGTATGTGTACCACACAAGTGCCCAGTGCCAGAGGGTCAGGAAAAGGCATCGGATCCTGTGGAACTGGAGTTACAGACAGTTGTTAGCGGCCATGTGGATACGGGGAATCAAACCTGGGTCCTCTGTACAGAGCAATAGGTGCTCTTAACTGCTGAGCCATCATTTGAGCCTGAGGGCACTTGGACAGTCAACGCCTCTGGATTCACAAGGACTAGGAGAAGCTCTGCTGTCTGCAGTAATGGAGACGACCCTCCAGGCCAGCACTGAGCTCCCTGCCAGCCTAGGGCCTTCCAGTGCAGCCCGGTGCCTCAGCTGTGTGAGCACAGTACCTCAGCAGGGTGACACACCTGCTGGGTGTCATTGCACCTGCTGGCCTTGCTCCCTAAGTGGCCCGATGGCATCCTCTCCCACCATGCTCAGACCAAGCTTCCATCCTCTGGGCCCCTCTTGTGTGCTGTGGAGAGGAAGATTGCCTTGCTGAGGGCTGTGAAGATACAGTAAGACCCGCTTGAAGGTGCTTATTAGACCCATGCCTGGCACCTGCTCAGCACTCAGGCAGGAGCATCGCCCTCATTGCCATTACAATCAGCTGCCACATCCTGAGAGTAGCTGCAGAATAAAGCTCCCTTAGGACTGCCTGTGAGGTCAGGGACATTACTTCAGCCATGGTCCAAAAAAATGAGCTGTGATGCCCAGTACCAGCAAAGTAGTCTCTTTCCCTGCCCCTCCCGACCCTCTGCCCCAGCTGTGGTCCCTGCACCCAGCCTCCACCCCCACCCCCACCTGAGAGAGATGAGCAGACTCATCGTGTTGTTGAGGTTAGGGAATTGTCTGTAGTCCTCTGTGAGCAGCAGGGACACGTGAGTCAGCTAAGGCACCGTACCTCATCCCCACGGGTCCAGCAGCCAAGCCTTCAGTCCTGAGCCCTAAGCAAGTATACCTGTTGGTGTCTCCCTCCCTGAATATCCAGCTGGCTGCCCTATGGGAGTTCTTGGGGGTAGAAGGGACCACGACAGCATTATTACTTCAATCCCATTACCCACCCACTCATGCCGGCTCATGCACAGATGCCTCCCACTTCGGCTCTGCCGACAGCTGGCTCAGCTCACGGCACCCCATTGGTGTTATTAAAAACGCAATTCTTTCTAATAAAGGCCGCTGTGGAGCACCACCGCCCTCCTCTGGGCTGTCATGAACCCATAGGGCTTCCTCCCCTCTCCAGCTCCTCGCTCCCCTCAAAGTGGGTCAGACACCATCCTCGCCAGGCATCCACAGAAGAGCCAGAGCTGTTCCGCCTGGGGAAGTTGTTCAGTCCTGCTCTCCCACCCCACCCCCTACAAGTGCCCCAGATTTGTTTGCCAAGCCAGCAGCCAGGGTGCAACTAGGTAGTGATGGCAAACAAGGCCACAGGTCCCCAAAAAGAGACCTTCACCTGTCTCACAGGAGGGCTTTCTGGTTTCCACCTGTCCCCAGGGATGGGGGACCATGGCTGAAGTAATGTCCCTGACCTCACAGGGATGGGGAGACCCCCAGTGGAGAGTCTCCTAGTGGGGTTGCTCTGATCTTTCACAGCCAGCAGTTAGGGGGCTTGTAAGCCTGGGCCGTCTGTCATCTGCTGCTGCTACCCAGGAGTCCAGGAAAAGCCTTGTCCCCGTCTGCGTGCAGCCAGCCTCTGTGTGCTAGCAAACACTGCCCTGCCCAGTGGCCACTCTCCAGAACTCTCTGTGGCTACTCCACAAGTAGAGGGGACCCAAACAAGCCCTGGGTGATCTTCACTGCACTCTTGAGTTTTCTAGACATTCTCTGTGCACACGCAGAGATCAATGTGTAGAGAGGCACTTGGGGTTTCTGTGGACAGGCCATTGATGTGAAGCAGACATGTTGTGATCCTTTCCTAGAGAAGAGCCAGCCGGCAATTGCACCCTCGGCCAGCCTCAGTCAAGACCAACCAGAACATTGTGGTTAGGTCCCAAGAGAAGACAGCCTTCTTGTCCAGCCTCCCGTCTCAGCAGGTCCACTTGTTGACAGTTCTGATCTGCGTGCATCTCGGCTACATGCAGATCTACCCCCAGACCAGAACTGCTGATCCACCCAAAGGTCGGTGGGACAGCTACCTGGACACTCCAAGCAAGGCAAGGGAAGGCACCTGTGGTCGGAAGAAGGAAGGACCTGACGTCACGGTGGTCATAAGCACAGTCATAAGCACAGTCCATGCCCAGGGTTAGCCTTTACAGCCACCACCTACAGAGCCACGGCAGCCCCACCGCTCCTAAGCTGATGTTTCTTTAGGCCAGGGGACTTGAAACCCCCTGGGCCTGGTGTCTGTCACTTCCCCTCATTTCTGAGCCCCTCTGCACCAGCTGACCACTCTGGAGGGAAGGCCCAAGCAGCCTTCAGTGGGGAGGGCTGCTGGGCCTGAAGTTTTATGTTTCAATCTCCAGGAAGGAGATTAGCTGGCCCACAGCCAGGCTCCTGACTCTGCCGTCCCCACCGTCACTAACCAAGCTGCCCTGACAACTCAGGGATGAAAAATGGAGACTCTGTCTCCCAGGCGCCACCTGTGTGCGCCGAGGGGGGTAAAGTGAAGGATGACAAGGCCAGAACTCCCGCTTTCAGACCAGGAACTTGGCTGCTCTGGAGACTGAGTGCCTGCCCGGTGTCTTCTCCCTTGGGCAGAGAGGGAGAACTCAGCTCCAAGCCCGTCCAGGAGAAGCCTGTAGCCACGGGGTAGAATTAGCGCTGAAAGTGGATGGGATTTGGTCTTCGGGAAGGCACAGGGAGCCGCCCAGCACCAGGAGCTTACATCCCCCTTCTCTCAGCAGAAAAGGCATTGGGAATGAGTTGTTACGGGCAAGGGCAGCAGAAGCAGACCATGCAGTCTCAGGAAAAGTCTCACCCAGAACCCCAAAGTACATCAAACATCTTCAAGCTTCTCTTGTTCTCCTAAGGAACACACGGGAGACCTCTGGTCCCTGCTCAGGTAGATGAGTGACAGCCAGGAAGGATAGACCAACTCAGGCATCGAAGAAGAGAGGACAGGCAGGCAGGCAGACAGACAGACAGACACACACACACACACACACACACACACACACACATAGTGGAAGCCACTTACCTTGTATGGCTTTAACTACCCTAGCTGAGGCAAGAAGAGGCACCAAGGATCTTTGCAGAGCAGGTATGAGCTGTCTGCTCCTGAGTCCCCCATCCCACTCCCCTGACCCCCAGAGCCCCTCAGATTAGCTGGTACCAGTGCCGGGCATAGGGCAAGCTCCTGCAGCTCCCGGACAGACTGGAAGGTGGAGTCACCAGAGTGATCCCAGTCTCCACCTTTGAGCACATGGAAAAGCGTATGCTACACGCTGTGTTGGGAGCCACACCTCAGCATGGAAAGTAAAGTCGTGCGATGGCGATGATAAGGGGACAGCTTTCTTAGTGACTGCGCTGAGTCAGTCCCTGCCCATGCCAGTCGCCGCTATGCTGGCCACTTTCTTCTGCTTAGCACTAACCCCCCAGTACCTCCATTTAATTTTATTATTATCATGTGAGGATCTGTCTGTCTGTCTGTCTGTCTGTCTGTCTGTCTGTGTCAGGGCATGTGTCATGGTGACCTGGGGAGGTCCTTTCTCTCTTTCCACCTTTA
>OU015746.1:6304634-6318870 GCA_907169655.1 Acomys percivali | reverse complement strand
TGTGTGTGTGTGTGTGTGTGTGTGTGTGTGTGTGTGTGTGTGTGTGTTCGTGGCTGGCCTGGAATACACTTATCACTGTGTAGACCAGGCTGACCTTGAACTCACACAGATCCTCCTGCCTTTGCCTCCAAAATGTTGGGTTCAAAGGTGTGTGCGAAGACTCTTGGCTTTCTTAGAGCAACCCAGAAAAAAGAGGCAGAGCTGGGGTCTCACACTGGCTTAGCCAGCTCTCAGCCCCTCCCCAGCATCCCACCTGTCCGCACAGCTATCTGAGCCACTTCATGCTGCAAGCCCCACCTAACCTCCCACTGGGCACTCCGGAAAGGGAGGAAACATAGTGTGTGCTGCAGCCCTGTACCTGGCTGGGGGGCCGGGCACAATAGGGCTGACCCCACGAATTACAGGGTTCCTAACGGAGTAAGAAAACCATTAGCATCACTCTCGTGCTCCCCACATGCTTCATCCTTGGTCCAGGGCCCAACCCGAAGCACAGCCTATAGCCAGCCTGACATTCTTCCCAGAGGCTCCATTGGCCTGCCAAACTCTTCTCATCTGACCTCACTCACAACCCACTAACATTAGCATCACTCCTTCCACTTCCTCTTCACTCACCTCCCACCCCACCCCTCCCCCAGGATTCCCAAGGATAACATGCTTGGCTTTGAGGGTCCACTTGAAAACTTCACCTCTCCGTTCATACCCCCCCCCCCGGCACCCACCCCTAGACCATTGTGCTCAGGCACTGAACACCCAAACCTCACCCAGAAAAGCTGAGGGGGAGACAGTTCCGTTGCTTCTAGCCACCATCACACTGATGCCGGTCTCCACAAAAGGCACAGAGAAGTCTATAACCTCAGAGCGTTCCTCATTGATGGTGAGGGAGCCGATGGCCATGTCTGCCCGCTTGTAGTATACCTAGGGGCCAAAAGGGCACCAAAGAGGTCTCCTCAAGGACTCCAGCATCCCCCCTAGTCCTCATCCTACACCCACCAGCGGGTCCTCAGAGTTGAGGTCCCAGGACCTCCCTCATCATTGCAGAGCTGACAGCCCACATGGCTGATGGAAGCATGAAATCTGGCAGCAAGCAGGGTGGCCCCCAGGTGAACCTGTGGTGGACCTACCTCTCCGATCATGCCGTTCCACACACCACGCACCCTCTTGCCGTGCTTGCCGTTGGTCACCAGGTACAGGTCGTAGGAGAACTTGACCACCTTGGCCAGCTTTTTGAGGATGTCGATGCAGAAGCCCTTACAACAGAGCTTGGTGTAGGGGGTCACGTCCCCGCTGCTGCAGCCACCACCAAGAGTCAGAGCCCGTCATGAGGCTCAACCCCAGCTGCACACACACACACACACACACACACACACACACACACACACACCCCGCCCAGCCTGCCACATGATCCCCAGCCCCACCCAAGCATGAGACACACACGGTAGCTGACTCTCCCATGGAAGCACCCAGCTCACACCAGACCTGAAGGTGTGGTTGCTCTGTCTACGGCAGGGCACCGTGTTGGGTACACAGCCACCTGTGCCAGGGTCAGGGCTCTCCACGATGACAAAGGGCCGTTCTTCCAGTGTGGCCACCGTCAAGTGCCGGCTGTCTACCACAGGCTGCAGAGAAGTGCTGTAGCGAGGCCATACCGGATACTTCATGTACAGGACCCCATGATCCCAGCGCCCCACCTGCAGAGGACAACCAACCTCAGCCAAAACCTGCAGTACTGCTACCGACCCACTACTCACTAGACAGGGCTTCTGGGGACCATCTGCCAAGGCCAAGAACCCTACAGATATCCAAGGCAGACAGATTAGGGAGGCTTTCGGCAAAGGCATTTGCAAGACAGAAAAACAGGCCAAGGGCTGAACAGGGACACAAGGGCAGGCTCACCACATCCTCCTCTAGGCCCTGGGCCCTGTGATCTCCAAGGTTGTCACTACTGGCCCAAAACATCTTCCTAAAGCTGAGACTGTCTTGCCATGCTCACTTCCCCATGACCTCAGCACAAGGTGTTTCACCAACATCTCCCCATTTTTAACCCCGCCCCCAAACCATCCACCGCATCATTTAATAACAGCCTTTTGTCTACACCAGGTTAGCACCCCTTCCTACCGGACTCTCACTGGGTCCTTCACCCCATCTTTCATAACGCCTTCCCTAGTTTCCTTTGAAAGCAGGACAAATTCTTGCCTTCCTCTCTCTCGGCTCACTTGCTGTTTTGGGTTGATAGTTTTGTTTTCTTTTTATTAGGGGGCGAAGCAGGTTCTCGCATGTAGCCCTGCTGGCCTGTAACTTACTGTGTAGATCAAATAGATCAAGCTGGGCTTGGGTTTGAAGCAATCCTCCTGCCTCTGCCCCTTGAGTACTAGGATTACAGGCAATGACTAACCACCCCTGCATCCATGCTGTTTTGCATACATCTCTACTTAAGCGTGGATCTCTGTTTATTCTACTTAATTACACGCCCATCTGGCCAGCACAGACATGGGTCACTCCTCTAGGGCCAGGACTAACAGAAATGCTTAAGTTCAGTCATGCAAGGAAAGTAGGGGTGGAGTAGGGGAGACGCCATGACATGGGACATGAGCACTAAACCATTGAGGAGGCCTCAAAGGTTTCTCAGTAAAGGATGTTTCAGCTGAGAGATAATCAGAGGGGCTCCTCTGTGCAGCTGTGGGAAAATAATAGGAAACAGAGGGCCCCTGGGCTCACCCACTTCTCACCATCTCCCAGAGGCGGTGCCGGTTGAGGGCTATCACAACCATAGTGGGCTGGACCAGGTACCCACCAGGGCTGAAGGAGAAGTCTCGGCCCTCCCAAGTGACATTCAGTAGGTGCCTGGGGAGATAAGTGGAGAGATGCCAGGGTGTCCCGAGACCCCAGGATGTGGCTGCCTAGGACACATCACACCACCACCATCATAGGGCATTTGTATGCTTACTTTAAGAGTCTCCTTGCGTTGACCTCATGGACCCTAAAACCCCGCTATTTCATTCGATAAGGATTCTAAGGTCCAGAGGTCTAAAGGAACTTGACCCCAAGTGTATGCTAGTGGGACGTACAGAGAGAGATGAGACCAGGGGCCCAAGCTCACTGCCATTCGAGTCCCGTGAAGTGGCCCACATGACTGGGTAGGTGTTCACCTGTAGAAGGCCTCCCTGGCAGGGCTGACAGGTCCGGGGTGACTTCGGCAGTCCCCAGACGGGGCTGGCAAGGTGCCATACTGGCGTCGGTAGCTGTGGGCACCCAGGGCCAGAATGGCCACACCGTCGCGGACCTTCTGGCGTAGGCTAAGGCGCCAACTCTCGGTGACCACACTGATGAGGCCAACCGGGAAGGCTGCCGGGGGCGCGTCGGTGCTTCCCAGCGCCAGGTTAGGCACCAGCCACACGTGGCCGGGTCCCACCAGGCCGGCCTGGGCAGCTTCGGCGAAGAGCACCTCGGCCTCCTCCCGGGAGCAGTAGGCCACCAGCACGGGCGCGTCGACCTGACGGAGCAAGCGCTGAGTGCGCGCTCGCGGCCCGCCGGGGCCCAGCTCCAGCGTGAGCACGTCCAACAGCCGCCAGCTCAGGTAGCTGGCGTCGGCGACGGCGCGCACGCCCTCGAGGAAGAGCGCGTGGCCCGGGTGCAGGCTGGTGATGACGGCGAACGCGCTCCAGTCGTATTCTTCCAGCACCTTGAACAGCACCTGCAGCTGCTGCTCCAGGGACACGCCCAGCTGCAGGAAGGCGGAGCCTGGCTCCTGGGGGCGGGGCGGGGTGAGGCGGGGCCTGAGTGGGCAGCCGGTCAACGGGAAGCCTCGTCCCTTACCTTGACCCCACCCTTCCCTGTTCCGGAAACCACCGAGTAGGAAGGGGCTCAGTGTCCCGAGGATCCCTGAACTGGGGCCAATTGGAGTCACCTGGGGAATTTTACGAACTAAAATTCTGGCCCCCAACCTGACCCTGCTGCAACCACGGACCAGAAACATCAGCATCATCAGTGAACTGATTAGAAACGCACCCAACACCTACAGCATCCATTAGAATTTCGGGGTGACCTCTGGAATCTGCCTATGAACAAGCTCTTCTGGTTTTCCCCTGAGCCCGCGGATTTGAGACCAACAGAATCTGAGTCTTGGAATTAACAGCGTGAGCCTCAGCGCTCTCTGTAAGCACCATGAGAGCCAAAGTCCTGGGAGCTGAGGCCCAGCCCAGAGATATCAGGGAAGCACCATCCTGCCCAAAGCCTCCGGAGTGAGAAAGTGCCCCCTTCACACCACCTCTACCACCCCAAAGCTCACAAGCACTGCCGGCTTCCCTGAGCAGTTTCCTTATAAGGTCTCCTTGGGGCCACTACAGCTGCTCCCAAGGTGCCTGGTCACTGTCATCATTCCAATCTTATTATTTTTTTTGTTTTGTTTTGTTTTTGTTTTTCGAGACAAGGTTTCTCTGTGTAGCCTTGGCTGTCCTGGACTAACTTTGTAGACCAGGCTGGCCTCGAACTTACAGCGATCCGCCTGCCTCTGCCTCCCGAGTGCTGGGATTAAAGGCGTGCGCCACCAACGCCCGGCTCCAAACTTATTTTTAAAAGGGGAAACTATAGGCTCCAAACTCCATTTCTTCAGTAGACCCATTTCAATTAAAAGAAGACCAGAGAAGCAAGGTGTGGTGGCACACGCCTGTTGTCAGCACTGCACGTGGGAGACAGAAGCGGGAGGGACACCACAAATTCAGGACCAACCTGGCCTACACAGCAAGTTCCAGACTGTAGCCCAGGCTATATAGATTGACACCCTACCTCAAAGAGAGAAAGCGCAAAGGTGGAGACTTGGAAACCATAGCCACCAGCCACCGTGTGTGAGCTGATCCAAGCAAACAGACTTAAAAATAAACATGGGTGACATTTATGAGGTGGTGGGGAAATGTGGACCCTGGCTGGATATTTGAGGAGGCCGAAGGATCTTTGTTATTTATTTTAGACATGATAATGTATGACGGGTTTTTTTTTTTTTTTTAAAGCTTTCGTCTGCTGGAGGTACACACTGAAATATTTATGGGTAGAATAATAAGCTGTCTGGACTTTTGCTTCCAGTTCACCACAGCAGAGGGAGAGCTGGGCAGGAAGGAGTCCGGGGAGGGGAGATGGGCCAAGGGGAACAGAAGGTAGGTGGCAAGCCTTTACACTCCATCCATAAATTCTCAAAAGTCTCTGTGATGACGTAGCAGTGAAATAGAAGCAAATCAAGCCACTGTTCTCCCTCATCTCCTTCCTTGACTCCCATACTTAGAAGATAGCTAAAGGCTTCCCGAGTGGTGTGTCTCACCTTCTTCTCCAGCCTTCTCTCTATCATCCGAAGCTCCGAGCACATCCTGACACCCCTCCCAATTCCCCCTTAGCTTCGGGTCTCAAAGCAGACATCATTTTTTGTTTGTTTGTTTGTTTGTTTGTTTGTTTTTCGAGACAGGGTTTCTCTGTGTAGCCTTGGCTGTCCTGGACTCACTTTGTAGACCAGGCTGGTCTTGAACTCACAGCGATCTGCCTGCCTCTGCCTCCTGAGTGCTGGGATGAAAGGCCTGCTCCACCACCACCCGGCACAGACATCATTTATTAAGAAGTCATATCTGGCGAACACCCTATCCAAACAGACCCTGTGAGGCTCCTTCCCTGGGGGCATCTGTCTTTCCTTCAAAACGCCTCTGTCACTTGGGATTATATGTGAATCTGTGTTGGAAACTTTCTCCCCAAGAGACCAAGTGTGTCTGTCTTCGCCTTGCCTGGAGCAGTGACCTGGCCCTGTAATGTCGTCCCTTGCAGATGAACGCTGATTATCCAAAGTGTCTGAGGCCTGCCCAATGACAGCTGGAGAAGCAGAGGAGGTAGCCTGGCCACCACTGCTGGAAGGCCATCTGCCCACCTCATCCAGGCACAAATGTGACAGCAGCAATTTAGGGCACCCTTCCCACAGTCTCCCTGCCTTCCCTCTTCACATCTTCAGCCCCACCCAGTCCCAGCTTCCAAAGACCTCCATTGCTCCCTAATCCAAACTCAGCCCTGGACCCCAGCTCCAGCCTAGCTCTGGGCTCAAGGAGGAAGGGATGGGGATTTAGACAGGCACCTTGGGGGTGAGGACCACAGCAGAGCCTCCGCTGATGCTCAGGATGGGCACGTGCGTCTGGGAGGAGACAAAGTCCAGTAGCTGGGCCACGGCCTCGGTGTCCACGTTGTCCTCAAAGACGATGCCGTGAACACGAGCAGCACCCAGAAGCCCACAGATATGGGTGAGGATGCTGCTGGGGTTGGTATTGTTGACCCCAACTGTGAGTGGCTGGATCTCCAGAGGCAGGTCCAGGAAGTTCTGGGAGGTGAGCCGAGTCCGTCCCTGGGCCTGCACTGGCCCAGAGCTGCCAAACACCACTGCCACCGTCACTGCCTGTTCTTCCTGCCCTGTGCTCAGCCCTGCCCAGGCACCAAGGAGTGAAGTGAGCAGCAGGGCCGGCCCCAGGGCCCCACCCATGTCCACTGGACAGTCCTGCAGAGAAACCAGGACAAGCGGAGAGAAAGATAGATGGATAAACAGGGGGTCAGGACCAGAGAACACACAGAGGACAGAGAAGAGAGAACCTCCCTCCACAGGAGAGGCAGACACAGACAGACAGACAGACAGATACAGAGAAAGAGGCAGGTTAGCTGAGCATCCCTAGGGTACCTCAGAGAGGCAAGAACTGGGGAGAGCTGAAGAAGCCAGAACAAAGCTTATCACCCTTGTTATAGGTAGGTAGAAAGGTCATAGTGCCCAAACACAGTTCTCTGGGCTCTACCCTAACAAAGACACTGAAATGTTAGTGTGTTGTTCAAGAGTACCGAGCAGAGGTGGACAGAGTTGAGTTCAAATCAGGTGTGCCACTTACTACCTGTGTGATCTTTAAAAAAAAAAAAAAAATGATTTCAAAACTGTGTGAAGATGTGTGTTTGTGTGTGGGTCTGTGCACACGTGTGTGAGTAGGTGTGGAGTCCGGAAGGAGGGGATCAGGTTTCCTGGAGCTGTGTTGTTACAGGTACTTGTGAGCTGCCCGACATGGGTGCTCGGGGTGAAACTTGGGTCCTCTGTAACCCCCGAGCCATCTCTGCAGCTTCAGCTGTGCGATCTTTGAGAAGTCCCTTAGCCTTTCCAAACTTCCAGAACAGGAGATCCATTATTCACTGCCATGAGCAGTGTGCCCTGTAGGCGACAGCCCCTCTGCCGGATGAAGTGAGGTAGAGTCCTTTAGTGTTCCTATGACCCAGCCCACTCCACAGCCGAATTGGATCTTGCATCTCTGCCTCACCAGAAAAAATACTACTGCTCAGTCTGTCCTGCGTGCCATGGACAGGCGCTAGCCTTCTGCTGTGTGGCCCTGTCTGACAGAAACTCTCCTCTAGGGCTTGGATGTCATTGCACCTTTCCCTCATGGAGCTCATTTAGGACAGCCCTCTAAAGTAGGGTGGCCAAGGCCGACTCGTTTGGGTTCAGGGCACCCGAAGTCCTGAGGTATCTGACTTATGCCCACTATTACACATACCACTGCTGTGTACAGAATCTTTTTCACACCTAACCTAAGGGCCCGAGTGTGTCTGCTGCACAGATCCATTCTGGACAGAGACCAAGTGCCAAGCAAGTGAGAGAAACACAACTCCTGGGTGCCTGCAGATGGAGCTCATAGCCACTCTCTCCAGTTCCCCTCCCACTTCTAACAGAACTAACCAGGGAGGGTCAAAGGAGGATCAGAGCAGGCCTATCATTCCAGCCCCCACGCAGGAGGTTTGCACACCGTTGCCACAGAAATGCAGATTAAACTCAAGCAGCCCACCCAGGCACCTGGCATCCCTCATGGGGCTTGGGGGGCTCACGGGGCAGTCCTGGCTCCTTCTAGACATTTCTTTCCTCTGTTCTTCAGGCCACTACGTCTCTCCCTTGTGCTCCGAGTTTAATTTCTTTGTGACACCCCACAGAGACATCCCTCCAGAGTCTCCAGATCCCTCTAAGGAAATGGGACAAAGAAATGCAGGGGTCCCCAGGGAGTGTGCGGGAGACCTCTTCTCTTTGCTGAAAAGACAGCTCTGAAGGAAACCACAAAAGAATACTTTCCAGCTACTTGGTACACATGTGTGCAGATCGCCTTCTGGGATTGAGTTGCCAGATGGGAAGATGTTAACAAGGGGCGGGGAGAGAGGTGGTCCCCCGGAACTCCTAGTCAGAGCTGCAGCTCCAGCGACTGCTATGAGCTTCTCCTACCTCTCTTCTCTAAACTCACGCCCTTTTCCATCTGACAGTGGCATCCCTACACCCCTTGCAGCATGCCTTCTCCTAGCCAAGGATCTAGCACTTGTTCACAAAGGTATAAGGAGCTGGCAACAGCTGACAGTTTTTATCCTTGACAAGTGAGATGAAGCTTAACAAGACAAGGCTTTAAGCTAATTAACATGCCAGGTGGTAGAAGTCCAGGCTAAGAAGAGAGGATTGGTGGCAAAGAAGGTGTTCTGTAGAGTCACTAGAACTTGTGAGCTCTCCCCGTGTCTATGAATGGCAGCTCAGAGGCATAATCGAGTCTGAAATGAGATCCCAAGTCGCACCACACCACCATGTGACGTGGACTATATCATTTCCTCAGAGGGCACTGTCATGCTCACTGCTCCTTTGAAGACCTGTTCCTTTAGGTTCCTCCCCTCAGTGGGGAGCCACAAGCTTCCCCAGCCTCTGTCTGTCTGTCATGGGCTCTCTTCACCTGTGTTGACCAATGCAGTAGTCCCAAGCACACGGAGCCTGAAATGCTTCTCCGTAAAGTGAGATAGGCTGTCAGTACAAAGGCATGCTGGATATTGGAGATGGTGTGAAAAGTGTGTAAAGCAGTGTGCAAACTACCTCAATAATGTTCTTTTTTTAATTTGGTGTGTGTGTGCATGTGTGTATGCATGTGCGTGTGTGTGTGTGTGTGTGTGCGCGGGCGTGTGTGCGTGTATGTGTGTGTGCACATGCACACGTGCGTGCATGCATGTTTGTGGTGTACTCAGATGTGTACAGGTGTACATGTGCATGGGAGGGCCTGAGGCATGAGAAGTCTGTGTGGCTTACTCCCCACCTTATTCACTGAAGTAATCTGTCCTTTGAACCCAGAGCATTGGAATTACAGGCAAGCTACAGTCCCCATCCAGCATTTGCATGAGCTGTGGGATCCAGACTCCGGCCCTCATGTTATATGGAAAACTCATTGTCCATTGAGCCAGTTTGTCAGCTCTTCCCATGAACATTTTTATATTCACTACTTGTTAGATAATATTTTGGATATATTGAATTAAACTATAATATTAAACCAGCCATGGTGGTGAACTCCTTTAATTTCCAGTCCTCAGGAGGCAGAGGCCGGTGGATCTCTGAGTTTGAGGCCAGCCTGGTCTACAGAGCGAGTTCCAGGATGGGCAGGGCTACACAGAGAACCCAGTTAAATAAACAAACTATACTATACTATTAAAATTTCATCTGTTTCTTTTTTTTTTTTTTTTCATTTTATTGGTTTATTTATTTTGAAGCAGAGTTTCATTGTATAGCCCCTACTGGCCTAGAATTCACCACGCAGATCAGACTCACAAAGGTCTGCCTGCCTGTGTTCCTAGTGCTGAGATTAAATATATGTGCCCATTACACCTGTATCTTTTCTCTTTTCTTAATGTTGGTACCAGAAAATTTAAAATCACACACGTGCCTCCTGTTTTATTTTCTTCAGACGATGTGAGTCTGGGGAAGCCTGAAGGCAGGCTGTTCCTTGCTGCTTTCCTCCACTGTTAAAATATCCTCCTAGGTTAAGGGTAGGGAGGAGGGGAAACCTGAGGCAGATTGGAGGGGTTGAAAGCCAGCAGGTCCCCGAGCTTACAAAGCAGTGTGGCAGGACACCTCCTCACAAGCTCATACATCCTATTCCGTGTCCCTGGCCCCCAACCTCTCCTCCCCATCTGCTTCCTGCCCTCCTAGCGGCTAGAACCTTCGCCTGGTCCCTGTGACAAGTGTCAAGCAGGATGGCACCTCTCTAGTGCCCACAAATGGACTACCAATGTCCAACAAGCTAAGCCAAACCCACTCTCCTCTCTTCCCTGGATACTCACCCCTGCTAGGCTAGTGGTACGATGTCTTCTTCATCTACTGGCCTTGCTTCCTGCTGTTCCTCAGCTCAGAGAAATCTCCTCCTAACAAAACGCTCTTGTCTTTCCATGCCCAATCAAAGTTCCTCTTCCATAGGCTTCTACCCCTAATCTTGATTCAACTCTGGACCCCCAGGAAAAAGACAGCCCCCCCTCAAGTCCCCACCATTATTGGATCCTTTTGCATCTCTGATGACACTCTCAACCCAAAGGGTCTGCAAATTGGTGTTTGCTGAACACCTTATCCCAAGTACAGGGGAGAGATTGTCAGTGGCCAGTCCTTTAGGACACTGTGCACTCCTTGAAGGATTCCACCAACCCCAAATGTTAAGGGACCTTCTCTCTGCTTCCACCAACCCCCAGTCACATGCAGGCTCCTTGACAAGGCCGTGTATACAGACATACACACACTCATCTGACCCAGGACACTAATGAATGACACCCCCACTCCCAAGGCCCAGAAGCTCTGGTCATCCACCTCGGCTGATGATTCCTGCCAGTCAGAGACCCTCACTCACTGCGATGACCCTTCTCTACCGCTGTCTCTTTCCTTCGCTGCCTCGCTACCGCCCCAGTCGCCTGGAAAGAGAGCCCCTCTGTGTTGTCCACACCTGCCTCTTCCAATACTAACTGCCCCCTCCCAGCTGATCCCTCTCAGCCCCCGGGGGCGCCCCGCCCCCTCCCCTTGCAAGAATCTTACTCTGGGGCTGTGAAGTTCGGGGTATTTTTAGGCCGGCGATAAATAATTCATAGGGAACGTGGCATCTGGCTGCCCCTGGGGGAGGAGGGGGCGCGAGCACCGAAGAGCCATCATCACTTGCCGCTCAAGGACACTCGCGATGCAGCGGAGGCAGTGGCGGTGACTCCGGGCGCCGGGACCCGCGCCACGCCTCCTGGCGGCCAAATTGAGCACCACGCACTCTGAGCCCCTAGCCGGGCCACTGCCCCCTGAATTCTTCCCCCAACCCTAACCCCCAGCCAACTGCCCAACGTTAGGTCTGTATCTCAAGCCCTAGGGCAAGGGATGATGGAGTTAACCTGGCAGGCGAGCCTATGGGTCAGGACCCAGTGCAGGTGGTCCTCCAGAGTGAACCCTCAGGCGTCCAGTTTCCTGCCGACCTTCCCCTTTCACGTTTTTTATTCCGAACAACTTTAGAAACTAGCTCAGAGTCAGGCACTGGACCTGCTCCAAAAAGCCAGTGGGGTGGCATCTTCTCCAAATACGGGTTTTGTTTTGTTTTGGTTTTTTTTTTTTTTTTCTTCTCAATTTTTCTTGTGGCTGGGGGTGGGGGTGGGGTTGCTAATGGGGCCAGGACTGGGCCACCAACTGAAGACGGAGGGTGCTATACCAGATGTCCCATTGGGAAGGGAGGGCTGGAAAACAGAGTGAGCAAATGGGGTCAGCATCCGACCCAGCGGGAATTTCTGCCTCTCGCCCAGCAGGTCCTTTGAAGGGTCGCCAAATGAGCCCTTGGGAGATTTGCAGCATGCTAGGTGCCTTCACCTTTGGCAGTCCTCCCCCTGCCTGCCTAGGCCAAGCACAAAAAGCCTTCAGCAGCCGGAGACTCGGGCTTCTCCTCCCAGCCGTCGGGGAACCTGGTTGAAGCCCCAGGAGACCATAGCTGCCAACCGGTGCTTCCAGGGCCCAGGGCACCCGGGGCACAGGCTCTCCCGTGGCCTTTTCGGCCCACTCTCCTTTTGGAGCCCTCGGAGCCCGGGGTGGACCCAGGACGTGGGGTTCAGCATTTGGGGAAATCCTGTCACCCCAGAAACCCACTGATTTTTGGAGGTCAGGGGATGGAGTGTTAGGAGCTACCAGGAAAGGATAGGGAAGAGGTGGGAAGCGGAGGGCCTGGGGGACCCACCCCAAAGAGGGAGTCGGTGAAAGGCAGATGCGCGCAGCAGGTGCCCAGCCGGGACCAGCTCGCCAGTTGCCAAGGACCCCTTTGTGCTCCCTGAGCTCTGTGTGCTTTTCAGCTCCCGGAGCTCTGGTCGAACCCAGCCTCGGCCCTAGGTCTTAGCCCTGCCGGGTTCCTTGACCCAGCAGCCGGCTTCTACCTGCAACAGTTGGACCGGGCAATCCAGACTCCCGCGTCCGGGGACTATGCCTAGCCTGGCCGGGCCCCGCGCCAGGCGAAGGGAAGGAGGCTCAGCCACCCTGGGGACAAAACGCCTTGAGCCCTACGCCCGCGTCCTTCCCCGCGCGCCCGCGGCCAGTCTGTCACCCCAGCCTGTCTCTCCTTGCCTCCTCTGCGCCGGGGTCCAAAAGTCCGGTTCGGCTCCCGAGGGTCACGGTCCCTCCAGGCCCCTGTCTCGAGCTGGCCGGACTGTCTCGAGTGCCCCGCATCTGTCTCTACCGTCCTTGCCCGTGCGGCACTGGAGCCCCGTAAGTTGCCCACGAAGTTGGCGCCCCCCACTCCCCGCCAGCCCCCCGGCCGCCACTCACCCAGGGAAGGGGCGCTGCACACACGCCCAGAGCACGCAACTGCCTCCCGCGCGGTGCTCGTCCCGGAGCCAGCCCCCTCGAGCTGGCACGCTGGCTGCGAGCTCGGCGGGCACCGGAGCCGGGCGCGGCGGGACTAGTGCGGGTGGCGCGGCCTGGATGCCGCCCGCCCCCGCGCCCGGCCCGCGCCCCGCGGCCGGGATGTATCCCGGGCTGCGCAAAGGCGCACCTCCGGTTCTTGGGGCTCACCAGCCGAATGTGATGGAACTCGCCCGCCACCGGTCGCCTCCGCCCCGCCCCAGCCGGCCACTGGCGCCCTTCTGGCCCCTCCAGGCCCCTCCCTTCCAGCCTGTGCTCCTAGCTGGCCCCCTGTCCTCTCTCCTGCTCAGGGACCCTGTCCCCTGACCCGACTCTCAGAGGCAAGGGAAGCCTCAGAGAAAAACACCAGCTTGCCAGGAGCCCTGGGTTTGAGCCCTTAACTCCCTAGCTGTGTGACCTTGGGCCAGTTAATTTCGAGGCTCTTTCAGTTTATAAAGTAAGCCCAGCATCTTGCTGCCATAGGGGGCCCTAGACTGCCGTAGGCTGAAGTAGTTTTTGAAAAGGCGCGTAGATTTGTCTGGAAGCTTGAAAATGGAAAGGTACAGAGCGTGGAGATTGGCGGGCCAGGCCAAGCCTGCCAGCAACCAGGAGAGACGCAGGGCAGACTGGGGCAAGCTCTGCCCGGTGGTGCCCTCACGGGGCCTTCTTTCTCTTCTTTTGTCACTGTTTCTCTGTCCTGGGGGCGCCAGGCAGTGAGGCCGGCAGGGCAGACAGATAAGGGACTCAACATAGGTGACTGAAGTGTAAACTGAAGGTGAAGAGACCACAGCAGCTGAGCAGACAGGAAAGGGAGGGTGGGTGCATGCCAGGTCTGACTGCCGAGCCCCACCCCTCCCCCCCCCCTGCCCCCACCCCCCCCCCCCCCCCCCCCCCCCGGCCCCCCCCCGTCCTGCCCCCAGGCCCCCCCCCCATCCCCAAGAGGCTCTTGAGCAAGGATCTGTTTCCTCGGTTCTATCTGGCAGCCATAAGCAAACTGGGGCCAGAAAGTGACCCCTCTCCACAAAAGAGTAACCCGTTAACCAAGGCTCCTAGGTACAGCTCTTTTATTTCCATTGTGTTCCGAAGTCCATAAGGAAGGAAGCAGGACCGGTATTTCCAGCTCAAACCCACACTGGGAGAGCTCAGAAGGCAGAGCTCAGAAGGCTCTGGAAGGGCCACATCTCAGCCTCCAGAGCAGTCAGTACAGCCCAGACAGCCCAGGCCCCTCCTCCTGCGCGGCTCTTCTCTTCCCAGTGGAGGCTGGGGCCCAGGTTCAGTGGCCCAGCAGTTGCAGCATCTCTCGTGGATCCACCAGCTTCTCCCTTGGTTTCCCAGTGCCCTGGCCTCGAGAGACCTCCTCAGCATCCAGCTTCTCCCAGTCTGAGAAGGAAACTGTCCGGACCCCTAAGGCAGATAGGAAGCTGAGCTGATGCCATCATGTCCTCTCAACTTCTCAGGCCCCTCTTCTCAAAGGGTAAAAGTCCCAAAGAAAAGCCGCCCTCAGCCCTCCCCCACCCCCAGACCTCAGCCTTAGGCTCAGACCTCTTTTGCTGAGCAGAG
>OU015746.1:6293633-6304624 GCA_907169655.1 Acomys percivali | reverse complement strand
CTAGGCCCACTATGGCTACTGTTTCACCATGATAGTTTGTGTGTGTGGCGCACACTTTTAATCCCAGCACTCGGGAAGCAGAGGCAGGTGGATCGCTGAGAGTTCGAGGCCAGCCTGGTCTACAAAGCGAGTTCAAGAAAGCCATGGCTGCACAGTGAAACCTTGTCTCAAAAACCAAACCAAACAAACAAACAAAAAGGTGCGCGCCATTATGCCAGGCCCGTGATAGACATCACTTATTTTATCACAGCATCCTCCTTTCCTCGGCTTCCGCGTAGATGAGCTGAGACTGGCTCACCACAGCTCAGCAGGCCCTTAGTAATATTTACTGAATGAAGGAACAGGGTGAGCACAAGGCTAGGCAGACTGACGCTCCCCAAGGACAGAGGCTCTCCCGCCAGTGTCAGCACTGGCCCAGGGCAGGCCTCGGTAAACTTTTATTGAATGGTGTCCCAGCTTGCCTGAGAGCTTGCCTAGGGGGGAGGAGGAGGGAGGGCTATGTTCTAGAACTGGGCCTATCCCACGAGCTGTGTCTCAGACTACATCACTGCAGAACGGGTAGTCTTGGGACACCAGCCTTCCCGCCTCCCATCATAAGTAGATGCCCGGCCTTCTCCTGCCCTCTCACCTGGTACATTGACAACCCGGCCCTCTACATTGGGAATGACTCCAAGCTTGGGGTCAAAGGGCACACTGGGGTCGATGGGGCGGCTCTTATATCCAACGCTGCTCAGCACCAGCCCACAAGGGAGGTCCTCCACATCTCCCGTGGGCACTGCCCGAGTGGACTCACCAACACCCTATTGGGGAGAATGTGGGTAACACCAGGTTGGGATGGGGGAGACCTAAACAGGGAAAGTTTGGGTAACATGAACTCACTTCCAATCTGGTAAGTGCCAGGCGGATGCCTGCTACCCGTTGCCCATCTGGTGTGGGAAGCACCTGCTGGGGGCTTCGGAAAAAGCGAAGGCCCCAGGCTCGGGAGGCCGTTGCCTGGCGGGCAGCCTCTTCTACTCCTGGCTTCTCTGTGGCTGTCCGAAGCAGCAGTTCTGTCAGCCGCCTCCTTGGACGGGGGACATCTGTCAGGAACATGGAACGTTTCAGGGCTGTTCCTGCTGGTCACCCTCCCCCAAGCCTTACTTAACCTAGGACATCCCCTTCCTGTGAGCTGGGGGTGGGGGGCGCGGGCTGGACTTGGCCCCTCACCCTTAATTTTGTCCTGGAGGCCCAAGAAATCCGAATGATCCAAAATGGGCCGGGTTCCTGGCAACTCAATCATCTCTCGGAGCTCCTTGAAGGTGAGGATGGGAGTAAGGGAGGAGGTCAGGTCCAGAACCCTCTGTGTGGAGAAATACCACTTCCCTGTTCCACCCAGGGAAGCAGCTACGCCCAAGGGCTCTGCGGCAGTCCCGACACACACAAAGTGTAAACTTCTACTTGGGACCCTGGCTCTGCCTCTTCTGGACCCAGTACCTTAATGGTGAAGGCCACTTGCAGGGGTCCACGCCGGCCCACTATCCACACAGTCTTCACCCGACTCTGCCTCAGGACCCCCAAAGCCGCCTCTGTGATGTCTGTTTTCTGGCACGAAAGGAGGAGACTCTTAGGGCCAGGCAGTGGAACATGAGACTGAGGCATGCGTATATCTGTGAGTTAGAGGCCAGCCTGATCCACAGTGAGTTCCAGGCTAGCCAAGGCTACATAGTGAGACCTTGACTCAAAAAAAGGGGGAGGGAGGGCTTGACTTGGGGAAAGAGACTTGGCCAGGCCAGTCGGTCTAGTTCCCACTCTGATCCAGAGAAAGCCAATGACCCAAAAAACTATCCCGCTGCTCCCCCTGGTGGCTACATAGAGCATTGAAGCCAGTACTGCAAATGGCTCCTAGGTAACTGGATTCCCGCTAATTCTTCACCCAGTAAGCATTTACTGACAGTCTACCTCATGTCCAGAACAGGACAAGCAGCTTAAGAGGGCAAGAGCAGTCTATGTGAGCCAAACAGGCTAGTTTGGAACCTCACAGAGTCATCGAATCTCATCACAGAGCACAAACTTGCAAGGCTATGGAAGTAAAGGCGACTAGCAGCTGAGACCGCGTCACAGAAGAAACGCCTGCGCAGGACAGCCTGGAGAACCTCTTGGCAGAAGGACTAGTTGAGCCAAAAATGAAAAGGGAGGATGTTAATTCTTAGCTAGCAGGTCAGTCTGGATGTTCCAAACAGGGAGACTATGTGTGCAAATGCTGTGGCACGCTGGAGTGTGTGCAAATGCAGCGGCACGCAGGAGTGTGAAGGTATCTGCCTGCACTCATGTAGGAAACAGGCACTGGGCTGTTTGGAGGGGTGAGACCTGAACCCCACAGGCAGGGGCATTCTTTCCTCAATGTGCCCCTACCCCAACCCCTCCAGCCTCTGACCGGCCCCTCACCTCTAGGTGCTCAGGTGGGGTCAGCAGGATCCGGGCCACATCCAGAGCCACGTTCCCCTGTCCCAGAATCACGGCAGTGTCACAGCTCAGGTCTGGTGCCAGCTGGAGGAGAAAGGTCTTGAAAGGGTGTCCCTATGCCCAGCTCTAATCAAGCTCCAGACACCTTAGGCTATGTCGGCTGTGCCCTCAGGCTGCCCTAGGCAGTCCACTCCACCCCACCACCCTCTCCCGCAGCCCTGCAGAAGCTCTCCACGGCTACCCTGGCTCAGTCATTGATGTCTCCTCACTGCCTGAGGCCTCAAACTCTTAACACCTCAGGGATGTCCTGACTCCAGCCAGAAGCATCAAGGGTGCCCCCCCTCCCAAACTCACCTCCTGATTCTCAGGGAGTCCATTGTACCAGCCCACAAAGGCTCGGGCTGAGACCACCCCAGGCAGCTCCTCACCAGGAATCTCCAAGGTTTGGTGGTCCTCTGCTCCGTAACTCTAAGGAAAAGATGAAGCCCCCACCCGGGGCCCAAGGCCTCAGCACCAGCCTCCTCCTGCCTCCCAGGAGCCCTCTCCACCCACCACCTTGCAACCCCTCCTCTCACACCCCTCCACTCAGCACTCACCAGCACCACGGCATGGTAGGCTTCCTGAAGCTCCGGAACCGACACGTCCCTGCCCACTACCACATTGCCCCGGAAGGCACAGCGGTCTGAGCGGGCTGTCTTTGTAAACGTGTTGATGACATTCTGCCAGGCAGCAGGAGGAGAAGGGACATCAGAAGACAGGGCAGCTCCTGGGAGCGTGCCAGCACCACTGTCACCCCATGACCCCCAGGATGGAGCTGGGGTCCCATCACACAGAGCCAAGGGTCACTCTATTACATCAGGGAGCCTCTGTATCCTCGTCTTTACCACCTCCAGCATCACCCTGCTCACCGAGAGACAGACACCCACCTTTACTTCGGGATGGTCGGGTGCCACACCAAAGCGCACCAGGCCGAAGGGCACGAGCTGCTTTTCATAGATATCCACGTGGGCCAGGGTGTGGTGCTGTGGGGAGAAGCACAGCTGCTGGGCTCAAGGGGGGAGGCTGGGCTCCCCACAGGGCCTCCCTTCCCCAGACAGAGCAAGGAAACCTGAATGGCTAAGGAAGCTGGTTCCAGCCACCTAGGAGCAGAAAGAAGGCCCCAGCTCTCCTTCCACCCAGGTTAAGGGCTCTGGAAGAACAGGCGCAGCCAGACAAGCTGAAGTCAGATCTCAAGGACTTCTGACAGAGAAAGTGAGGAACTGGAGGTATTAGGACTTCCTCCCCAGGTCAGATGTAGAGTTTCGCCTTCTAGAAATGCTGGCCATGGGATCTGAGAACCTGCCTTACCTCTCAGGCTCCAGGATGGTACCACTGGGACAGGGGTGGGGCCACAGCTGGGGCATGTGGAGACAGACAGTGGCAGTGGGTCTACTCCCAGCTTTAGAAAGAGTCTGGCTAGTTCAGCTGCCCGATGTATGACACCTGTCCTCCCAGAGCACTTTGCAGAGTGCAGGGAGGATTTGAGATTGGAATTGGCCAAATGAGCCCCATCTGGCTCTGCTGCCACCAACAGAGTGAGCATGGTAAAGTCCTAGGACAAGCCTGGGCCACAGTCGCCTTTTCTGTGGACTGAGAGGCATGGGGAAGCTAGGACAGGGAGAGAGTCAGGAAAGAGAGTTGTGACGGTGAAGCCTGTGACCTGTTGACCTGTTCCACCATGGCAGATGAGTTCCTGCCACCTCCCCTGGCCTTTGTCCAAACCCTGCTTCCCTCTCTTCCACTGCCTGCTCTGAGTCCAGATCATCTGCCTGTTTTGTCCTTGGCCAGCCCACAAGTGGCCTCCCAAGTCACCCCTCTCAAACGCCGTGGAAACTGAACCCAGGAAGAGCTCAGGCCACGAAGCCAACAGCCATAGAGCCAGGTGCAGCTCCACCACTAACTGCTTTGTCCCAGGGACTGTCCCGTCCCCCAGGGTCACACTCAAGGCTGAGTGAGTCAGGCCTAGGCATTCAGCCTGCGGCTCCCCCAGTGTGAGGACACCATGGCCTCACTCAGGATCCTTACAACTGCTGCTGGGGGACATCGTTTCTTGTTCAAAACCCTCCCCGTCCTCTCTCCCGGCCACTGCTCAGCCCTGCTTGTCACCCCTAACACAACCTGGCCTCACCGTCTCCATCTTCCTTCCACAGAAGACTCTCGCCCAGCCCACCTCCACGGCAGGCCTGATCTCACACACAGACCCATCTTCCAAGAAGCCTTCTCTCTCTCCTCCTGCCAACGGTTGCTTCTCTGTCCCTCTTCCTAAAAGGGGCAGTCTCTGAAGGACTTCTGGTCTGAGGTTCTCTGTTCCTCCTGGACACACACTCAGGATGCCCTAGGGAGGTCTTGCCTACTCCGTCCTGTGACCTCAGATTCCTGTAGGTCTGATGTGGCTTCTCCATCTCCCCATCCCCTCCCCTCACTCTATCTCTTTTCCCATCCTGAGACCTCAGGATCTGAGAAGTCTCAGTCCACACATCTCAGCCCATCCTTTGTCCCCTCCCTTCTGCCCTCTCCTTCTGTGTCCCCCTCCATCTCGGCCCCGGAGTTCAGCCACAGCACTTGGCATCCCCTCTCGCCTTGTCCTATTAGTTCCATAGCCTTCCCCCCAACTCTCCTGCCCTCTGGGCAAACAGCCTTGCTGAAGGCTACCCATCAGGAGAACATTCCAAATGAAAACTGGGCCGAGGGGGCAGCTAATTGGTAGAACCCCTATTTACTGCTCACAAGATCCTGGGTTCAATCCCCAAAAGGATCCAAAAGACCGTTCCTTGTTTTTCTTTTCTTAAATATGTTTTTTTTTTAATTATGTGTATGTGTGTGTGTGGAGCATATGCATGTAAGTACAGGTGCCTGAAGAGGCCAGAAGATGGGTTCAGAGCCCCTGGAGCTGCAGGTGGTTGTGAGCCACCTGCCATGGGTGCTGGGAACCAAACTCCGATCTTCTTCAGGACGAGTCTGCACTTTTAACCACTGAGAAATCCCTCTCCACCACGTGCTTCAGATGCTTCAGTGAATCCAGGTTCCCAAAGCTGTGGAGACCAGAATCCCCAAGGGTCTTTCCTTAAAATTGCTGATTCTGAGGGTCCCATAGAGTCTGATTAAATCTGAGGTGAGCCTAGAAATGTTCATTTAAACAAGACCTCCCCAGCATGGGAGATGGAGACTGCTCAAAGAAAGCCACTCAATTCTACAGGGGTTCTAGGCACCCTGTGGTCTGGGCCCCAGTTGCCTCCTCAGCCCTAGCTCTCACCTCTTCACCCCTCAGATACTCGATAACCCCCTGAAGTAGGCTGGGGTCTGATGTCAAAGGGCTCTTCCTCATGTGTGAGGCACTCCCGCTAGTCTATCCTCACACCCTCCACAAAATGCAGTTTGGACACCTCTCCCTCTAGACTGGGTCAAGGGTCAATCCTAGTTTAAGCTCTAAGACAACCTTGTAAGGCGGCCACCTCAAGCTAGAATGTCAGGTCTATAAATACAAGAAAACACACCCATGTGCCTGCAGGTCAAGAATCTGGCCTACTGAGAAGACTCCAAGAATTCCCCAGCTTCTAGGTCTATTTTCTCACCCTCAGCTAACACAGTCAGTGCCCCTTACAAAGAAAGTCTCCCTGACACCACCCACCTACCCCCCCCTGCCACCCCAATCCTGAAGACCCTTGAGTCTCCATCCCAGAGGCCAGGCTGTCCTTCAGCAGTGGCCTAGCATTCCAGGCAGACTCCTCACATCCGGGCCAAAGCTCACACAGGGTCTTCAGTGCGCCTCACATGTACATTTTCTGGAGAAGAGAGTCTGATCACGCTGACCTGTGTGCATCATTGTAAGTAGCTGTGGGGTCATGAATGAGTCACTTCTCAGCAGTGGTCTCCATGAGACAGACCTTCCTAGTGTCAGCCCCAGGTAAGCCAGGCCAGTTAGTCACTCTACTTTTCAAATATCTGTCTGTGCTGTCACTCTAACTTCCCTTTCTCCTGTCTGGGAGATAACACAAGTCCCTCTAGAGTTCAGATGCTGCCTCATCTCAGTCAATCTCGGTATCCCTTATTCTTTTTAAATATTTTATTATGTTTATTTATGTGTATATGTGCATGTGTATGAATGAAGATGCAAGCAGAGGCCGGAAGAGGATGTCGGATCCCTCGGAGCTGAATTGTGAACCACGGTGTGGGTGCTGGGTAGTACCCAACTCCCATTCCTAACCATGGCGCCTTCTCTCCAGCCCCTCCCCTCCTCCTCTTTTGCCTTCATGTCTGAAATAGCCTTGTATATCTGGTAGCCTTGAGGCCTGTCTGGCAAGACTAATACTGAAAGCTTTGAGACCTTGGCCTTTAAAGGAGAGACTAGGCTTGGAGGAGGGGCTGGGGCTATGGGGAAGGCAGCAAAGCTGACGACATGATAGCCTTGAGATGTACAAGGTTGGAGATGAAGAAATGTAAAAGAGGATGAGAGGAGGCTAGGGCCAGCCCATAAGAATGAAAAGAAAGAAAGAAAGAAAGAAAGAAAGAAAGAAAGAAAGAAAGAAAGAAAGAAAAAGCCAGGTGGTGGTGGCGCACACCTTTAATCCCAGCACTGGGGAGGCAGAGACAGATGGATCCCTGTGAGTTCGAGGCCAGCCTAGTCTACAAAGTGAGTCCAGGGCAGCCAAGGCTACACAGAGAAAACCTGTCTTGAAAAAACAAAAACAAAGAATGAAAAAACAATTCACCACTTAGAGAAGCAGATATAGCTGCCCATCTGTTATTAGCCACCAGCCATGGGACAAACACATTTCTCTCACAGCTGAGAGTGTAGGTGGGAGCCTCAGACCTAGGTGTGGAATCGGGTAGAAAGGACACAGCTTAGATGAGCTGGAAGCCCTCCTTCCTTATCAGGCAAACCGAAGGCCTGGAGCCTACCCAGACCTGTGGTGAATGATGAGAAAGGAAGCTGGAAGGAGTGACGGCTTACCTTCAGCAGGTGTTGGGCTGTGTAGAAGCCAGCTGGGCCACTGCCAACCACACAGATCTGAGGGGTGTTCTCCTGTGTGCAGAACTGATGGCAGAAGCCTGGGGCTAGGCAGAGGAGGAGACAGCAAGGTCAAGTCAACACTCTCCTACCACCCCAAGCCAATTCTGTCCAACTGCAGCTTGCCCTTTGCCTTCGCCTGCATCTTCCTTTTTCTGTTCCTTAAAGCTTCACCGTTTCATCTGAACGCCAGAGGCTGTCTTTATCCAGGACCCCATACCTCACTGATGACCATGCTATGCTGATAGGGATAGCCTGTGCTGGACCCCATTAGTCCCCCGAAGCTGTCCTGCACAGCACTTCATTTTTCGTGTGGGGTTCCCTGTGTAGCCCCATCACGTTTCTATCTTGCTTTTTTCTATTCCTTCTTTTCCCACAGAACTCTGTTACCTCCATTCACCCTGCATCCATCACACATGCGGACCTCATGGTCTATGCTTTTAGCCTTTACTGACCCATGTCTGACCCAGGACGCCTTACATCTCATTGCACAGACCTTCCCCTCTATGCATAACTCCCATTTCTCCAGCAAGATCAGACACCTTCAGCTTCGCCTCTCTCCAGCCCTGCCTCAGCCCTGCCTGCTCTTGATCTCAAGACCCCTGCTCTTGATCACAGGCCTCCCGTCACCCTGGTGCAGCCCCAAGAGCCCTGCTCCTACTCGGAGTGCTCCTGGAGGGAGGAGGCCGGACCCGAGGCCACGCGGACCACCAGCGCCAGCAGCGCGGACCCATGGCTGAGAACAGCAGCCAGCAGGCGGAACTGCGTGCAGTTACTCGTTAGTGCTGAGCTCTGATCCTGCAGTCCGCCGGGGACACTCCTCTAGGCCCGCCCATCACTGATCCCCGCCCCAAACCTCGCCTCTAGCGTTCTAAGAAAGCTCAACTTTTGAGACTCTACCTTGATCTCCAAAATAACCACGCCCCCAAAGAGAGAGCCACGCCCCCAAAGCTTCCTAAACCCCGCCCCAGAACGTCCCACCCTCAAAAACTTTACAAATTTCTCTACGGTCTTCCTCATCCTTCTAGATGCCGGAAGTCTAGATTTGAGGAAACACGAATCCTCTATCCTGTTTCAGTTGCTCTTGGAATGGGGAGCCAATTAGAAAGGAGCTTACTTTACTACTTCAAGTCGCCCGCTGATGACGACAAGCTCCGTTGCCGGTGCCTTTTGATAGGGTGTCTTTCTGCTTGAGTGATTTTTGTGTCATCCAATCAGGAGCCCAGACCTCCTAAGTTTCAGTCACCACCGGTCCTGGACGCCTGTTTTCTTAAGTCCGGGTGCTGAACTGCTGTGGCCCCAAACAATGCTGTGCGTGTCAAAGCAGGAAAAGTATTAAACTCTGAAGAGCTTATTTCTGGTCACTTTCTTCCCACTGTAGAGGAGAAAACACGCGAAGAGGTTCCTCTGTGGCACTGAGAACAGAGCCGGACCTTCAATCCCCGTTCTGCAATACACGCATCAGGGTGAGACAGCCCCCAGATTTAAAGGGGCACCCAAAAACTTAATAATCTAGGCAAATCATGCATATTATAATTGTATGTTTAAAAAGAAAATTGATGCAAAAACTTATAAGCAATATCTATTTTTAGATTTTTATTACATTTACCTATTATTTATGGGGGCCAGGGTACACGTGCCACAGTGTTCACGTGGTATGCGGTAGTCAGAGGACAGCTTGTAGGAGTTGGTTCTCTCCACTACGTGAGTTCCTGGGCGGGGCAGACTCATGTAAGGCCTGGGGCAAGCAGCTTTAGACTCAAATATTTGCCACACAAGAACAGGAGCTGAGGATGGCTGAGTGTTGGCTTAATGTACACAAGACCCTGGGTTCAATCGCAACACCAATAATATAATTACAACAAGGACAGGATATATTGTCGTCTTTGGCCAGACAAACATTAGACTTGCCTAAGGGTCTTTCTTCTTCTTGGAAGACTAACCTCTCCTGTCATCTCCACAGCATCTGACTCTTATTTATTTTTGTTGAAGATTGAACCCAGGGACTTATGCAATTGCTCTACCTTTTAACTGCAGCCCTTGCCCCCCACCCCCAGGTCAATTTTCTATTACGTAACTCAGCAACAAAGCCAGCCTGGGCTGCAGACTGATACCTGGTCTCACAAAACAACATGCCATTTCTTTTGTGAAAGGTTAAGTGGCAGTGGAAATGTCATCATACCAACTGAAACTGGCTGACTGGCCTGACTCTAATCTGGATTTCTTGGCCAGATAAAGGGCTGGGTGTCACCTCGGTGAGCGTCGTGGTAAGTGACTTCATTTTGACTTTTAGGCTGATTTGTTGGAGCCTTGTGTAGAAGTTTAATAATCTAAAACGGGGGTGGGGGGCTGGGGGCTGGAGAGATGGCTCAGTTGTTAAGAGCACTGCCTGCTCTTCCAAAGGACCCGGTTCAATTCCCAGCACCCACATGGCAACTCACAACTGTCTGTAACTCCAAGATCTGACACCCCCACACCAATGTATACAAATTAAAATTAAATAAATATTTTTTTAAAGCAAAAATATAATCTAGAATGGAAGCCTCCCCCTTTTTATATGTCATACTTTTTACACTATTTAAAGATTATTTTTTAGTCAGGCTGTGGTGGTGCACACCTTTAATCCCAGCACAAGAGGCAGAGGCAGGCAGATCTCTGAGTCCAAGTTCAGCCTGATGTACAGAGAGTGGGGAGAGCTGGGCTACAAAGAGAAACCCTGTCTTGAAGAAACAAAAAACAATAACAACAGCAGCAGCAGCAAAAAGATTTTTTTTAATTGAAGTTTTACATACAGAAAAGTGCATATATTATAATCATAGCTTGGTTGGTTGTGAAACCATAAGGTGTATTAATGTGACAGACACCCAGATTGAGAACCAGACAGTAAGTATCCCAGGAGTCCTGTGCTCTACTCTCCAGACGTTGTTTCACTGTATAGCCTTGGCTGTCCTGGAACTCTCTTTGTAGACCAGGCTGGCCTCGAACTCACAGAGATCCATCTGCCTCTGCCTCCCAAGTGCTGGGATCAAAGGTGTGCGCCACCACGCCTCGTTCCCCACTTTCTTATTTAGAGGTAAGTATTATTCTGTAGTTGTCATTGTGTTTTAAGCCTGTCCCTCAAGACTAGAAAGCAAGCCAAATGCTGCCCACAGACCTATTTGGTGGCCCACAAAATTATGGGTACTTTGCCTGTCTATCTGCACACCAGAAGATAGCATCAGACAGGTGTGAGCTGCCACGTGGGGATTGAACTCAGGACCTTTGGAAGAACAGTGCGTACTCTTAAGTGAGTACATCTCTCCAGCAATAACCAATTACCATATATAATGTTTTGTTTTGTATTTTGAGACAGGGTCTCTCTATGTAGCCTTGGCTGTCCAGGAACTCATTCTGTTACCAGGCTGCCCTCCACCTAGTAGAGATCCGCATGCCTCTGCCTCCCAGGTGAGTGCCTGGTGTGTGTGTGTGTGTGTGTGTGTGTGTGTGTGTGTGTGTGTGTGTG
>OU015746.1:6283549-6293623 GCA_907169655.1 Acomys percivali | reverse complement strand
TGTGTGTGTGTGTGTGTGTGTGTGTGTGTGTGTGTGTGTGTGTGTGTTCATAAGTGCTAGCACCTTAGAGGTCAGAAGGCTTCGGAACCAGCTCAGCTGGAGTTACAGGCAATTGTGAACCATCTGACATAGGTGCTGGGAATTGAACTCTGATCCGCCGCCAATGCAGCAAGTGCTCTTAACCACTGAACCATCTTAAATGGTAACCTAGTTAAAATTCTGTGGCATTACTTGTTTATAAGTAAGTTTTATTGGGACACTAAAATGCTCATTTTTAAAATATATATATATATTTATATTAATTTTTGAGAATTTTATACAATGTACTGTGATCATATTCACTTCCCATTTCTCCCCAAGTCCCTCCTAGATTCACCCCACCACTGCAAGCTCATGTCCTCTTTGTTTTTTTTGTTTTTTGTTTTTTTTAAATAGCCCAATGAATCCAGTTTGTGTTGCCCATACACTCATGGCATGGCAGATCTACCAGGGGCCACACCCTTAAAGAAAACTGACTCACCCTCCCCCAGAAGACATCAACTGTCACTAGACCCTCAGTTGTACGCCCTTCTTCCCTGGGGATGGGGATGGTTTAAATGACTATGGCCAGCATGGCCCGTTAGGAGGCATGGCCTTGTTGAGGGACGTGAGCCCCTGGAGGCCGACTCTGAGGTTTCAGGTGCTCAAGTCAGGCCCAGCATCACTCTTCCTGCTGCCTGAGCATCCAGATGAAAAACTCTCAGCCCCTCTCCAGCACCACGTCTGCCTGCACTCCACAGTGCTTCCACCATGGTGATAATGGACTAAATCTAATCCAGCCCCAACTAAATGTTTTTACCTTATAAGAGTTTCCGTGGTCACAGCAATAGAAACCCTAACAAGATGCCCTTCTATGCTTTCATTTTCACTGGCTTGATCTTGTGTCAGCAACCCCTGGCTGCTGCGAATTCATCCACACAGCAGTCCTGTCACGTCTAGAAGACACTGTTTTGCCCTGATCTTCCCCAACCTCTAGTGCTTAGTCTTTCTGCTCCCTGTCTGCCCCTCTGGTCCCTGAGGCTTGGGGTATGTTCATGTGGCTATTTTAGGCACAGTTTAGTCGTTGTAACAGAGACCATGCTGTTCACAACACCCAAAATACTTAGCTGGACTGTTTCACAAAGTTTGTTTGACACCCTGCTGTAGACTTTGAACTTTATCATAGCCATTTTATTTGAGGTTTTTTTTTAATGCTTATACCTCCCTCCCAACCCACCTACCCTAGATAGGAGAGAAAAGAGGTTAATGGGTACAGGAGAAGGAGACCTTTTTAGACTCAGTCCCTTGGAGCAATTCCAGTGGTGTAGTCAGCAGGATTCCAGCAGAGCTGTTAAACAGCAAACCAGGAATTCAGCAAAGGTGACTACAACCACGGCCGCCGGAACCTGGAGCAGCAGCCAGAACCTAGAAGTTCTCTCTAGGAGCATCTCAAAGGGGAGCAATGAACAGCCAAAGAGTAGGAAAGGATGCCAAAACAAGAGAAAAAAAAAAAGCCCAGCACTTGAGAGGCAGAGGCCAGCCTGGACTACAAAGGGAGTTCTAGGACAGCCAGAGCTGTTATACAGAGAAACCCTGTCTCAGAAAAAAAAAAGCCCCTCCTCTTGTTTTGGGACTCATTACATGTCTCCTCTCAGATTCTGTACTAGGCTGTTTATCAGGTGGCAAAGACCATGTCCCCATCCCGGCACTTGGGAGGCAGAGACAGGTGGATCACTGTGAGTTCCAGGCCAGCCTGGTGTACAAAGCGAGTCCAGAACAGCCAAGGCTACACAGAGAAACACTGTCTCGAAAAACAAAAACAAAAACAAAAAATAATAATAATAAAGACCATGCTCTCACAAGAGGCAGTTCCTCTTCTAGTGGACAAACATCATCTATTCTTTCACATCTGTTTCCAGCAGGAAAACACCACACCCCCTCACATAAGTCTATTTCACATCCCACACTTGGGGTCAAAACAAAACCATATTTACATGTACTACACCGTGCACTGGTATGCCGGTTTCATGAAGGTGGTGATGTGCAGGGTCAGTCTCATTCACTCATCCATTCCCAGAGCGTTACACAGTGCCCAGCATCCCATGGGTGTTCATAAGGAACTTATCTTTCTTGTTTTTTCTTTGTTTGTTATTTTAGACAAGGTCTTATGTAGCCCAAGCTAGCCCTGACTTGCTATGTAGCTGAGGATGACCTTGAACTCATCTCTCTACCTCCTGAGTACTGGGAATTACTGGTGTGTATCTATACAATGATGGCAACTGACTGCAGGGTCTGCTGCATGCGAGGCAAGCACTCTACCACCTGAGCCTCAACCTCAGTCCCTAATGAATTTATCTTAGCTGAAGGGGGTAGGGGGATGGCTCATGCCTTTAGTGCCAGCACTCGGGAGGCAGAGACAGGTGGATCACTGAGTTCAAGGCCAGCAAGGTCAACTGAGAGAGTTCCAGGACAGCCAGAGCTACGGAAAGAAACCCTATCTGAGAAAAAAAAAATCTTAATGATTAATTCACCAAATTATCCTGTAGCATAGAGGATGAGAGCTAAATTTGGGTTCAAACACCCAAAATCTCTACGTGTCTTCCCACTGAGAAGCAACATCTCTGAGGGTCAACAGCATGGACTCTGGAGTCACTGATTTCAGATCCCTAGTCTGAATTGCACAGGGTTAATCTCAGTTTCTTCTTTTCTCCATTTATAGCATGAGGAAAAAAAAAATTCTAACTTCTAAAGATTAAAATTAGATGACAGATAAAAAAAAAAGAAAAAACCCAGCTAGCCTGGCTTAGTGGGATACCTTTAATCCCAGCACTGTGGAGATAGAAGAAGAGCAGAGGTTCTCACAGTGGGTCAGGATCCTTTGGGGGGGTCAAATGACCCTTTCCCAGGGGTCATGTATCAGATATACACAGATAAGATATTCGTATTAAGGTTCACAACAGTAGCAAAATCACAGTTATGAAGTAGCAATGAAAATAATTTTATGGTTGGGGACCACGGCCTGAGAAACTGTGTTAAAGGGTCTCAGCGGTAGGAAGGTTGAGGACCACTGAGGTAGAAGCAAGTGGATCTCTGTGAGTTCAAGGCCAGCCACCCACCAAGTGAGTTCCAAACAAGCCAGGACTATAGAGTGAGTCCCTGTCTCAAAAAAATAAAATAAAATAAAATAAAATAAATCTGTATTTGCGGTAAGCAAACATTGGCTATAATTGTGGTCATCGGTGTCTTCGTTCCCTTCTGCTGCTCCACATTGGACCAGAGGACGCTGCAAAGCCCCAGAAGTTCTTTGTGCACCCCTAATCTTTCCTCTTCATTCTGTATTCCTGCCCACACCCTGAGACTAACAGATAATCACAACTCAGAGAAAACTAACTTGCTCCTGGTGTGCTGTGGTATGCACAGTCAGGTCTGATACCAGGGCCTCTAGCTGCTGCCCTGGAATGAAGCCCATTCAGGCTCAGATCAATAACAGTGAGTCACTGGTCATACATTTGGATAGTTTTAATCATTAGCTTACAGTATGCTGCCAGGACCCTTTACTGACATTGCATTTTTTATGGGAAGAATTTGCAGTTTGATGAATCACACTCTCAGACCTTAGGGCCCCTTCTTAACTGCTAATGCATTTCAAATGAGCAGCAATAACAGATAGCAAGACAGCAGGTGGTGGCGACTGCCAAGCCCACCCCATTCCAAGAGGGTGGCTTGTATCCAAAACTGCTGTGAGCAAGCCTCCCAGCAGGGAACAGAAGGCACACACTCAAAAGGAATGAGCTAAGAGGAACTCTGGGCAGAGATAAGGAGGCAGAGAGCCACCTAGGGGCCAACGGCAGCTAGAAGCCACTGCCAGGTCAAGCCCGGTCCAGGAGGAGCCCAAAGGACAGGCTGCCAACAGCCATAGCTGGGAGGAAGGGCCCTGGAAGATGTGGTTTCTGCTGGGGGAGAGCCAAGAGAAGATAACAGGATTGTCAGTGCAGTGACAGCTGCATCTGCCTAAGCCACATCAGGCACCAGAAATGGGTTCTAAAAGGCTGGTCTTCCCAGGTGCCTGCCATCCCATGGGTTCCCTCTTGCTAGCTAGCATCTAGCCTCCCGTCATCGGGCAGTACACTCTTCCGTGCAATGGCTTAACTGAGAAAGCACACATAAGAATTGTTCGTATGTTGTCAGTCAAGGACAGTTTTGTCTGTCTGGAGACAGTTGACTATATCAGGAGACACAGGCATGACTTGGGCTTCCGACGGGTAGTCAGTGCTCTGCCCAGCTTGCCAAAAGTCAGCCAAATAAAATGTCAGTAGGGCTGAGGTGAGAAGCTAGGTTATGAACTATCTGCCCTGGCCAGGTGCAGGTCCCTCCTTCATTCTCCACCTTCCATGACCCTCCGCTCCGTCCCCTGGCTCCATCCCCAGCCTCTCTCAGTTGCCTGTTTGGCTGGACCACAGTATGGTCTCCCAGCTCAGCGTCTTCCTAGGTTTGACATTAGTACCTCCCTTAGATTCCCACCCAGCTTGCCATCCTCCCCCCTCCCCAGCCAAGCCTCGCCTTGATCTTCAACTCTCCCATTCAACCCTTCCCCACCCCACCCCCCTTTGCTCATCCCTCTCTGCCCTGCCAGCCTAGTTCCATTTTTCCTCCTCCAGCCTCAGCCACCACCCAGGTTGGATCCTTCTAAGCAAGGGACAAAGCAGTCTTGGCTACAGCTAGCCAAGGTCACGTGCAAAGCTTTCTCCAATTTTGTGCCTGCGTTTGTTTCCGTCTGGAGCACTTTCCTGGAAATACACTCACTTTTATCTCACTGATCCTATGGGTCTTGGAGCTGATGAGCCCAGTATAGTTCTTCAGTGGAAGAACTAGGGGTGTCTGGTGATGATGATGATGATGGTGGTGGTGGTGGTGATGATGGTGATGGTGATGATGATGATGATGACTTCACCCTGTTGGCCGTAGGGAGGGGCCCTAGCCCCTCAGAAAGTACAAAAGGAAGCAGCAGCTTAAGAAGTGTATGGCTCCTAGGCACCAGAAGGCTGGCCCTTCTCTCTGTAACCCCCTCCACCTGGACATAGGATCCCACTTCACTTGTCACAAGCCCCCTTATCCCTACCCTGGCTCAGATGCAGAAGAGAAGGGGGGGCCCTGAGATGGAATCAGCTGAGGCATAAGTGGCTTGGGGTGCATAGCCTGAGCCACCTAGGAAGGGAAGTTTTTGTCCCTTCTTCTAGCACCCCACCCCCACTCAAACCCCAGGAAAGCAAACAGCAGGAGGGCCCCCAACCTGCTCTGCTTCCCAGTCTCCCTGAGACCACTATAATTCAGCTACACCCATCTCCTCCCCCACAAGGCCAGCAGTGCAGGAGGGCCAGGACTGGGGCTAGGGAGGGTGCCCAGCCTTCACTGCAGCCCCACCAGCTCAGTGATGGGCGGAGCATGCACCATTAACTCCTCATAGCGATTGAGGAACAGCTGGAATCGAGCCAGGTAGGAGTCCTCATTATAGGGTAACTTCTTGTCATGAAGAAACTTTGATACCAAGGGCTTCACCTGAGAGACAGAGAGAGACACACAGGAGAGCCCTCTGAGTCGCTGGCCCGCCTGCCCCAAGAGCTCTCCTCTGTCCAGCCCTAGCCAATTCCTGTGTGGGAAAGTGAGGCTCAGTGAACTTGCCCAGTCACACTGCTACTAGGAAACCCGTGTGACTCTGACTTAAAACCTGTTGTCACTTATATTCCAGGCTGCCCTTCCTAGGTGACCTTTGAAGAGGCCAATGAGGGGACTCAGGATTCAGATGTACCTGGAGGCTCCCACTGTCCACCCTCACATGGGCCCATCCTCCCACCCCTCTGCCCAGCCTTTGGCTACCTTCAGACACATGTGGTCAGAGAGCCGGGGGAAGAGGTGGTGCTCCACGTGGCAGCTGATGAGCGAGTGGCCGAATGCCCAGTCCAGCACTGGCTGCCGTGGCAGATTCAGCACCCCCAGGGTCATCATGTGAATCCGCCTGGGCTTCTTGTCCGGGGAGAACATGGGCAATCCGATGTGCTGTGATAAGCATATGGATCACACCCTGCAGGGGCTTAGGCAACCCTGAGGCTGCCTTCACCAAGCATATGGGGGCCTGTGGAACCCTATGGGTGTGCAAAACAGGGGTCTAGCCCAGCTCCAGTGCTGACTCAGACTACAGTGAGCTGAGTCCCACATCCAGGCTTCTCTCCATTTGGACAATGAAGAGCTTTGTCTACGCATTTTTTGAGAGCCCATGACTTTCATGTCCGTGACTTTCCCTGCTTGCTCTTGTGACCCCATATACCTCACACTGGTGGCATTTTTTTTTTTTTTTTTTTTTTACTTGTGTGTCAAAACTCAAGTAGAGCAAAGTGAGGGCCCGGCCAATGCCGTGAGGCAGGCCAAGAGCAGGGCAGGAGGGTCTTTGAGAACAACCCGGAGTTCAACATTCAAATCTGGCCCCATTTCTATAGGGAGACCTCCCTGCTTCCCGATGGGTAAAGACCCCTGTTAGATCTCTCTCAGCAACGCCCAGCACTCAACACATGTACAGCTAATTTCTTCATCTCCGCATTGTGTCGCATCTACTTGTCTTCATTTGGCTGGAGTACTTGCTCACCTCCAAGTACCCTAGGCCCAGCGTGGTGCCTAGCCGAGAAGGTACTTGTATGGACTAGTTGAACAAAACAGCAGGAGGGGGTGCCCAAACTTCACCTTGAATGAATGAGCAGGGTTTAAACTGGAGAAAAGGGGCTGGAGGTTGAGAGCACTGTCTGCTCTTCCAAAGGTCCTGAGTTCAATTCCCAGCAACCACGTGGTGGCTCACAACCATCTATAATTAGATCTGGAGCCCTCTTTTGGAGTACATGCAGGCAAAACACTGTGTATATATGATAAATAAATAAATCTTTAAAATAAATAAATAAACTGGAGAAGAAAACAGGGAGAGTCTCTTCAGGACAAACCAAAGGCCTCAATGAAACCCAGACTTCCTGTGATGACCCACAGGGACAGGGGAGGAGCAGAAATTGGGGGAAGCCTCCTTTGGTGACCTCTCTCTCTCTCCCGAAGCCTTGGGTCTAGCCTCCTGTCGGATCCCTATAAATGCTCCTCTTTACTGCCTGGATCCAGGACAAGGGGGCTTACCTGGAAGATGTTGACGTAGAGAAAGGGGTGGGCGAGCAGGGATCTGGCGAGCAGCATGCAGGCCAGCGCTGAACTGGGGCTCTTGAAGCCTGACACGTTCAGGAACATCCAATACTGAGAATAAAGGCCTAGGGAAATGAAGGCCAGTGTCCGCAGGGCTCTCCTCAGCTCTTCCTTCCTCAGATGCGCTGTCAGAGGGGCAAGAAGTACGGTAATGTGGACCCATCATGAGCTGGCTCCCTGGTAACCAGGCCAAGGTCTGCTCCTCCATAGCCCCGTTCTCCTACTCCTGGGCACTCTCCGGTGATAGCAATGATGGTAGCCTGCAGTGTGGTTTGTGTGGGGCATCTACAAAGTGCTCCCCCTCACAATCTAAGATTTTGTTATAGTTATGGTGTGTGTGCGCGTGCATGTGTGTGTGTGTTAGAGCTGCTGCCCATGGAAGCCTAGGATATTGTTTTATTTCCCCTGAAGCTAGAAGGTTTCCAAGGATTGCGAGCTGCCGGACATGGATGCCAGGAATTGAAGTGTGGGCCTCTGGGATAGCAGGAAGCCCTCTTAACCTCTAAGGCATCTCTCCAGGCCCCTATAAAAACTCTCTTACACCTGTGGTCTCCTTATGATTTCACACTATCCTTGAACAAGTGAAGAGCCTAAGGCAGGCAGGCAAAGTACCCGCCCACAGTCACCAGCCAGTAAATGAAGACCAGCCCTGGACCAGGTCTGGGTCCTTTCCACACCATTTGGCTGCTGTTGGCCATCTTGACTCCCAGCTATCTTCACAAAGCAGCGTCCACAGGAAGGAAGGAAAGAGGGCTGGGACAGGTCTAAGCCAGTACTCACCAAGAGCTACCAGTGGAGTTAAGACGGGGATGGAAAGTGGTCCAAGGAACATGTAGATGTAGCGGTTGAAGAAAGGCGCCTTCCATGTGCTCGAGTCTCCCAGCCCCACCACGTTGGTGTAGCCATGGTGCATATTGACGTGGTTGAGCTTAGCAAACTCTGCCGGAAAGGCAGTGCATACCTAGAGAGGAGGCCAAGAGGGCACTGGGTCCCTTGGACACAACTGAACAAAGCAGAACCCAAGGAGCCTCAAGAACACGTCCCCTCTCCCCGAATCCTATCACTCCTGAGCCCGCCCCTCTGCATCCACAGCCAACCAACCTTGTCCATCATCTCTCAAGCATGTGCGACCCCCAGATTGGCAACACACTGCCGTCTACTTGGTGTGGCTCTGCAGAGCATTTAGGGTCAAGGAGGTTGGATCCCCAGATTGCCACTCTCCCACTAGCCACCAGCCAGGCAACTCCTCAAACCCGAGACACTGTCGGTGCAGGTAAAGCTGAAATCCACCACAATTTTGTGTGTGTGCCTGGAAAACAGCTGTACTTTCATGACACTACTGGGCAGCCTGAGCTCAGAGCAGCAGGGAAAGGCATCCAGAATCTGATTTGAAGGTGCATGGGGGTTATTTCTTAAAGAGCCCACCATACAGGCTGGAGGGACGTTGGGTGCTAGTATGTGCTGAGCCAATATCTCCCCCGAGGGACTCTTTTTGACAAGAGTCCACAATGGGATTCTCCAACGCCAATCACAGAAACACAGCCCGCTCACTGGCTCGGACTCACTCAGAATGTAAAAGAGGTGCTAGGTTGTTTCTTATGCAAATGTATGCAAATGAACATGCAGATGTGAGGCTTCAAGTGTTTTATCCAGGCCAGAAGATTTTGCGGATGCTGGTGAAGATGCTTTCTTGTTTCAAGGAGAAGGGAAGCTTCCCAATACCAGCCAGCTGTGAGGTGGGTAGACTCCAAGAGTGTGCCCTGAGCACCAGGTCTCAGAGTCAGGCCTGCCTTGCCCACTGGCTCACCAGTGTATGTTTCATACCCCAGGGTTGTCCCATATAATGGAAGAAGCTAATTCCTTTTACTCGTTTTATTAATTAGTGTGTGTTTGTGTTATGTGTATGGGCACACAAATGCCGTGATGCATGCGTGGAGGTCAGAGGAAAACTTTGTGGACTCAGTTCTTTATGCAGGTTCCAGGGACCAAACTCAGATCACTAGGGCTGTGTGTGAACGCTTCTACTTTCTGAGCCATCTCTGTGGTGCCAGCTCCCTCTCTTCCTGCAGGCTGGAGCTGTTCTTGGAGAGTGTGGTGGTTTGATAGGAGTGGTCCCTCAGACTCTTGTGTTTGAATGCTTAGCCATGGGGAGAAGCACTATTAGGAGGTGTGGCCTTTTTGGAGTAGGTGTGGCCTTGTTGGAGGAGGTGCGTCACTGTGTAGGTGGGCTTCGAGGTTTATATAAGCTCAAGCTACACCCAATGTAGACACAGTCTCCTCCTTGCTGCCTGCGGATCAAGCTGTAGAGCTCTCAGCTCCTTCTCCAGCACCATGTCTGCCTGCACTCTGCCATGCTTCCCGCCATGATGATAATGCACTAGACCTCTGAGACCGCAAGCCAGGTCCACCTGGAGCCTGACCGGAACTGTGTATCTAGAGATAGGTACCCACAGATTCCTGGAGGTGTCTCAACAAAGTCCCAGGCACAAGCCCAGGCCCTCAGGTGTGGTGTGACTTGCCTTTATGAATAAGAGCCAATCTAAAGCTATTTCATAACTAGGTTTCTAGGTGCCCCCTTTTTCGTTTGTGTGTATGTGTCTGTCCGTGTGTGAGTAGGCACATATGCCCAAGGGCCCATCTGAGGCCAGAATGGGCCACCAGATCCCCTGAAGTTATAAGACAGTTGTAAGCTGCCCAACATGGGTGCCGGGAACTGAACAAGGAGAGAGCACCAAGAGTCTTAACCCCATCCAGCCTCCTCAGTCCCATTTAGATGTTCTCTGAGAGAGAGAGAGAGAGAGAGAGAGAGAGAGAGAGAGAGAGAGAGAG
>OU015746.1:6271001-6281194 GCA_907169655.1 Acomys percivali | reverse complement strand
GTGCTGGGGGTTTACAGGTATACACCACCAGGCCTGTCCTCAGTGCTGGGGTGACAGGTATACACCACCAGGCCTGGTTTTGTGCAGCTCTGAGATTCAGACCTGGGTTTTTGTGCATGTTAAGTGAGTACTCCACCAACCAAGACACAGCTCCAGTTCCTGCTTAACAGTAGAAAATAAACCAATGAGGGAGTCACTGGAGAAGGACATGAAAGAGACTAATATGGCCCTGGCCCTGACCCTGACCCGGACTTGAGGAAAAGTTACCCCAGACTGTTTTTGAAGCAAAATCTCACTATGTAGGCCTGGCTGTCCTGGAACTCAATCTGTAGACCAGGCTGGCCTCGAACTCACAGACATCTGCCTGCCTCTACCTCTCGAGTGCTGGGACTAAAGGTGTGTGCCACCACTTTCTGGCCCCGCCCCCTGGACTTTTTAAACTCTGCCTCGTGGCAAACCGTCACCTAGTCACAGAATAGATTAACTCTTTAAACTAAGTATATTTGGCTACAAGGCAAAGTGCCACCCCCTCTGCCTGGCCCACAGCCTTCCTGGCCCCCTTCACCTGGGCCCCTTGTGAGAGTCTAGTAGCTTCTATACATCTCAGTAGCTACTCTTCTAAAATTCTCCAGGGTTTCTCTGCCTCTGCACCACTGATAGTAAAGACTAGGTCACTACCCCGACCCTCACCCATTGTGTGTGTGTGTGTGTGTGTGTGTGTGTGTGTGTGTGTATGTGTGTGTGTGTGTTTGTGTGTTGTGCATGCATATGTATGTGCACATGGGTAAGCATGCATATGGAAACCCTGAGGAAACATCCTCAATCGCTCTTCCACCTTATTCTTCGAGGCAGCATCTCTCAGTCCAACACAGAGCTTGCCAATACAGTTAGTCTTGATAGCTAGCTTGCTCTGGGGATTATACCGTCTCTGCTTTCTGAAGTAGGACCTACAGGCAGGCTGTTTTATGGAATTCTGGAGATCATGGAAAACCCTCATCCCCACCGCCTGCTCGTGTCACTTGTTGCAGGGGCTGTGCATCTTGAGACTCTACACAGGTGATAGAAAGGCACAGAACTAAACACACACACACACACACACACACACACACACACACACACACATGCGAGCTTCAGCTTTCTTGGTTTTGATATCGAATGACACATAAATATAATTACTTAGAGGAAACAAGAACAACTGATCCAGTGCACTACACTTCTTTGTTCTACATTGAGATGTTCTATGAATCTGTAATTATTACAAGACTTGAAAGTTTGGGGCTGGAGAGATGGCTCAGAGGTTAGGAGTACTGACTGCTCTTCCAAAAGTCCTGAGTTCGATTCCCAGCAACCACATGGTGGCTCACAATCATCTATGAGATCTGATATCCTCTCTGGTATACATGCAGGCATAACATTGTATAATAAATAAATAAATCTTTAAAAATGTAGATTCTCATATCTTGGGTTTTTTTTTAAGACTTGAAAGTTTGTATATAGCACTGTATTTTGTACTGAATATCTGCACTGGTCCTCTAAATAGAAATGTAAAAGGAGAGATACTATAGTTAAGGGTCGAGGGATAGGGTACAGCTCAAAGATGGAGCAGGCGCTTGTCATGCACTAAGGCCTGCGTTCAATCCCTGACACCAAGAAAAGAAAAAAGATCTATCTTGGCCACTTTTATTCAAACAAGAGTCCTGGATGGGATCAAGTGGGAAGACGTGAGGGAAGGGCCAGAGGGCACAGCCTTCATGGGGCTGCACTGAACTCAGCCAATGGGGAGCAGATGAGGATCATGACTAGGCTTGGCACAGTCTGTGGTTGGTACCACAGGGGCCTGTGGATGGTGACAGGCATTCCCTTGTGTGACATCCCTCTAGGAAGGGCACAGCAGGCTGTGTGGCATTCCTAGTGGACCAGCTGTGACTCCAACCCCCCCCCCCCACACACACACAAAGCTGAGTCTGCAAGGAGGATTTAAAGATTGCTTCTATGAGCCAACACAACCTCGGAGCAAGAATGGACAGTCGCAGGCATCCTGGACTAGTGCTTTGGCCTAGTGCTACAGAGAGTTAAGAAGATGAAGGGACAGGAACTATATTGTGAGAAAGGTTTCTGTTGCCCAACCAATGAAGGTTATCACAAGATAAGCCAAGTCCATTGCCATGTGGGGTGCCCACTCCCTAACGCCAAGTCCCTCTCAAAGGCTTGGAGGACTACACCGACATATACACACAAACTGTACTGCACGCTGCACGCTTGGATCGACCTGCCCACTGCAGCAGCTGCCTGCTCTTGCGGATGGATACCCCACCTCTGCCAAGCTCACCTCCATAAAGAAAATCATCAAGATCTTGCTCCAGCGTTTGGATTCTGTGAGAGCACTGTGGGACGCCAGGTGGCTGCCCTTGACTGTGAGTGTGTAATGGCACACACCCAAGATTGTGATGCCAGCGGCAAAGGCCAGGATATTATGGAAGCGTAGGCACAGAAACCCTGGGAAGAGAACAGTCAGGGATCAGGATTTTCCACTAGCTTTTGAAAATATGGGCTCAGACCCAGGTACACACACTTCCCCAGATCCCAAGCCAAAGAGGGCCAGCCCTGGGCCTGTGCTGGGAAGGTTCCTCTAGGCCCTAAGAGTGTGGGTTGGCTCTCTCTGTAAGGATTTGGGGCGCAAAATCCAAGGATATTCTGCTGTCTCATTCTGCCAGGTCAGCGTCCTGAGCCCCAGCCCTAGCAGAGATGCGAACTTAAAGTCAATTTGTGCCCTGTAGAACATGGTCTTCCCTTCCCCACACATCACCATCCCCTTCCCCATGCATCCAGGACTCCTTGCGCAACTTTTCCCTCCACCACTTTCACGCAGCGGACTCTCTCCCACCTCCAGCGGGACATAGGGTGGGCATCCCCAGCTAGACTTTGGATGTGGAGGTGGAATCCAGAATCCTGGAATCCCGAGGTTCCCCCTCCAGCCTGCACCACCTTCAACCGCGCTCCCGCCACCCCCACCCCGCCGCCGGTGCTCCTCTCTCACCCGCTGGCAAGGCGAGAAGGCTGAGAGCAAGGACAGAGCAGTCTACACCATGGCGCTCCCACCACGAGCTCGTCCGCACCACGTCCTGCACCTGCCGCTCCAGCTCGCTCAGCAGCACCTCAGCAGCAGCGCTGTCCCCCAGGGGCGCGCTGTGAGCGGGCTCCATGGGTTCCCTGGACACAGGGGGCTGGTGACAAGCGAGGAGGACTGGAGGAGTGGGTGTGTGCGCCGCTGACCAGTAGAATACACTCGCGGGGTGGGGAGGGGGCGGAGCTACGCGCCAGGCTGGGCCACCTCCTGCCCCGAGGTGGCGAGGTCGCCGCGAGAGGTACGAATCACTCGCAGCCGAAGCCTTAACCCCGTGACCTAGGCGGAGCCTAGATGCAGCCTCCCTGCCAACCCGCTGCACCAAAGCAACTTGAGGAGGGAGGAGCCAGGCCAATGCACTGGGTGGAGAGGTGACCCTGAGACATGAACCAACCTGGGGGAGAGGGAACAGGCTAGGGGAAAGAAGAAGACCCACGAAGGCCTTAGCTGTCCCCCCACTTCCTCTCCATCTCCTCTTAGTCTCCACCTTGGCCTTGTTCTGCGTCCTTAGCCCCCCAAACCCGAGGATTTCTCTTTAAAATTTTTATTTCGGTGAATTATTAATTTGCACCTATAGAGGTGTACAGTGTCCATGTGGAGTTCAGAAGATAACTTGTGGGAGTCTCATCTTGCTGCGCTGTGTGGGTCCTGGCACCCCCAACCCAGGTCACTAGGCTTGACAGCAAGCCCCTCTGCTACCTGAGCCATCTGTGACTACCTCAGGACCTTCCTCACGAACGTGCATTTTCATATTCGGTTACCTAGAACATAACTATTTCTGGATTGCTGAAGCAGAAAACCCAGGGACTCACTTTGCAAATAGGGAGCACATGGCATGGGGAAGGGGGAGGGGTCCACTCTGAGTGTGGGTTTAGCAGAAGTGACCTTTGCAAGCCAGGTAACGATTCAGGAGATGGGATAGCTAGCTACAGAGAAAATGTGTTGAGAGGTCACCACTAGGGGAGGTGGGTGGACATAGTGTCCACTGGATGGGGCAGCCAAGCCTGAGACTTGAGAACTCTTCTCTCCCTCACATTGTGTTGATCCCGCTGCCACCCGCGTGACTGAGGTAGTGTTGTAACCTGCTTAAACTCTATATCCCCTCCATTGAGACCTGCTTAGGTTCCTTGGCACAATTGTGGCTCCTCTGAAACACCAGCTGTCGCTCTTAGCTTATCAGAAGCCATTTTACTCCTGAGCCTCCACTTTTATTATATGGTGAAATTCAGTTCAAGTTCTCAGGACGGATGTGCCTGGAACCAGGAAGGTTCAATGCTTGCTGCTTAGAATACAACAATAGATGATAAATGCATGTTCTGTTTGGGTTAAAGATAAATGTATGTTCTATTAGAGTTAAGACCACAACATCCTGCTATGGTCCTTACTCCCAGAGAGTTGGAAAGCCCCCAAGAGCTCTCCTACCCTAGCCACCTGGATACGTTGTGCTCAGAACAAAATCGATTCTTCTTGTGTTTAGCTGATGAAAATGGTGTAACGCTGCCCTCCTCCCCCTTGCTTCCACCTGGTTATTTGGTTGTTACCTCATTACTGTTTTTTTTTTTTTTTTTTTTTTTTTTTTAATTATAAAAAGCCTACCTTAGAAACAGACCAGGGTCGTAGTCTGGCTCTTGAGCCCAGATTCTGTCCCAGACCAGTCAGTTTTTGCTCAGCGTTCAAATAAACTTCAGTCTGAGTCTGGTGTACTATTATCAGTGTGTGGCTGTTCTTGAACCCATAACATTGTGGTCCTTTGAAGATAAGCCTCTGACTGCCCTCTCTGCCATCTTTTCTTTTTTTCTTTTCTTTTTTTTTTTTAAGATTTATTTATTTATTATGTATACAGTGCTCTGCTTGCATATACACCCGCAGGCCAGAAGAGGGCGCTATATCACATTACAGATGGTTGTGAGCCACCATGTGGTTGCTGGGAACTGAACTCAGGACCTTTGGAAGAGCAGGCGGCTCTCTTAACCACTGAGCCATCTCTCCAGCCCTCTCTGCCCTCTTTTCACCTTCATGGTACTCACTCCAATTCTATATCAAGATTTTTTTTTTTAACTGACTGGGGTGGGGGTAGGGGGGCTGGAGAGATGGCTCAGAGGTTAAGAACACTGGCTGCTCTTCCAAAGGTCCTGAGGTCAATTTCAGCAACCACATGGTGGCTCATAACTATATATGAGATGTGGTGCCCTCTTCTGGCATGCAGGCAAAATACTGTATCTTTGTTTGTTTGTTTGTTTGTTTAACTGACTGGGCGCACGCACACGCCTTTGATCCCAGAAGAGGCATTAGCTCAAGGCCAGCCTGATCTACAGAGTGAGTTCCAGGACACTCAAGGATACACAGAGAAATCCTGTCTCAAACAAACAAACAGCAACAACTGACTGGGTCTGGTGTGCTGCAGACAGCAGTATTTTCCCAGGAGACCCTTGGGCAGGAGGGCACCTGTGAGGCAAAGAGAGCTGTGGCTTTAAATCCTCTCCTGGAGCTTCCCTTCGCGGATTCACCTATGCTCTTCCAGTGTCACGGTTGAAGCCACGGTTCGACTGCGCAGTTTGGGTTTCTCTCTACCTAATGCGCAGCCCAGGCTGATCTCAAGTGCACAGTCCTTCGGCCCCGCTCTCCCAAGCCCTGGGATCTGCAATTCTTTCTGAAGGGACAGGGTCAAGATCTCCTTAGCAGGCCAGTGTCCTCCTTGAACTGTTCCCTTGACTTCTACACACTTAACAGGTTTTGTGTATTCCCATGTGACCCTGGGGAAATGGCACCCTCCCGTGTAGTAGTTTGGATCTTTTTGCCCCAACACTTTGGTCTTGGGAATCAAACTGGGGCCACTAGGCTCGGAAACCAGTGAGTACCTTTAGGCACTGAGCCATCTCACTCATGTGCATTGATTGATTGATTATTTCTATTTGATGTGTATGAGTGTTTCGCCTGAATGTATGTATGTATGTATGTATGTACATGTGCCAGGTGAGTGCCTGGTACCCAAGGAGGCCAGAAGAAGGCACTAGATCCCCAGAACTGGAATTACAGACAGTTGCAAGTCAACAGGTGGGTTCTGGGTACTGAACCCAGGTCCTAAGAGAAGGAAAGTGATGCTCTTAGCCACTGAGCTATTTCTCTGGCTATATCTCACACACACACACACACACACACACACACACACACACACACACTTTAAAAAGTTAATCCTGCTCATTTACTTAATGAAAGGTCAGAGAAATTAACCGATCTGTGCCAAACCCCAGTTTCTGAATGGCTGAACTCCAAGTCCAGTTCTTAGACAGAAAAAGGGTGTTGCCCTTCTCCCTCCCTATCTTCCACCTAGAGTCCCCACCACCAGACTAGACCTTTTAGGGAGGAAGATATACAGGCAGAGGCAGGCGGATCTCTGAGTTCCAGGCCAGCCTGGTCTACAGAGCGAGTTCCAGGACTGCCAAGGCTACACAGAGAAACACTGTCTGGAAAAACAACAACACTCAGATGGTGGAAAAGATGTCATCTAAGGCAGGGTCAAATAGGCCTTCCCACACGCCCTGAATGGGATAGAGGTGCCAGCCAGGCAGAGACAGCGAGACAGGGTGAAGCTAGAAATACAGGCATGCCCTCCTAAGGGCCTCTGGAGTTTCCCCTCCTGAGGCATCGGCGATTCCTCCCCTGTGATTTGAATCTTTATGTGCTGAGTTCATGGGGTTAATTATTGCTGTAGCCAGGGTGGGGTGAGCCAGAGTCCCGCCCTGGCCCAGAGCCCAAAGGGGGGCTACTGAGAGTCAATGGACACAGAGCCCTGGAGGGTTTTGGGGTGATACTTATTGCTAGCAACTTAACCATTTCCAAGGTCTAGGCCTACTTGCCCAGAGTCTTTGGCCCTTCCTTGTCCCCACCCATTTCTACGTCACCTCCCCCCAACTCATCAAAGACCCAGTAAGGCTCAGCTCCCCAGGCAACTAGCATTATTCACCAGGGCGGGGCCCCATGCAAGTCAGGAAAGAGGTGATGGGGCTCATGGCTCAGATCGCAGCCAGCCGAGGAGTGGGACTAACACCCCAAATTCCTCCAGCTCCAGCAGGACAGGACTATACCTGCAGCATCTCAGTACCAGCTTCGCCTCACTGCCCCCGCCCCCGGCTTGAGCAGCCCCCTCCACTTCCAACCAGCCTTCCTGGGGGGACAAAGACCGGTGAGTGATGGCTCGGGGATCCAGGGAGGAGGAAGGAAGAGAAGGAGGCAGTTTGCTGATGCTCCAGGGTCTCCTAGGGGATCTCCAAGGCCCCTCCCACCTTGCGGAGAACCGATCTGTAGCCCAGGATGACCCTCAAAGTTACGTGACAAATTAGACCCTTCAGAACTAAAGCTGAAACTGCTGGTGTCATAGGCTCCCCGTTGGTGAGGTCTTCCGGGGACCACTGGTTCTCTCCTTACACATCAGGCCAGTGCCACTGTCTCCCGTGAGATACGGATGAGCTGAACCAGTGTGTGTTGGGCCTGATGGGTACAGTAGCTGGGCTAGAAAGGGAGTGAGGGCCGAGAATTATGTGGAGGAAAACCCTAAGAAAAGAGTTTCTAGAGCGAGGTTTGGACTTGCTGTGTGGCCTTAGGTAAATGATGTAACCTCTCTGAGCCTCACTCAGAAAGTTAAGGTGTAAGGGATGAAGCTGGGTCCCTGGAGGGGAGCGCTGGGGCCATGGTGAGCACCCTGGGCTTGTGCTTGAGTAGATTTCATCCAATGATGCTTGTTGTGCTGTTGTGATTGTAAACAGCACTGTGTGGTTGAATTATTGAAATTGTTAAACCCAGTGTGCGTTGGTACAATAACAGATGTCTGTTTCACAGCAAGGAGACACGTATGTACTCCTCCAACCCTCTCCTTGCCCGTATTTCTCTGTGTGTGCATGTGTACAGGTGTGCATGTGTGCACAGCAAAAGCTGGACCCTCAGGAGAGTGATCCTTCCCCTCCCAGCTCTCGTCTGTAATAAGAATATTCCACACAGACCAGGTGGGGGGATTTGAGAAACCACACAGTGTGCCAGCTCCCACTGCCATCAGCTCAGGGATGCCTAGACGCCTATCCTCCGTGCCTCGAGCCTAGACGCCCATCCTCCGTGCCTCGAGGCTGGTCCTTCACCTGGAGAGGGTTGAGGACTGAGCTAAGCCACTCTTTGTTAACCTTACAACTGGTTGTAATTGGAGGGGACAGTTACCTCCATTCATAGATGGGAACATGGGAGCTTGGAAAAGAGGACCCACCATCCTAATGAGGGGCAGGCTAGCCTTCTGACCAGATACTCTAACACAGGGAGACCCGTGTGTGCCTGCCAAAATGATGGGTCCCCATGCTACCACCACCTTCTAGAACACTGGCCTTCTCAGCCCTCTACACTGCCCACACCCTCCCAAGGACTGAGGTTCACAAACACACACACACACACACACACACACACACGTACACACCCCACACATACACACATGTACTCATACATACAAACACATACTATACACACACCACATACACACACATACACTCACACTACACACACCACACATGCACACATACCACACATACACACCACACACACACTGCACACATACACCGCACACATACACTCACTATGCACACACACCACACATTCACACTATGCACATACACCACACATACATACACACACACCATATATACACACAAATACTACACATTCATACACACCACATGTACATACACATAGCACACATACACACACATACACACATCCCACACATACACACACACTCCACACATATACACACACACCACATACACACACCTCACACATATACACATGCATTCACTCATATATATACACACTACACACACACACTTCCTGGGAATCTGGAGATACTGAGGAACAGACAAATGAGCAAACCCATAGACACACACTTATTCAGCTCACAAATAAATGCAGCCTTCCAGGGGAGCTCGGAGCCAACGTCATATCTGCAGAGAATTCTGACAGCACCCTCACTCCATCCCTCACGCACGCTCCAGGGCTTCCTGTGTTCCCTCCAAGGGCTGCCTGCACAGCAGCTGTGCTAGTGGAGGGTGGCAGGCAGCACAAGCCCCACCGTATCTCCCAAGGTCTGGCCAGTTGAGCCCCTGCTCCTGGCTTGAGTCAAGGCCAAGTGAACGGGTGGACAAGAACGTGTACAGAGCGGTGATGAGAGCTGCTAGGGAGTGGGGTGAAGGGAGGCTGGGACTGCCAGGCAAAGACTCAGAGTTAGGGGTTCCAATCTCACCATCCCAGCACCTCTGCCCCGAGAGGTGGAGCAAGTGCGCAGACCAGACAACTTTATGGAGCTTGCTTCAGGGACCCAGCTAGGTGTGTGTGGCAAGTGTGTCACCTACAGGGCCATCCCACAGGACCTATTTTATTTTAAACAGGGTATCTTTACGTAGCACAGGCTGGCCTTGAACTCTCAACCATCCTGCTTTGGCCTTGTAAGTGCTAGGATTACAGGGGTGCATCACTATACTGGCTTCTTTCCCCACTGTCCACCACCTCCCAAGAACTGGGAACCTCCCACCCAGCAAACCAGCCGCCCAGAGAAAGGTGAGGACACAAGTTTTGTGAGTCTTTTCTGCCTAGGTTGGAGTTCTAACACCAACCTTAGCACTTTTGACAAACATCTCTGCTCTTCGATTTTCTCATATGTAAAAAAATATGGAAATGGCAACAGCCCTTCCATGTGTTCTGTAGCAATAGACCGAGTGAGTGTCTCTACTAATACAGCTGGGTCACCTATAGGTGTGAATCTCACTAGTCTGGGAAGCCAGAATGGGTTCTATGGACATACTTGTGTCAAGAAGCCTCACATTGGAAAGGCAGCTTGAGATCCATTTTGTAGACTTATGTGACTGGACCAGGTCATGGCTACTTAGCATCAGATCTGGGGCATGAAGATGGGTTCAAGGCTAGCCTGGGTTATATGATGAGTCTGAGGCCACAGACTAGCCTGAGCAATGCAGTAAGACTTTTTCAGAGGTAGAGGGAGAGAGAGAGAGAGAGAGAGAGAGAGAGAGAGAGAGAGAGA
>OU015746.1:6240148-6269936 GCA_907169655.1 Acomys percivali | reverse complement strand
TGTGTGTGTGTGTGTGTGTGTGTGTGTGTGTGTGTGTGTGTGTGTGTACCTCTGAGAGGATTCTTATGATAAAGCTTAAAGTTCAGATCCTGGCATAATGAGAGGAAAATCCTCCAAAAAACATGCTTAGCTCATTGAACACCCCAAGAACACCTTTGGCCCTCCCTGGGGTCTCCCACTGGATGGGCAGGCCTATCTTTGACTCTCTGTTCCCTGAGCTGACTCTTCAACACCTTTACTAGTGTGACAAAGGCGCCCCTAGTGTTCCCTCCCCTGGGAGCCAGGGTGGCGTTGAGAGTAGGGGTGAGCCATGCTCTCAGAAGCAAGCCTGAAGGGAAGGCTGTTCCCTGGAATTGTCTAGGACCCACCTACTGGGTAGCTGTGCACGTCACAAATATGAGTGGTAACCCCTGGGCCATTCTAGATCTAGCAATAACTGTGATCACTATTAACTGAGGTGTACTAAATATCAGGTGTGCACAGGATTAAGCATTAACATGCACCCTAATAACCTGTGGGTGACCACTGTGATTATAACGCCCAGTCTATATATGCATAAGGACACAAACCCAGACAGTAACAGAGGTAGAGGAGGCAGGTCAGTTTTTCTGTACAGACCTGACTATCCCCTGAGCCCAGATGTCTCCTCACTCCGGTTTCTTTAAAAGAACTTGATTCAAGAACGCACCATGGACACAGGGAGGTCGCGGTATCTGTGGTCACTAGCCTAGAGGTGGGTGACGTCAGGAGTTCAGCTCTTGCCCTGTGGCTGTTTTGTGGCATTTGACCAGCTCCTCCCCTCTGGGTCTCTGTGTAATGAAAGAGTTAACCACGTACTAGGGAACTCTTCTGACCCCAATTCACCCCCCCACCCCACCTCCATGTAACATGCTAACTTTACAGCCATCCAACCCAATGTTTTACATTTTTAAATTTCATTTGTGTGAGTGTTTTGCCTCTGTGTGTGTCTGTGCACCACATGTCTGCAGTGCCTGCAGAAGGGGATGTTGTATCCCCTGGAACTGGAGTTGCAGATGGTTGTGAGCCACCGCTGGGAATTATTAGTTTTCCTAAACTTGTAGACTTTCCTTGTTTTTTTCAAAGCAAGGCCGTATGCACAACGGAGCAAGAAGTTCCCCCAGGCCCTTCGTAAAACACAGAAAAGCGAGAGAACGTGGCACGCTCTTCTAGTCCAAGAGGGACAACTGTTGGATTATGCAAGTTTTATCTATCACAAGCAGATTCTGTTTGGATTACACTTATTTAGCGTATGTGTGTGTGCACACATGTGTGCGTGTGTGTGTGTGTGTGTGTGTGTGTGTGTGTGTGTGTGTGTGTACTAGCGTGTGCTATGGTGCACATGTGGATGTCAGAGAATTACTTAATGGCAGCAACTTCTTTGCTTCCACCACATGGATCTGGGGACCAAACTCAGGCCACCAGGCTCAGCAGCAAGCCCCTCTACCTACTAAGACATCTCACGGTCCCCCAGATTTGATAAGCACATATTCTCTATGGCTAAATGTCTATGGGGCAAAGATTCCTTTTATCTGTGTTTGAAGTTCCCTTCGCCTGCTACTGCTGCCCCAGGATCCCATCCTTGAGCCACACTGGCCCCTGGAGACCCACGTTACCATCGCCTCCAGTTAGACCATGCCTGGATATCGACACCCCAACCCACTCTGTCTTGTCTTTGAGATTCTTTCTCACCCTCTCTGTCCTCCCCTGAACAAGACCCAGTGTGCCTTTCCAGAGGTAGCTGCAATAACCTAAGATCACCAGCTGTGGTCACAACTGCATACATTGTGTCACCCTGGCTGGTAGAATGGCATCTTCGTTCTGTTGGTGGCCTGGGTGTGAGGACTGTGCAGCCCCTGAGGGCCTCTCTTTTCTCATCTATAAAGTGGAGACAGGTAGCCTAGAACCATGGGATAGTTGCTAAGCAACCAACCCACACAGCACCTACATCCTACCTACCTTTTTTTTTTTTTTTTTTTTTTTTTGGTTTTGGTTTTTTGAGACAGGGTTTCTCTGTGTAGCCTTGGCTGTCCTGCACTTGGTACACCAGGCTGTCCTCGAACTCACAGTGATACATCTGCCTCTGCCTCCCGAGTGCTGGGATTAAAGGTGTGCGCCACCACACCCGGCTTCCTACCTACCTTTCTAACTGGTGCTGAGTCAGGTACATCATTAGGAATGGAACAAGATGGCTCCAATGGAACAACTTGGCTGAGAAAGCAGAGCCTACTGCCTGCCTACTTGGAAAGACATCCTTGGGATAAGAGAGTACCAAATCTGGCACCCTAAAAACACTTAACTGGGATAGTTAAGGAAGTTGAGGCCCTCCTTTCCCCGACTGGAGACTCTCCAGGGATGAGAAAGTTCAGATCCTGGGTGACAGGCAGGAACCTCAGGAAAATGGCTTCTTGCTGACTTCCAAAAGAGCCCAGGTGGGAAGAGACAATGCCATCCTGGCCTCAGCTGCTACAGGCTTTGGAACCAGAGTACAGGTGGGCAATGTCCCAGGATGCTGCAGACATATACAGAGGCAGGGGGCTCAAGGAACCTTCCAATGACTAGACCCCACATATGCCCACCTTCCACCAGTGCCTACAGAACAGAGGGCAGACATGACAACAGTGTACAAAAAATATAATTAGCCTGAGAGAAGGGTTTGGGGTACAGTAGTGGGGATCACAGCATCTGGCCCACCCCAGTGCAGGGAGAACTGGGAGGGGCTGAAGCAGTAAACAGTCAGAAGAGGTGAGAGACAGCAGTCCCTGGGGCTCTGAGAAAGTGAGTCGGCACTTGGAGGTGGCCCCAGGCTCGGGCCCAGAAAACAAGAAGGCTGGGGGTAGACTCAGGGTGAAGGTGAGAAAGGAGCCACCTCCTCCTCCTCACTCAGAAGTGAGTGTACATGGAGAGTGTGCCTCTAGACAGAACACGGAGGTCTTTGGAGGTGCTTCCCTCTGCCCAGTCAAGGGAGCTCAAGGAGGAGCTAGAGGCTGGGTGTTGCTCCCTGCTTTCCAAGCTAGGGTCTGCGATGGGCGTCCACTGCTGACAGGAGGAGGAGCACACGCATGGGAGGATGGAGGGGAACCTGTATGTGAGTGGCTGCTGGGGGTGTTAACCACGTCCATAGCCTCAGGTGTGGTAGAAGAGCTGTGAGGACACACTCTGGGGAACCTCTGGGCTAGGCTTTGCTCTGGTTTTTCACCTCCATACCAGTACAGGGCTGGACACACAGTGCGTTCTCACTTCTCCACAATCCATGAAGAATCAAGAGCACCCCAGGCCCCTCCAGACACTGAGGGAATCCTCTGACCAGAAAGGGGGGGGGGAGCAAGAGCTGGGGGTGGGGTGGGGGCCTTGGGAGCCTGGGCACAATCAGAACCTCAGATTCTTCACAGCCTCCGGGATCTTCTTCCTCACAGAACTTTCCCACACTGGGCCAGCCACGGATTGTGTCCAGCCCCTGCCTGTCTAAGTCTGGGAGACTCTGAGGCAGTTAGCCGATGCCATTCTATCACCAGCTGTGACTTCCAGGCCTGGGATGGGGGGATGGGGGGTGGGGACAGGGCACGGGGCTACCTCGCTTAGGCCCCTTGGACCTCTGGAGACCCTGGGAAGACCAGGCTGCACAATGGAGTTGAGTGAAGCTAAAGGAGACAGTTGGGCCCCCAGAATGAGCCTCCCCGAGCCTGGCTTTCCAGCTGTGGCCATGGCGAGCGCTCGAAAGAGAGAGGACTGGCCTTCTGTGTAAGGGGGATTTGCTGGGGAGTGACAGATGGGCATTTGGCTGAAGAGTTTGCCTGGGGAACCTCCTTCTTGGGTGTAGGAGGAAGGGGTACCCAACTCTTCTATTACAGAGAGTAGGAAGCAGCAAGTTTCTAGCCCGAGGGGGGTAAAAAACCCAGGGATCCGCCCCCTACATAGAAGAAGGCTGGAGAGGATGGGGTGGGGCAAGTGATGTACCTGCAACAGGTCAAATGCCCCCCCTGTTCTATTTCTAACTCAGCCATGATGTCATCAAGTCTCCAGGGCCAATCAGTCCGTGTGATCTCTTTCTGGGGCTGACCCTTCCATCAGTCCTCTTGTGATTCAGGGCTTTTCAATGAAGATGGCTCCCGGGGCGGGGCGCTCCAACACCCCTCAGAAGTGGTGCTCTGGAATGCGGAGGTCCCTCTGGGTTCCTCCAGGCTATGCCTCTTGCTTCAGAGTGTGGACAGGCTTTTGAGGGGAATGACCCATGTGACCCTTTGCTCCCAGAGAAGGGGCTGTAGGGCTGGTAACTGCGAGGCCCGCTTGGCCCCACCATGGGTTGTGGCAACTTGCAACTCATTTGGTCTGAGGAGAGGAGAGCCCTTTCATCTGTGGAGAAAGAGACAGACAGAACCCGGGTTTAGAAGACAACCTTCAAAGACCTCATTTCCTTCCAAGACCAGCCACTCTGATGACTTAGCCACCACCACCACACCCCTTTCCCACAGGCTGGTGGTCAGGAATGAGGGTGGGTGGGTCACTGACTCCCCAGTTCATGGAATCGGGAGTCATACTGCCTTCCCACAGCCACCCCTGCCCTAAGCATTTGGGGTAAAGGCCTTATAGATGCCAAACAGAAGGGCAGTGGGCTTTGTGAGATGCTATAGCAGACAGGAGGAGTTGTGCCTCAAAGGCTGCCGTTGGGACTGTTGGGAGCAGGGCTTGGGGGCGGTGGGTAGTACACATTTGCCTTGAAGGTGTGGGTAATTGAAATGCATGCTGCTGCCATGCCCTCCTTCCCAGGGTGCCTTGGCACGGAGGAGCTGTGGTAAAGCATGGGGTGAACTACGGTCTGCTCCCCGAGCCGCCACTTGCTCACCTGTGGCACGCTAGGATCGGAGCTCAGGCCTCAACAAAAGCACTTGCTCAAGGACCTGGAGAGTGGCAGGGCTCAAAAGCACCCCAGCTTTGAGGCTGGTGGTATAGCTCAGTGGGTAGAGAGTGCTTGCCCAGCCAGCATGCACTAAGCCCTGGGTTCAGACCCCAGCACTTGTAAGGTGCGGTGTAGGAGGGTCAGAAATTCAAGGTCATTCTCAGCTACACAAGTTCAAGGCCAGCTTGGGCTACAAAACAGACCCTGTCTAAAAGGCTTCTAAAATCCTAGCCATGCTTACTATAAATGTATCCCATCCATAATAAATGCTCACTTTCCCTCATTTGGGTTATCCCAGCACTGAGTGTCAACTGTGATAAGAAAGTCTCCAATTATTAAACTGTCAGAGTATTTTTCCCCTAAGCTGGTGGTAAATACAATGGGGTCTCCTGTAGTTGGTTACAGCTTCGATTTTTATGCAATATGGTGTTAAGCACTCTCCTACTTCTGAAAAGATCAACACCTCCGCCCCTCCTCCACCTGGCACTCACAGCTCTGTGTCCTCCAGGGCCGGGGGTCGCTCCAACACCTGCCTGCGCCTCCTCACGGCCCCCATGATCTTCTTCCGAGGCCCCAGGGGTACGCTGATACTGCGGAGGTCGAGATCAGAGCACAGCATCAGGGCCTCCAAGTCAATCTTCTCCTGCCGCAGGAGGGAGGCAAAGTCCTCCATATGCAGTGAAGCCAGGAAGGTCTCCAAGGGGCTGGTCTCAGGCTCCAGGTCCTCATCCAAGCCTAAGTCCAGTTCATCCCAGGGCAACTCCTCCCCGCAACTGCGGTCCTGCAAGCTGTTGGCACTGCCCAGGCTGTCATCGTCCAGGCTAGGGGAACTCTGTAGCCGACCTCTTGGCGTGCCTGCGCCGTCCAAGCCCCCGTCCTCTCGGCCCAGCCCGTGCAGCCCGCTGCTCAAATAGTTCCTTCGAAACACCATGGTACCCAGGCCGGGACGGGTAAACAAGGAATCATGGCCTGAGTCGGTGCTGACCTCCGAGTGGGCAGGCTCGGCAGCCAGCGTGGCACGGGAGACGCTGTCCTCGTCCGAGAGGAACATGTCCCTGAGTGGGGCGCGGCCCCACTCCTTGGGGTTGGCATAGGTGCCCTGGCGCACAAACATCACATCGCTACCCAGCTGCAGGCCAGAGAGCGATCTGACGCTTTTGCGTCCGTCCTCAGAGACCTTGAAGGTGCCCTCGCCTCCTTGCTTGCGCCTCTCCAGCTTCTTCTGGATCTTGGCCTTGCCCTTGGCCGTGCCGTGCAGCGTGGCCTGCGAGTAGGGCAGCTGGCTGCCCAGCGTCAGGTGCTGCAGCCGGCGGCTCAGGGTGCTGGACGTGAGGCTGGAGAAGCTGAGCGTGTCGGAGCGCTCGGCCAGCTCGCGCCGGTAGCGCCGCTCCATTCGCTCGTGGTGCTTGCGCTGCATCTTGGCGCACTCGCGGATGCGCCGCTCCGCCTCGCGGAAGGCCCTGTCCTTCAGCTTGCCCACCAGCTTAGGGTTGAGGCTGCTCTGCTTGGCAGCGATGGAATCCAGATAGCGCACACACTCCATGTGGCCCTTCATAGCAGCCATATCCAGCGGCGTGTGGTAGTCATTATCCAGGCACCAAATGTTGGCCCCGAAGGACACAAGGAAGGACAGGCAGTGCAGGTGGCCATTGGACGCAGCCAGATGCAACGGTGTGTTTCCCCAGATGTCGCACTTATCCGGGTCGCCCCTGTAGGGACAGCATGTGGAGAGTAAGGGTGCGTGCTTTTAGCAAGCCAGACCGTGAGCTCTGACTGCAGAGATTCTCAACTTGTGGGTCCCAACCCTCTCAGGGTCATATATCAACTGTTCTGTACCTCAGATATTTACGAGCCATAATGGTAGCAAAATTACAGTTATGAAGTAGAAACGAAATAATGTGGTTGGAAGTCACCACCACATGAGGAAAACTGTATGAAAGGGTCGCAGCATTAGGAATGTTTAAAACCACTGCCCTAAATAGAAACCCGTGGGGGCTGAGACCCAGACTTCCAGGAGACCAGCGATCCTGAGCTTAAGGGCGCATCAGGACTAAGCACAGAAAGGGGTGGGGCGGGAGGACGGATGGGATGGCCCAACCCACGAAGGGGCGGGGCGACCTAGGAGGCGGGGTGGGGCGGACCTTCCCCTAGAGAACGAAGGGCTGGGAATCTCAGGGGGATAAATAATTGATGCGCTGAGAGAAAGGGGTGAATTATTCATGGGCCCTGCGGGGAGCTGGCCCAGAGAGGCGGTGGGCCAGGCCTGAGTCTGGGTCTCTGGGCAGGTGAGGTGGTTTGTGAAGCCACATTTCTCAAGGTGGCTGTGTTAAAAGGACTAGAGGGTGGGGTCTGGTGGGCATAAGCCTGGAAGAGTGTGAGAGGGTGCCTCGTGGCACGCAGTGGGCACCGCCATGTCTACAGGGAGCGGGGCCAGGCCTGGCAACGCCAGTGTTAGAGCAGGTGTCGGGTCTTGGCCTGGGCCAGGAGGGGACTGTGGGGACAGCCAGAACTGGAAAGGAAGAAGGCGGCGACCTGGGCGGGCTGTTGCCCTTCCTTTGTTCAGGTTGCCTTATGAAGCCGGGTAGCTTTGCCCCCTCCAGCAGGCCTCTTCAGTGCCTTCCTCGTCTGACTCCAGTCCATAAGCCTAGCTCCTGCTGGCTTCTCTTGAAATCTTCTCTCTCTGGGTCTAGAGGGGGTGGGGTGGGGGGCTGCCTGACACTAATGAGGCCACAAAGCCAGCTCAGGTCCAGGGGAAGAATCACTCCCTTGTCTCAACACCTCCTGGAGCACACCCCCTCCCTGCTCAGCTTCCCCCACTGATTGCCAAGTCCTGTAGGATACTGTGGGGAAGGATGGCTCAGCAGCAGAGCCTCCCTCACGGCGCACAAATCCTTGCTCTGTAGAACTTGAAGAGCCCTCTCTCCCAGCATGATACTCCTATGAGTCTCTCTGATGGATGGGGGGGGGCATAGTGGCACTGTACGTGCTCCTAGAGAGTCTAGGCCTCTAAATGCCTCAGCTGTCTAACCCCACACTGTTCCCACCTGCTGCTAGACCCAAGGAGCAGTCACACAGAGGGAGAGGGAAATGTTCCCCCCCACGTCTTCAGGCACACCAAAAACCAGGGTCAGCTCAGTCCGTGCCCCTGCTCTTGGCACCCCACCCCCGACCCAGCCTGAGACATTCACATGAAACCCTCTTGGAGCATCCTTTTCCTGTCCAGGTCCCACCAGGGCCGACGGCCAGACCTACCAAACTGTTGATGGGTAGGTTATTTCCAGTTACGTGATTTAGCACCCCTCCCCCAGGCCACTTTAGCGACCCTGGATCCTCCACGGCTTGACTCCTCCTCCAAACCCCCGGCCTCTTGTGTTCACCCTCCCTCCCAAGACAACTCCAGAGAGTGGATGAGGGTAAGGGGGAGGGTAGCCACCCTTTCTGCACATTACTGGGTTCTGCAGTGGGGGAGGGGCACAGAGCGTTAATCACAGGCTGAACCAGTGACATTTGGTAGTGTGGACAGTGCCCATAAACCCTAGGAGTGGAATGGTGGGAAGGCACAGGTCAGTGTGAGACCCAGCCTGTGGGAGCCATTGGTGTGAAGACAGTCTTTGGCTCCTAGGTTGAGGCAAAGGTCTCTCCTTCCTGCCTTCCCCTCCCCCCACTTCCTGGCCCCTTGGAGACTTCTCAGCCCGATTCATACCCACCATTCACTCTTGCTTCCAGGTATCCTCAACACAGAAATGTCTTTTTTTTTTTTAAATCACTCTTCAGCCCCCATCCCTCAATCACGGACAGCCCCTCCCTCATCGCAGTGCTTCTCCTCTAAGCCCTACATCCAGCCCACAAGTGTCACTAGCTCAGCTCACGGTCCCCTCCACGTGTGTCTCTCAAAGTATGGCAGGCTGCACAGCCCCACCTTAGGGGCTGCCCATGGGGGAAGAGGGCAGGCCAGGGGAGAGGGTAACCGATGCCATGTGAGGTTTGGGACCCAGGGTTCCTGGTCTCCTGCTGGCCGGGCAGAGGGCATACTCACCCCCGGCTCACAATGAGGCGCAGCGACTCCAGGTTGCCATGGTAGGCGGCCCAGAGGGTGGGAGTCATGCCATCCTCGTCGGGGGCATTCAGCTCCTTCCGGGTGGCTTCCTTGAGGAGCTCCAAGTAGCCATCCCTGGCGGCCCGGTGATACTGGTCATTCATGGCCATGGTGTCCGAGTCAGGCTGAGCGGGCTAGGGACACCGAAAAAATGTCCCCTGACGAGGAGGGCAGCCAGGTTAGGACTGAGACATGGGGTTGAGGGAAGAGGCTGGGCAGGGGCCTGGGCCGCCAGCCCCTGCTGCCGCAGATGGTGGATGCGGAGCGCCAGAGCCACAACTATAGACCGACTACAGACTACCGGGACATCTGAGCTGCACACCCGGGGAGGAGGGGGGGAATCTATCACTGACCAGGGTGCCGCCCAGGAGCTTCCCCTGGGTCCTAAACGCCATGCTTTTCAGCACACAGGAGTGACTCAAGTCAAGTCCAGCTCTCTCGCGCCAAAAGCGTCCGCTCCGGCGTTGCGGCCCTTGAGGCCCAGGAGAGGGACATGTAGTATGTCTTGGACAGAGCTCCGGACACTGGACTCCCCGATTTCTTCACACGTCAAAAGGAACAGGACAAGGGTTGGAGAATGGTGTCTGAAGGTGGAATAAAGAGGCAGTTGTGATCCAGAGGACAGTGGACCTAGAGCGGGAAGAGGACCCACCGCAAGAGCACGGTGCAGCTGTCCCTGAAGAGCTAGCCTACTCGCGTGGGGTTGGACAACAGTTCTCCAGCAGGGGGCGCTAGACGACTATAGGCCTGCTGCGGGCACCACGTGGAAATCAAACTTTGCAGCATCCAACAAGCTTCTCTGGGCAGCAGTAGTAAGGGATACAGAAAGACCGAACTTGGATCATTCTGAGGGCAGGTGGGGAAAGGGGGAACTGTTGTCCCGATGTCTGGGCAGCAAGCAAGATCCAAATTTTAGGTGGCTCCTGAGCTGCGATGCACTGGGGGGTGCCGGCTTTGCAGCTCTGCAGGCTTTGAGTGAGTGTGATCTCTGAGCTCTAGGTTGTGGTGGGTGCTAGAAGCGGAGGACCCTCTGGGTACTTGAGTATGAGGCAGCGCCGGAACCCTGGTCGCGCTAGCGCGACAGGGTGAGGGGATCTTAACAGGTAAATATAAATCTCACCTTATCTGACTTCCCTAAATTCAGCTCGGAGAAAAGATGGATCATGTGAGTGGGACTGAGAGGTTTATGGAGCCGAGCTCTTGTGGCTGTAAATCACTCTGCCCTCTCCGGTATAAAGCACCGGTCCAGCCCGGCGTGGGAGAGAGGAGACGCTCGCTGCCCCTTGACCCCCATCTTGGTGTTGGCTCCCAGTGCAGCCAGGTGCGTGCTCCTGGCCAGAGGACTGTCAGATTTGGGGAGTGGGACCTTGTAAGGGATCCGGCCTAGGGGTACTGCTTTTTCTTTCTCTACAATATTTCTGGTCCAGGTGGGAGAGGTGCAGCCTTCAGTTTTTCCCTTCTTCCCAGAGTGCTTGGTCCAGCACCCTTAGTTCCCACATTCTGGGGTTCCCAAATACAGGGGTCACGAGGGAGGAAAGGAGAGCCCCCTAGGTTGACTTGGAATCCTATCCTTCCCTCCCCCCTCCCGCCCCCGCGACCCCGGCCTCGCAGTGATCCCTTCAACCTCCTCCAGTCGCCCCCACCATGTCGGAGGAACTGGTCCCGCACCCCAAGGAGAGCCTGCCGGGTCCTCGGGCCAGCCCCCGCGAGGTGTGGAAAAAGGGCGGCCGCCTGCTGTCGGTGCTGTTGGCTGTCAACGTGCTGCTGCTCGCTTGCACGCTCATCAGCGGCGGTGCCTTCAACAAGGTGGCTGTTTATGACACCGACGTGTTCGCTCTGCTCACCACCATGATGCTGCTGGCCGCGCTGTGGATCGTCTTCTACCTCCTCCGTACCGCGCGCTGTCCAGACGCGGTGCCCTACCGGGATTCGCATGCTGGCCCCATCTGGCTCCGAGGTGCCCTGGGAGATGGGGACAAAAGTGGGGTGGGTATGGTGGGGAGCTGCAGTCTGGGGCTTATGGAGGACCTGCCTGCCAGGTGTGACTTTGGGTAGACAGGTGTGAAGTTCCCTGGGGAGAGGGTATCCGGAGAGCTCAGTGCGGTGGGATGCAATGAGGGGGTGGGGTGAGAGAAAGGGGCCCTAGAGGATAAAGAGAGGGGGAGGGAGCTTCTTTGCCTTGTGTAAAGATGGGAGAGAGGTGGTCGTAGAGGGCTTTGACTGTGAGCAAAAACGCAGAAGACGATAGCAGCTACCAAGGTCTGCCTAGAGGAGGGGACACGTTGGACGGCTGCCCATCCCTCTCTCTAGTCAAGCATGCACTCATCTTCCACCCATCCGTTCAGTCTGCCCATTCACCTATTCACCCTCCATTTATCTGTCCTCGCGCCCCCCCCCGCATTCATTCATTCATCCACCCACCTGCTCACGCCCTCATCCACCCACCCACTCAGTAATTTCTCAGGCCATCCATTTGTCCATTAATCTACTCACTCATTCTCCCAACCTCCCGACTCATGCATCCACCTGCCCGTCTGTGCACTCAACCCTCAGGCCACTCGTTCATCCATCTTTCAGACAAACGGTGGCCCCCACTCGGGTATTCATCCATCCATCCATCCACTCACCGTCCCCAGCCTCTCTCCCCAATCTGTTCTTCCATCCAGTTACCCACCCAGCAGGCCCCTCACCTTCACAAGCTACACCCCGCGCCCCCCCAACCCTCCGACCCTACCAGTCCTGTCTCCTGCCTCTCTGACACACCACTCCCCTGCTGGCCCTGGTTCCCAGGTGGGCTGGTGCTGTTTGGGATTTGCACCCTTGTCATGGATGTCTTCAAGACCGGCTACTACTCCAGTTTCTTTGAGTGCCAATCGGCCATCAAGATCCTGCACCCCATCATCCAAGCTGTGTTTGTCATTGTCCAGGTGGGTAGAAGGAAGGTCCCCATGTGTGTGGGGTGGGGGAAGCCTGGTGCTTGGCATTAGGTCAGGAGATCTGAGCTCCACACTTAACTCTGCCCCCTCGCCCCCCCCCCCCCCCGCTACTTCCACCCTGAGCAATTCAGTAAGTGGAATTGGACTGTGGGAGAAATCATATGAGGCTATAAACAAGGAAACACTGACTCATGAAGAGGTGTCTAAATGTGAGCTTCTACTTAGGGGTGCTGCAATTTTATTTCAACCTAAGTGGTGCCAGTAATTAACACCCGAGAGGTGCAAGTTGTGACAGCTGGCCCTGTCTGATAGAACCTTGGGTGTCCATGGAGGGCATCGGTCTCTGCCTACAGTTGTGCTGTGGCCGCAACTATGTCTGTGGCTTGTTTGATCTCTGCCATAGCTCTATGTTTGATATTTGTTCAGGAGGGCGGGGCATCGCTTAACTTACAATTTTTCAGACAAGTTCAAATCAATTTCTTTTCTTTTCTTTTTCCTTTTGTGACTCACTTCAAGCAGCCAGACAGGCCTTGGACTCCTGATTTCACTTCCCAAGTATGGGATATTTCAGGAGTGAACCACACCTAGCTCTCAGGTTTTTTGTTTTAATGTGTTGCATAAAGACCATTTTGAAAGAGCTAACTAAGCTGAGGCAGGACTGCTCTTGCATAGGACCGGAAGAGAAGCTCACTTTGTAATGTAAGCAAGACATCCACAGGGATGCCTTGAAGCATCCCCCTGCCACCCAGATGTCCACATGCTGCTGTGGCACCTAATGTAACTTTAGTCCTTTACATTTTGTAAGTTTGAAGAATGCTCAGGAAAAATGAAAACACAGACACCCCGGCATTGGTAAGTAAGTCCCATGGCGGAGATTCAGGGTTAGTCAGATGAGAGCAGGGTCTGGTCCACAAAGGAGATAACAGGGATGTGGAGAAAGAGTCCAGAGGTGTCAACAGGACCATCAGGAGCTCGAGGTCATTCATCATTATATCATGAGTTTGAGGCGAGCCTGTAGGGAGCTTGAGGCAGGCAGGTACCTACCTGTGAGCTTGAGGCCAGCCTAGCCTACAGATGGAGTCCCATGTCCAACCAGGGCTGCCTAGAGAAACCCTGCCTCAACAACAAAAATCCTTAAAGGCCAATTTTACCTTGAGAACTTGAGCAAGAGCTAGTCTCTGAGGCTGACCTTGCTCCCCAAAGTACATCACTTGGTAGCCAAGACTCCATTTGTCACCTTGTCACCCCAGCGCCCCCCCGAAACTTCATCAAGATGAAACTGTCTTACAGGTGACATTTCCTCAAACTTTAAGGAACAGAGAGAGAGAGCCACTATTTAAAAAAAAAACAGAAGTTGCAATATAATGTAGAAAGAGAAATTATTCATTCTCCTTTGGAAAAATAAAATAAACCTGATCAGTTAGTATAAAGGTTCCTGGGGTACAGAAAATGTCATAGAGGATGTGGCTGGGCTCTGGGCTCTGGAGAGTAGTCCGTGTACACAGTGCTGAGCCTGCCTCACTCTCCCCATTGCAGACTTACTTTCTCTGGGTCTCTGCTAAAGACTGCATCCACACCCACCTGGACCTGACCCGGTGAGAACCACAGCTCAGTGTCTGTGGGCCAAGGGCTCACCTGGCATGAGTGATAAGGCTTGTCATCCTGGGTGTGGCTCCTCTCTTTCAGTCCTGGGTGGGGTGTTAGCTACCCCTTCCTCTTTGTCCTCTTCCTCTCCACTGCATGGATTGTGCCCTTTCCCCTAGTGGGGCCTGAGCCTCGGGATGCCCACTGGCTTCTCTCCTAGCCGCCATCCCACTAGGGATGAACATGGAGTCTTGCTTCCAAGTGCAACTTCCCACCCCCCCCACCCCCCCCCAGTTCGTATGGGTCCATCTGTCTTCTCTCTTCAAAATCTCCTCTCTCGGGAGGGATCCCGACCCTGCTTTGCTTTGCCAGGGACCCATAATGAGTCCAAGACTCACGAATCTTCTCTTCTCCTCGTCCATTACTCTGAAACAGATGTGGGCTCATGTTCACCCTCGCCACCAACCTAGCCATCTGGATGGCAGCCGTAGTGGATGAGTCCGTGCACCAGGCCCACTCCTACAGTGGTTCTCATGGCAACACCAGCCACACCCGCCTCGCCCCTGCCCGTAAGTTCCCTGTTAGCACTGGCCGTTTGGCTGCCAGGCACTGGACGGGCGCTTTGCGTGTTCACAGCCAGTCAACCATGCCTTTGCCAGGGCATGGTGGTAAAGGTAGAAGGTGGGGAGTGGGGCTCCTCCCACTCCAGGCACTCCTTCAGAAGTGTGGAGTGAGGCAGCAAGGAACAAGACAGCGTGTTTCCTCATCCTTGAGGGTCCAGTCTTGGCCATACTGCCCAAGTCTCCATTCAATTGTGAAGGAGCCTAGGCTTCCTGAGGCAAGGGTGATGAGGTCGAGGAAGCAGAAGGGAGACAGAGTGGTTTAACCTTTCCAGCTGGGAAAGAAGACAAGAAACACCCCAGTACCCCAGTGTGGGGCTATCACGATGGCATCACTTGGACATCTGACTGCCCCGTGCAGTGCCACGTGCCTCAAACATTCTACTTAACAACTTCCCTTTGGAGGTGAATCCTATCAATGTTTCCATTTGATAAACGCGGAGAGGTTAAGTGGTTGCCCAGGGTCACAGAGCCTAAAATTGACGTGTTCAAATGGACTTTTGCTTTTAGCCAGTGAGCTATCCTAAGAAAGAAGGCCCTTCCCAGCCCACTGGTTCTAGCTCTCTGGACTTCTTCTCTATCCATAACCAAGCTAGATAACTAAGACACCGCATGTTCTCGGAACCCCTACTGTCACAAGGGAGGCTTCAGAGACTGAAAGCAAGGCCCTAGCCTGCAAGGAGACCCCAGCACAGAAGGACTGATAATGGGGCTGCCTGGTGTCATCGGGGAATCCTGAGGGTGGGCAGCACAGCCCCAGGCATGCCGTCACCTTAACAGATGGAACTAGAGTAGGAGAGGCTGAATGCTGGGAGTTGGGCATTCCTCCTGGGCTCGCCCAGCTCAACTCTCAGACCTCCCTGGGCCTCAGCTTCTTCATCCATAGATCCAGCTTTGGTAGTTCTGGGGGCAAAAGAGCCATTTGTGGAGGCCCAGGTGTCCTAGACAGCACGTTCTGAATTCTCCTCGCTGTGGCACAAACTGAAATGATAGGCATCGATCGTGATGGGGGCCTGGACACAGTAGCTGGAGCTCTGGGCATTCAGCTGTGGGGAGAGCTGGGACAGCTGGCTGGGGTGGGGGGAGTACTTCCTTCTGCCTATCTCAGGGAACAAAGGGAGGAATGGGGGTTGGTGGGTTTGTAGTTGTGGTGTTCTTTTTAATTTGTGTAGTGTGAATATGTATGTGTTCCTGGTGTGTGTGCATGTACGCGTGCGTGCGTGCGTGCGTGTGTGTGTGTGTGTGTGCGTGCGCGCGCGTGCGCACAAGCCAAAGGTCAATGGGAAGTGATTCCTCAATTCCTTCTTTTCTTTTATCCTTTATGGCCATTTATATATTTATGGATTCTCTGTCTCTCTCTGTGTGTGTCTCTCTGTCTCTCTGTCTGCCTGTCTGTCTGTCTGTCTGTCTGTCTCTCTCTCTCTCTCTCTCTCTCTCTCTCTCTCTCTCATGTGTGTGTGAGTGTGTGTGTGTGTGTGTGTACAGAGCTCAGGAGTTGGGTCTCTCCTTCCACCATGGGGCCCTGGGGTTGCACTTAGGTTATCAGGCTTGGTGGCAAACACCTTTACCTGCCAAGACATCAGACCAGCCCTCCACCTTACTTACCAAGACAAGTTATCTCACTAACCTGGGACCTCAAGGCATTAGTTGCACTGGCTGGCCAGCAAGCCCCAGGAGATGCCCTGCCTCAGCTTCCGCAGCACTGGGATTACAGACATATACCACCATGTCACTGTTCCGAGCTTCTTACACGGACACTGTAAAGTCACACTTGTGCCTGCATGAGATAAGTTGTCTACAAACTGAGGCTTCTCTAAGCCCCAGACTTTTGTTTGTTTTGTTGGTTTTTGTTTTTGTTTTGTTTTGTTTTGTTGGTTTTTTTTTTTTTTTTTTTTGAGACAGGGTCTCTCTGTGTAGCCTTGGCTGTCCTAGACTCACTTTGTAGCCCAGGCTGGCCTCGAACACACAGCAATCCACCTGCCTCTGCCTCCCGAGTGCTGGGATTAAAGGCGTGCGCCACCACGCCCGGCTTGTTGTTTTGTTTTTCAAGACAAGATTTCCCTGTGTAGCCTTGGCTGTCCTGGACTCGCTTCACAGACCAGGCTGGCCTCGAACTCACAACAATCCACCTGCCTCTGCCTCCTGAGTGCTGGGATTAAAGGTGTGCGCCACCACACCCGGCTACCCCCAGATTTGTATGATTTTAGTTGTTATTTCCAGCACCGGTCTGTCTTGTCATGTCTGGCACAGTGAATAATTATGGAACGAGTGGAGCTGCTAGGCATGGTGACATCCTTTGGGCTGCAGTGGCAACTGGCAGAGAGAACCCCTGGCCTCGCTTGTCACAAGTCAGAAGGGGAGAGGCTAGAGCCCAGCCCTGTGTCCTTCTCTCCACAGCAGAGCGTGCAGGTGGCGCAGCTGGAGGAGACCCGTGCCCCTGCAGCACAGCCATCTGCCAGATCTTCCAGCAAGGCTACTTCTACCTGTACCCCTTTAACATTGAGTACAGCCTCTTTGCTTCCACCATGCTGTACGTCATGTGGAAGAACGTGGGCAGGCTGCTCGCCGCCACCCACGGCCACGGCCATCCACCGTCGAGGGTCAGCCTCTTCCGGGAGACCTTTTTTGCCGGCCCAGTCGTGGGCCTGCTGCTCTTTGTTGTAGGGCTGGCTGTCTTCATCCTCTACGAGGTCCAGGTGAGCGGAGACAGAGGCCACACCCAGCAGGCCTTGGTCACCTACTACAGCTTTAATATCGTCTGTCTGGGGCTCATGACTTTGGTCAGTCTGAGTGGCTCGGTCATCTATCGTTTTGACCGTCGGGCCATGGACCACCATAAGAACCCAACGCGGACCCTAGATGTGGCCCTGCTGATGGGCGCCGCCCTGGGCCAGTATGCGGTCTCCTACTACTCCATCGTGGCTGTGGTGGTGGGCTCCCCCAGGGACCTGCTGGGGGCACTCAACCTGTCCCACGCTCTGCTCATGATTGCCCAGCACACCTTCCAGAATGTGTTCATTATTGAGAGCCTCCATCGAGGACCCCCTGGGGCTGAGCCTCGTGAAACGACCCCCAAGGAGCCCTGCCAGGGTATCACCTTCGCCAACCTGGATGCCATCCATACCTTACCCTCCTGCCCGCCCACCCCAAGGCTGGTCAGCCCCAACCCAGAAAGTCCTCAGGAACCGGTGGCTATCATCTCAGCCCCCAGGTGCCACTGGCGACGTCGGTGCCTAAAAGACATCTCTCTTTTTCTCCTGCTCTGCAACGTCATCGTGAGTAGTCGAGGGATGGGGGGAGTGAGTGGGAGGGGCGTGCCCCTAGGTCAGGGGAGACTTGATGATCACTTAACCTTCTCTGCCTTGCCCCAGGTTCATTCTAGGATCTTATATAGGAGCAGATTCAGAGAGGGGACAACTGCAGCCTCTAGGGGACAGCATTTCGGGGACACGCAGAGAGAATGCAGTCCTAGCCTTCTGGCATGCAGGCAGCTGATGGAGGAGGTCCCGGGGAAGGCTGACATGGGGGCTGGGTGAGAGTGAGAGGGAACTTGAGAGCTGATGTGGAGGGTGAGGGCCCTCCTCCCCAGGTGGGAGGTGTGACTGCTCCCTGGAGCTTGTGACCTGCTTGCTTCTCAGAATAATTGGAGCAGCCTCAGGAAGTTGCAGAGATCAGCGTAAGTGTGAGCAGTCTGTTGGCAGGATGCACTGGAGGGCTGGCTGGCTTGGAAGAAGGGTGTGTGCGTGCAACAGCTGCCCCCTCCCAGGTGACTTGGCAAAGCCAAGTATAAAGAGTGAGAGGCTTCATCCAGTACGCGTATGTTCTCGGGAAGGAAGCATCCCAATGCAGAAGCCCTTATAAGAGGGCACCCCCCCAAAGAGATTCCCAGCAAAGCTACACCCAACATAGCCGTGCCCCAGTGTAGACAATGCTCCGCAACACAGAAATACCTAAGATAGAGCCATGCTCCTGTGGGAACGGCAGGTCCCATGCCCCAGGATTTAGCCAACCCTCAGGTGGAAAATACTAGGGGAAAAAAGCCAATCATATTGAACACATGGGGTTTTTTTTCTTGTCATTCTGCCCTAAACAAAACAAAGTGCCAACTATTTATATATTTACATATTCTGAACACAGTAATTTGAGGACACCTTTAATCCCAGCACCCAGGAGGCAGAGGCAGGTGGATCACTGTGAGTTCGAGGCCAACTTGGTCTACAAAGCGAGTCCAGGGCAGCCAAGGTTACACAGAGAAACCCTGTCTCGAAAAACAAACAAACAAAAATTTATTTTATGTATCATTTTATGTAAGGGACTTGAATATCCTTGTGTGCTAGCTCCCTAGAATATCGTTTCCAGGGCGAGTTCTTTAACCAATCCCCCACCTACACCAACTGATAACTGCACCACAAGCAGAAAAGAAAAAAATGCCTCTAATGAAATCTGACTCAACAGAAAACCAGCCATTTTGGCTAAATTCTACCTCAGAAGATCCCTAATATAGAAACGCTCTTAATGCAGGCATAGCCCAAGGCTGGGAATATGACCCCCATGCAGACTTCCAATAGTCAATTTTACTTTAAAGAAAAAAAAAGTCGACCATCAAACTCTGGCTTCACCAGTAGAAGCAGTGAGGCTCAGAAGCTCATTGTGTCTGGGGCCCACTTTGGTGTATGGGCTCTCTGCCCTTGCCCCATGTTTGTTTAGCCTGGCCTTGCTGTTGGGAGCTACCCTCCAAAAGACCATTCTTGCTCCAAGCATCTGAGTCAGAATCACTCTTGGCATCCTCCTCCTCCGGAGAGGATGTGATATCCCCTGAGAACGGGATGAGTTGACTGACATAGGGGTTAGGCTGGGCTTGAACACTTACTTGGTCCTCTGTCCCATATCCCACACCCATAAGGTCTGAGTTCTTAGCTGGAGGTGAAGTAGGAGTCTAGCCTTGGATTCTTCCGCACATTGAAAGGGATAGGGAGTAGACGTGAAACAAAGAAGCAAAGCTTGGGGAGGCTTGAAGCAGGGCAGCCCGTAGGCTTGACTGGTTCCGTTCTGCCACCAGCACTCAAGCCAGCTCCTCTTTCAGCTGTTAGCATCAAATCCTCATGTCACCTAATGAAATTCCCACCTCATGGGGAGGCCAGGGTAAGAGGGTGGGAGGAGTGACTGCAGATGGATCCCAGCTTGGGAGTGGGCCAGTGCTGTTAGACAAACTTCCTCAGCGCCGGATGCTGGAGGTCAGCCCTGGGTGAGACTCCAGTCCCTGATGGCCACCAAACTAGAAAGCTGGGGCCCCATACTTTCATGGCCAGCAAAGCCCACAGAAGTCACAAGCAGGCTCCTGATGCACGCCTCTCCCCTCCTCTCCACCTCCCCCCCTCCAGCTGTGGATCATGCCTGCCTTCGGAGCCCGCCCGCACTTCAGCAATACCGTGGAGGTGGACTTTTACGGTTACTCCCTCTGGGCAGCCATCGTCAACATCTGCCTGCCTTTCGGCATCTTCTACCGAATGCATGCTGTCTCCAGTCTTCTGGAGGTCTATGTACTGTCCTGAAGCTGCGCACAGAGACAGGGCAGAGGAGGCCTAGCGCCTGGAAGTGAATCAGGCAGGCACTCACTCTCTGCCTGCCTCAGACTAGAATTTTCACTAAAGTTTATTTTTCCAGGATGCCGTTTTTAAGTCAAACCCAAGACATGCACATTTACTCCTCCTGCATGACCCTGGAGCCTAGGGAGACCGAGGCCAGGGAGACGTCTGTCACAGCATCCCCCAGGACTAGACAGGGTCTAGAAATACAGTGTCTGGTCCTCTCTCTAACCCCAGGCATGTGGCCTGTGCACTGTCTGGACCTGGAAACCAATAAACCTGCAAGGCATCCATTTGTCCCTCTTCTTGTCCCAGATAACACCCACCTTTTCAATAGGTGAGCTAAGCTGAGTCCAAGCTGCAGACTGTCTAAACAGTGGGTGACGGTGACGGGAGTAAACAGTGGAGTGCCCGGGAGTGTGAGCATCTTTTCCTACGGTTAAGGGGAAGTTAGGGAGAACTGAGTTCATCTGGTACCCATGCTTTTCAAAGAAGGAAACTGATGCTCGCACTTATAAAGAGCCAGAACCTTTCTGCCAACAACACTTGCATGTATGTGCAGGTGGGTGTAGAGCCAGAGGTCAACCTCAGGAGTTGTGTGTGTGTGTATACGTGTGCAGGTGTTCATGTATATGTGTGCATACGTGTGTGCACGTGCAAGTGTGTGTATGTGTGTGTGCGTACATGTGTGTGAGGGCATGTGGAGGCCTGAGGCTGATGTCAAGAATCACCCACCCTTCCACTTTCATCTTATTCCTTAAGGAAGGGTTCCTCAATCAAATTCAAAGCTCACTTCGTTTGGCTAACTCTGGGGATTCTAAGTCTCCACTTTCTAAGACTGGGGTGGCAAACAAGCTGCCATAGCCACAGGGTGTCTACCATTTCCATGAGTTCTGTGGATCTGCACAAATGCTTTAACCCGTGAGCCAGCATTGGTACTGCTGCTTATGTGCCATCAGATCCTGTGGAACCGGAGCTACAAACAGTTGTTGGCCACCACGTGGGTCTTCTGGAAGAGCAGCTAGTGCTCTTAACTGCTGAGCCATCTTTCCAGGCCCCATCATTTAATCCCATGAGGGTTTCTCACAGGGAGCTCACCAAATCAGCCTAGCCACTGAGCTCTGGAGATCGTCCTGTTCCTTTCAGCCCTTGTATTATAAGTGTGCCACACTACGCCCAAGCTTTTATGTGCTGCTGGAGAGCCAAGTCAGGTCCTTGCTTTGTGACACTTTGCTGACTCAGATATCTTCCAGCCCTCAAACTTTTTTCTTTTTCTTTCTTTCTTTCTTTTTCTTTTTTTTTCTTTTCTTTCTTTCTTTCTTTTTTTTTTTTTTTTTTTTTTTTTTTTTTTTTTTTTTTTTTTTTTTTGAGCAGCAGAGGTTTTTGTTGCTGCTGCTCATATGTTCTGTTTAATTGATAGATAGCAATTGTAAGTGTGGCGTTTCAGATCTGAGCACTGGCATATTGGGTGCCTCAGACGGAGACCATAGTAGTGTGTTGGGAGCATTCAAAGTCCCCTCTGTTTGCTGTTGTGAAATAGGCAACGGTTGCTAGCCAATGTTAACCTCCTGTGCTATGGAACTATGGGAGGTTGTCCTGCCCATCTGAACCCATTAACCCTGAGCGGTAGACTTATTCCTTCAAATCACCTCAGGAGTGTCAGAAGCAGGAGTACAGGGAGTCCTCACGCCCAGGGGGCCCCTTTACTTCCTCAGCTTGAGGTCCTTGAGGACCCCCTGGAAATCCCTCTCTCTGCTCTGCCACAGCTGTGCACAGAAATGGAAGCAGGCGGGAGGCACAGCCAAAGCTAGAGGGTCAGCATTGGTCTCATGGAGTCCAGCTGGCCTCCCTCTCTCTCTCTCTGTCTCTCTCTCTCTGTCTCTGTCTCTGTCTCTCTCTCTCTCTCTCTCTCTCTCTCTCTCTCTCTCTCTCTTTCTCTCTTTCACCTGTTGTGGTGTACCAGTGGAGGTCAGAGGACAATTTGCAGAATCAATTCTCTCCCTCCACTTTATAGGTACCAGGGATGGAACCAGGCCATCAAGCTTGGTGGCAAGTGCCTTTACCCACTGAGCCCTCTCACCAGCATGAGCCAGGCCTCCCCTCCCCCCTTCCTTTTTTGTAAGAGTCAAAGATTAGAAGGAAGGTCTCACATCCAGAAGAGAGGGAGAACCAGGCCTGGATTAGGATGAGGGCTGTGGTGGGAGTGATGACATTTGGGGGTGAAAATAGTAACACTTAGAAAACAGGGGACATCGGAAGAAAGTGTCTTGCTTCCGTCATGACTTTGAGGTACATAGGTCTTTGAGGCTGTAAAGGCTAGGCGTGGTGGGGATGTGAGGCAGAAAAAGAAGGGGAGGACCAGAGAAGGGACTAAGCACTACCTTCTCCTCTGCTTCCTCATCTCATCTCTCACCTTGGCTCTCATCAGTGTGATGTTTTAAGACACAGAGATAATACTGAAAGGCCACTTTGGTGTTAGGTCAGGTAGGGAGGGTGTGGAAAACAGGTGACCAGGACCTAGAGAGAAGAGGGACCCATTTGCAGCTCAGTGGGCGTGCCTGAGGACAAAGCACCCCATTCTACCTTGGGGGCTGCCGCCACCCAGACCCTACAGCCATCGTCCGCCCCGCCTCCCGCCACGCCCTCTCGCCCAGCCACCTCGCCATTGGCTGCCCGGCCTGTGCCCGAGTCCTGGTGGAATAATTAACGAGGGATTAATGAGATTCCCAAAGTCAACAGAAAAATCGATGAGCCTTGGAGCCCGAGCGGCGGCTGCGCAGTCTCTCGGGGGGGCGGGGTGGGGGAGAAGAGGAAAGGGCGTCGAGGCATCTGTCCCAGGGAGCTTGGGGCCTCACCTGGCCAGAGGATCCGCGCTGCAACCCAGGCGGGTAGGGACCGCGACGATGGCTTCGATGGCTTCGCAGACCTCAGGTAGGGCTCCCCTGCTCCAGCGCATGGGGACAGCTGACTGAACCGTCCTCAGAAACTCATCCTCACACTCACTGCTCCAAAGTGGGGTTCGTGAGCCTGGGACTGCAAGGATTGGAGAGGGCAGAATGAGTGGGGCGACCCGAGGTTGTTTCCTCTGAATCGTGCACCCCCAACTCTGGCTCTGCGCCCCATCCTACTCTCCACCTCATCCCTCACCCCGGGTTCAAGGGTCCTTACAGCCCAAATAGGGCGCCCAAGCCTGAAAGAAGCCAGAAACCTGGATGTGTGGTTAGTTAAAAGAATATAACATTAGGGCTGCCTAGACCTCTCCCTCCTCCTGCTCGGAACAAAATCCCGAAGCTTCCCTGTTCGCGCTCCTCAGCCTCCCTTGGAGCTGGTCCTGCACTGCCCTCCCTGTGGTTCAGACAGTCCCTCTTCTTTCGTCGCCCGCCTCTGAATGCAACCCATAAACCAGTTTGGCGTCTAGGACTTCCCTGGGGCTGGCGTCATGCAGAGAGGCGTGCCAAGTGCGGTGGAGTTCTAGTTCGTTCCAAGCACGTAGCTTTTTCTGGCCCCCTTGATGCCCACCCTAACACCTTGCCTACATTGAACCGTCCTTGCCCCTTGATGGTGGAGCACTGAACCACGAACGTGAGAAGTGGAAAGGCATCAGAGTGTGAACCTTCCCAAGGGAGAGGACCTGGAACTTTCTTTTCCAGGATCTCCACACACTCCGCCTCCCACGGTCTGCAGTCTGAGTAAAAATCTCCAACCCTTCAGTCCCCTCTGGAATCTTGATCTGTGGGAAAGTTCACAAACATCTACCAGACATGGTTCTTCGTGTATTTTCATGTGACAAATCTCTAAGTTCTGACAAAACTCCTGAGGTAGTAAACATGTATCCATTCCTTCATTTATTCATTCAGTAACTTGTTAGGCTGGAGGTGGAGCTCAGTGGTACCGCGCCAGTGTGTCACATACAGGGCTCCCTCCGGGAGATGGGGGGACACCAGCTGGATGGAGCGAGAGCTAGTGGGACTTGTTGAGCACCAGGCATCCCTATCCCAAGGTTGTGCGTTCATTTCACCGATGGATGAGGACACTGACCATAGAAACTAAGTAGCTTGGCCAAGATCACAGAGATGCTAAATGCCATCTGGGCTCTTGATCAGCAGGGGGTGGGGAAGGGATGGCAGGCTGTGGGGAAGATGAGGTGGAGCCACCAGGGCTGTCAGAAAAGGAGCAGGGAGGTGCCCTGGGAGCCTTACCTTGCTCAACGTGGGCAAGGGAAGTGAAAGATAACCATCTGAAATACCTCTTCGGCTGTACCAGGATGGATAGGGTTAATGGGCAGGGTCTCTGTCCGAAACTCAGGTGCTGAAATTCCCCCACTCCCAGCAGCCAGAGGCCAGGGTACTCGTTGAGCCCGGAGGCTTTAGACAGGACCTCATCTCTGCCCAGGAGTAGTGCCAGATCTTGAGGGGACCAGCCCATAATAGTGCACATTCAGCAGAGGAGTGGCCCAGCAAAGTAGCCACATGTCTGCTTGGGTGGAAAGAAAGCTTCCTCCTGAAGAGACTGGGCAAGGGTCGTTGGTGGGAGCGGAAGAGGGAGCCGAGAGACCACTCAGGAAACATGAAGTCTTCTATCTGGCCTTGGATGGAGAGGAGCAGCCTGGGGTATGGCCAGGGGCTGAACAGGGAGGAGGTAGAATTGGCCCAAGGATGACAACATGGACCAGCAAACAAGAGAGAGCTGTTTATAAAATCTTGAAAAGGGCCTCAAGTTTAGTTCTTCACTGTCCGACAGAGAAGAGCAGAAGGTATCAGTTCTCTGTACTGCTCAGGGTATGTGTGTGTGTGGGGATAGGGCCCCAGAGAGGCTGTGGTTAAGGCTGCTGTGGTAAGGGTCTCCTGGTAGGGTCTTGAGCAGTGATTGTCAACCTCTGAGTCATTGCTCCTTTGGGGGTTGACTGACCCTTTTACAGGAGTCGCCTAAGACCATCATCAGAAAACATAGATGTTTACATTACAGTTCATACAGTAGCAAAATTACAGTTATAAAGTCGCAACGAAAATAATTTTATGGCTGGGGGGGTCACCACAACATGAGGATCTGTATTAAAGGGTCACAGCATTAGGAATATTGAGAACCACTAGTCTTGGGGGACAGACAGAGAGAGCAAAGCTTCATTGATGAAGATGCTGGGCAATGCAATGAGCAAGGGATGCTGGGAGTGGCATGCAAGGACCCTCCTCGCTTAGCCTGGGTGAGTCCTGAAGAACCAGCTAGAGTCACTGAAGAGCAAGGGGGTGGGAGCCATAGAGAAAGGATGGGGGTCATGTGCAAAGACAGGGAGGAGAGCAGAGTAGAGGCATTCTGGGAACTATAGCAGGGCAAGGCAGCCCATGGGGAGAGTGGTGGGGCCTGAGGCTGTGCTGGGGAGGTAAGTGAAGGCAGCAGCAGCCACTGTTCCCTGAATTCTGTGAGGATGGGGCCCTCATTAGCACAAATTGCTCAGAAAAGTCCCATAAGTCTCAGACTCTATACTGAGGGCAACTGGCTGTCTTTGCAGGATTGTCAGTAGGGGCGCAGGCACCATGAGCAGGAAAGCCAGTCCGAGAGCAGATAGGTTCCAGAGGAAAGCAGAGGTCAATCTAAGAAGCCAGGGAGGCACAGCAGCGCAGGTGTATATAATTCCTGCACATGGGAGGCAGAGGCAGGGAATTGAGAGTTCAAGGCCAGCTTGGGCTACAGAGCCAGTCTATAAAGGGAGCTAAAAAGAGAAACCAGGAGGGAGAGAGAAAGAATGGAATGAAAGGGAGAAGGCAGGCAGGCGGGCGGTGTCGGAGCTGGGACGGACAGCCTTGGGGTCTGGTGGGATGCAAAGATGGAGCTCAGCTCACGGCTAGGAGCTGTGAACCCAGAAATTCCCCAGGATTATGAGCATTACAAAACAGGAAGTGGGGGGGAGGGGCTGGAGACATAGTGGTTAAGATTGGCCACCTGCCCTTCCAAAGGTCTGAGTTCAATTCCCAGCAACCACAGGGTGGTTCACAACCATCTGTTACGTGATCTGATGCCCTCTTCTGGTCTACAGGCGTACATGCAGGCAGAGCACTGTATATATAATAATAAATAAATAAATCTTTAAAAAAAAAAAAAGCAGGAGGTGGGTTAGTATGCACTGAGGGCCCTGAGGCAAGAATGCCTGGTGGCAGGGGCTCTGCGGGGAGCAGCTCTTGGACGCATGCAGAAGCAGTAGAGCCATGCGTTCTTTCCTGCAACTCAGTCCAACTGGGGAGGTACAGTGTCCAAGATGGCCCAAAGGGACAGCCCTGCAACTATTGGGTGGCCCAAAGGCTAGGCTCGAGCAAGTGGCTGGCCTGAGAGAAAGCTTCAGATGATGGTGAGAGACATTCAGGAAAAGAGGAGAGTCAAGGCCGTGTCCTCTTGCTGTTCAGTGTGTTCATAGGACAGGCAGGAGCAGAGTGGGACAAACAGAAGTTGGAGCAGCTCAAGTCAAGTACACAGCACTCGTGCTGATCCTCGGCCATCCTGTACACATGGCAGGCACTGCAAATCAATCATAGGTTTTCTTCCAAGCCTTTAATGAGGTTTTTTTGTTTGTTTGTTTGTTTGTTTTCTGAGACAGGGTCTCTCTGTGTAGCCTTGGCTCTCCTGGACTTGCTTTGTAGACCAGGCTGGCCTCGAACTCACAGAAATCCACCTGCCTCTGCCTCCCGAGCACAGGGATTAAAGGCGTGCGCCACCACGCCTGGCCCTTGAATGAGTTCTAAGATGAATTTTAGTTTTACTAATTGTTTTTAATTATTATTTAAGAAGAACACTGAAGCTAGAAGGAACTCTCCCTCTTCCAGTCCCTCCATCCCTCCTCCGGAAGAAACTCTATTGTGAACCCAGTGGGTGTCATTTAGACCTTGCCAGCATCTATAGATAGATACTCCAGTGTACCCTTAATAGGGTATCATTCCAGACCACACCCCTAGACTCCACCTCAGGATCCTACTCAAGACAACACTGGACGGTCACTATCAGGGAGACAGCCCCGTGTCCTCCTGATGTCACATTCAGAGTTCCTCCATAAGTTGCCAGGTCCACATTGATTTTAGCTGACGGATGCCCCAGCTCTGAAAAATATCCAGTGACAGGGGAGTACTCAAAAGACCCTCAAAAAGCCAAGCAGTGGTGGCACACACCTTTAATCCCAGCACTTGGGAGGCAGAGGCAGGTGGATTGCTGTGAGTGAGTTTGAAGCCAGCCTGGTCTACAAAACGATACCAGGACAGTAGTCAAGGCTACACAGAGAAACCCTGTCTTGGGGAGAGAGAGAGAGAGAGTCTCACTCCCACTTTAGGACATGGCATTAAGTTGAGAAGTGAGGTGGCCCAGTCATGATTGGGGAAGGAGAAATGGTCCCTTCATGTATTCAAAACAATCCTCTGTGCCCTTGAGCAGCAAGCAGGGCCTCTGTATGGCTCTTGGTCTGTCTCAACCTTAGGTTCCATAAGGTATTTGGGGCAGCTCCAATGTCCCAACTAGAGAGGCTCCACAGTATGTTTTCATCATACAGCTGCTAGGATCTGGGCTGAGCTCCAAGCCAGGGCCCCTTGCCAGCCAAATCTATTTAATCTCTCTCCCTCTCCAGCCCCTGCTGAGGCTGCACCCATACCTTCTGTAGCATCAGAGACCACTGAAGCATCATCTACCTATGACCAAGCAGGCATGGAGACCAAGCACACAGGGCACCCAGGCCCCCCAGTGCAGAAGTCCTGGCTGGCGCGGCATTTCTCGCTGCTGTTGCGGAGAGACCGACAGGCCCAGAAGGCAGGGCAGCTCTTCTCGGGGCTCCTGGCCCTCAACGTGGTATTCCTGGGTGGGGCCTTCATCTGTAGCATGATCTTCAATAATGTGGCTGTCACTCTGGGGGACGTGTGGATCCTGCTGGCCGCGCTGAAGGTCCTCTCGCTGTTGTGGCTCCTCTACTATGCTGTGGGTACCACACGGAAGGCCCACGCAGTGCTGTACCGTGACCCTCACGCGGGCCCCATCTGGGTTAGGGGTGAGTGCTCGGTGCTGCGTGGGTGGAGAGGGCTGGAGAAGGAGAAGGTGTCCAAGGGCAGGTGTCTAGCCCCGCCTGCCCCTGCTCTCCCGGCCAGGCTCCCTGGTGCTCTTCGGCAGCTGTACCGTCTTCCTGAACGTATTCCGCATGGGCTATGACGTGAGCCACATTCACTGCAAGTCAGAAGTGGAGCTCATCTTCCCAGTCATTGAGATTGTCTTTATGAGTGTCCAGGTGATCACTCTTTCACACCCCCCCCTCCATACCTCCGGGGACACATGTACCACCCAACCTATACTAAAACCAGCCACATAGGCAATATCTCCAGGCCCCAGGGTGTAGACACACGTCAGTCACAGCCCACCTCTGTGTATCCACACCCACACACATGCTCCTCTGCACACATACCTGTCTCTCAGATGTAGACATCTAGATATCCCTGCTTCTCCATGACTCTCTGTTGTGTTCTATTTACATCACCCTTATTCTCCTCCGACTAGGTATCTCCCCCTCCTCAAGAAGTAGCAATCGAGTCCCTTTTCATAGCTGAGGGAACTACAGCATAGACTTGTTTACCACTGGTCACATAGTAAAAGGAAATGTCAGAGCCAAGATTCCAACCGAGGCCTCCCTATGGGGTCTTCCATTGAAACACACACACACACACACACACACACACACACACACGCTGGGTGGTCGTGGTACACGCCTTAATCCCAGCACTAGGGAGGCAGAGGCAGGTGGATAGCTGTGAATTCAAGGCCGGTCTGGTCTACACAGAGAAACCCTGTCTCAAAAAAACAAAAAAACAAAAAAGAAAAAGAAAAAGAAAAACACACACAGCTGTGATGTTTCTCCTATGTACCAGCACACCACTGGCCCCTGGGCTCAAGGCCCTGTCTCTTTCAGACTTGGGTGCTCTGGAGACATTGTAAGGACTGTGTCCAGGTGCAGACCAACTTCACCAGGTAAGATGTCTCTCTGGGAGGAGTCTCCTGGGCCTCTTTGTTTCCATACCTCGCCCTGTTTCCCCAGACAGGAGGAGCCTGAAGCTGTGGGATAGTGTGAGGTGCATCCCAAGTGACTCCTAAGGGCTCCTGGGATCTTACCATCATGTGCTATCTACCTCTGAGACTGAGTGGTCACCCCAATGGCAGTGGGTGGTGAAGATGGGGCCCTGGGAGCTATTCAGAGTGTGAGCAGAGTGTGGCCCTTCCTCCAGGTGTGGCCTCATGCTGACTCTGGCCACAAACCTGCTGCTGTGGGTTTTGGCTGTGACCAACGACTCCATGCACCGTGAGATCGAGGCTGAGCTGGATGCCCTCATGGAAAAGTTCGCAGGTACAAAGGGGACCAGAACTTCCCCCATCACATTTGTACACACACACACACACACACACACACACACACACACACACACACACACCATGGAAGCACATATAGTTATAAAGTTGGGAGCACACTCAAGGCCTGGTCATTGTTAAACAGAAAAGTGTGGGCTGTGGAGATGGCTCTGTCTATAAAGTGATTGTCACACAAGCAGAAACCTGAGTTTGGTTCCTAGGATCCCACATTTTAAAAAGCTAGGCATAGCCAGACACAGCGGCACATATCTTTAATCCCAGCACTCGGGAGGCAGAGGCAGGTAGATCTCTGTGTGTTCAAGGATAGCTTCATCTACATAGTGAGTTCCAAGTCAACTAGGGCTACACAGTAAGCTCTTGTCCTTAAAAAACATCCAGGACAGCTAAGGCTACACAGAGAAACCCTGTTTCAATAGATAGATAGATAGATAGATAGATAGATAGATAGATAGATAGATAGATCAAGGATGGCCTGATCGGTCAATTTCTAGGACCCACTAGCAGCCAGCCTAATTGACAATGCTAGGCTGATAAAAGACTGTCAGGAGGAGGAGGAGGGGGGAGGAGGAGGAAGAGGAGGAGGAGGAGGAGGAGGAGGAGGAGGAGGAGGAGGAGGAGGAAGAAGAAGAAGAAGAAGAAGAAGAAGAAGAAGAAGAAGAAGAAGAAGAAGAAGA
>OU015746.1:6214427-6239957 GCA_907169655.1 Acomys percivali | reverse complement strand
ACACACACACACACACACACACACACACACACACACACACACACACACACTTCATGCATCAATAGTCCCCTTCATGTTCCAACCCCTGCAGCCATGGTGCTGTCAACAAGCCAGCCACTAATTCTAGTTGAGTTGGTCACTGACAAGTCTTTCAGGCATGCTCCAACCCATGATATTTGTATCTTACTTGTAAGAGACTAAAAAGCCGTTGGGGCTGAAAGGAATGCTGTCCTAATGCAATCTTAATATCTAAAAATGCCAGGAGGAAGAGGAGACTTGTGGGTAGAAAACTCCCTAGATTATCCCATCTGGCCAATCCCGAACCTGTATAGTCCACCTTTTGAAGCAACATCCCATAAACCCATATGAGGAGCTTGCAGTCTGTGGGATTCAGCCACACCTATGTGCCTGCCCCACCCACAGGTGGCATCATGACCTGCATGCACCAGCTCCCATGCATTGACACACCCAGCACATGAATCATGGCATGTCTGTATGTTGAGGCTGTCCTTCACATTCTGTTTGTACTTTGCACACATACACACAAAGTGCAAAGGAGGAACGTTGGTCAAGTGACATCATGGATGTGTGTGTGTGTGTGTGTGTGTGTGTGTGTGCATGTCTGTGGCCAGGGGTTGGGACAAAGCCTCATTCATGCTAGGGAAGCACTCTACCACCGAGCCACACCCACAGCTTCAATTAATTATTATTGTGTAATTCCTAGGGCTCAATGGACAGTCAGTTTAGCTAAAACAGTGAACTCCAGGTTCAATGAGAGACCCTGTCTCAAAACATGAGGTGGAGAAGCAATTAAAGAAGACAAATGAACATCAAACCTGTGTGCACCCACATGCACATGCACACACCCACATCCCACATATACAGTATAGTTGATTACGGTTTTTGAGACAGGGTTTTATGTAGCCAAGGCTGACCCCAAATTCCTGATCGTCTGCCTCAGTTTCCCAAGTGTTGGTATTACACACGTCAGATGCTATTCCAAGTTTGCTGTTTTGGCAGTATAGGGATTCAAACTCAGGTCCATATGTTAGGCAAGTGCTCTACCTCAGAGCCACATTCCTAACCCTTGGCTTTCTGAGACAGAGTTTAGCTATGCAGCCTAGCCTGGCTCTGCAATCCTATGTTGGTGTAGCAAGCCCCAGGATTGTAAGTGTGTGTCACCATGCTTGGCATTTTGGTAAAGGTTCTAATTTCTTTTCTTTTCTTTTTTTCTTTTTTTTTTTTTTGGGGGGGGGTTGGTAATTTATTTTATTCTTAGTGATAAGGTTTTTGTGTGTGGCTATGTGTATGAGAAGAATCTGTGCACATGAGTGTGGTGGGTGTCTGCAGGGGCAAGAGAGCATCGGATCCCTTGGTTATTGGAGTTTGCGAGCATCTGGTGTGAGTGCTGGGAATTGAAGCTGGGTCTCCAGCAGCAGCCCACTAAGCATTTCTCCAGCTTCCTGTTAAAGTTCTTTTTTTTTTTTTAATGTGCATTGATGTTTTGCCTGCATGTATGTTGGTGTGAGGATGTTAGATTTAGAAGCTACAGACAGTAATGAGCTGCCATGTGGATGCTGGGAATTGAAGCCCCATCCTTTTGAAGAGCAGTCAGTGCTCTTAACCACTGAGCCATCTCTCCAGCCCCCTGTTAAGGTTCTTTTATTTTTAAATTAACAACCTTGAGGGTTTTCATTTGCTTCCCACAGGTGGCATTTAGCTCCTTCCCTGTCCCCTGCTTTTCCTAATACTGGATGTATAGCCCAGAGTTTGACTTGGATTTAGCTCAATCCCTCCAGCACCCATGCGCCCCAGTGTGTGACACCATGCACTCCACTCACCCAGAGGGGCTGCCTTCTAATTACCCCAGTAGGTGCTGCATTCAGGTGTGGCAGCCCGATTTTATATTGCAAATGATGGGTTTGCTCTGCCAGCCAAGCAGCACGTGGAGGCAAAGCTTGGCATCAGCAACAGCATGTCTGAGGTGCTTTATGGAAGTCTGGCACCCAAAGCCTTGAATCCCTTTGTAAAAACAGAAATCGTTTTGTGATTTCCAATCTTCTGTGCTCCAGCCTCAGATGTTTCCACATCTGTAAAATGCACATCTGGCTGGGTCCCGTCCAAATCCAGCACGCTCCAGGAGGTGGGCGAGAGTGATCGGTGCTACTAGGCTCTTCCGTGCAGGACCTGCCCGAGAAGCTGCCCTTCCTCGCCCTGTTCCCCTCTCAGGTAACGGGACCAACACTTGTATGTGCCTCAATGCCACGGTGTGCGAGGTCTTCCGGAAAGGCTACCTGATGCTCTATCCCTTCAGTACCGAGTACTGCCTCATCTGCTGCGCCGTGCTGTTCGTCATGTGGAAGAATGTGGGCCGCCGCCTGGCAGCCCACTCAGGTGCCCATCCCAACAAACCACCCTTCCGCCTGCACGGGGCCATCTTCGGGCCCCTGCTGGGCCTTTTGGCACTGGTGGCTGGCGTGTGCGTCTTTGTGCTCTTCCAGATCGAGGCGAGTGGCCCCGACATAGGCCGCCAGTACTTCACCCTCTACTATGCGTTCTACGTGGCCGCCCTGCCCGCCATGAGCCTGGCGTGCCTGGCAGGCACGGCCATCCATGGGCTGGAGGAACGAGAACTAGACACGCTCAAGAATCCCACGCGCAGCCTGGACGTGGTGCTGCTGATGGGCGCCGCGCTGGGCCAGATGGGCATCGCCTACTTCTCCATCGTGGCCATCGTGGCCACACAGCCACACGAGCTGCTCAACCAGCTCATCCTGGCCTATTCACTGCTGCTTATCCTGCAGCACATCACCCAGAATCTCTTCATCATCGAGGGCCTGCACCGCCGCCCACTCTGGGAGCCCGTGGTGCTCTCCGGTGTGACGGAGAAACAGGATGCTGAGCTGCCCCGCAGAGGCTCCCTGCGGGAGCTGGGCCAGGACCTACGGAGAGCCTCAAGGGCCTACATCCACTCCTACAGTCACCTCAACTGGAAACGAAGGATGCTCAAGGAGATCTCACTCTTCCTCATCCTCTGCAATATCACGGTGAGTGGCTGGGCAGAAACCTCGTGGGGAGTGGGTGTGGTGTGTGGACCCAGAGCCCCTCACTCAGAAAGTCACTCGTCCCTTTCCCAATGAGCCTGATGTTGCTTTGAGAGCCAGGGGTGTCTCCAGCAGCTCCCTGCAAGCTGCCTGGCACAAATTAACGCGCTCAGCACCTAGCAAAATGCACTTTACATGTGTGAGATTCTGACGTAAGATCTAGATGGGGGAGATGCCATGAGACCCATCAGAAAATGACCACCGAACTCATCGTTCGTTGAATTTGGCCAAAAGAGCAGCCCAGAATTACTTGTTTTGGAAAAGGTTGCGTTGATCTCGCAGGTTCCGGTGGCTGCTAAGTCACAGACCCAAAGGCCAGTGCACTATCTGCACATCTCCTTTAATCATCACGGTCCCTCCAAAGGACAGATAATGTTACTATACGTCCCCCTCCAACAAACTGAGGCTTATGTTGTCTGATCAGTCCTAGCTCTCATAGCCTGTAAGCGGCAGAGAGGGGACAACTCCGGGTTGTTTTAGCTCCAGGCCTGCAGATGTGGAACAACAGCTGGTCCATGCAGAGAAGAAATGATAAATTTACTTTAAACTGTGTCAGGAGTTCAGAAACGGAAGTGTGGGTCCCAAGAGCCAAGGCAGGTTTCTGGGAGGTTGATAAGGCTGATCTGGGCTTTGGAAAACGGGATGCAGGTGGCTGTAACTAGCAGAAACAGCCTGAGCTCGGGGCTTAGGGCACAAACAGTTGAGCTTGGCAGCATAGATTGCTGGCTGGGAAGTCCTACCAGTTGCCATGCATAGAAGCAGCCCTCTTGGGGCTCAGCCTGGCCTTGGGTAAGCCGAGGTAGCCAGGGCCCTCTGTGTCATGGGGTGAGAAAGACCCAGGGTGGAAAGACCTTGCTCTGAAAGTCCCAAGATGATAATGTAAGGACAGCGCTGCAGCAAGCACTGGTTCTGCGTGAGCCCTTTCCTCACCCAGTAGCCTCCTCTCTCCCCAGCTGTGGATGATGCCCGCGTTCGGCATACACCCCGAGTTTGAGAATGGGCTGGAAAAGGACTTCTATGGCTACAGGACCTGGTTCACCATTGTCAACTTCGGCCTGCCTCTGGGGGTCTTCTACCGCATGCACTCTGTTGGGGGACTGGTGGAGGTCTACCTGGGGGCCTGAGTGCTGAAGGAACCCCAAAAGTGCCAAGGCAGAAAAGGAAGCTTGGGGTATCTGGGCAGACACATCAAGAGGTGCAGAAACCTGCCTGGGGAATCCCAAAGTGGCATCTCATGAACCTGACTGAGAGGAGAGGGTATGCCTGGAGCTCAAAGGGCAGAGCTTGGAAAAGGAGCCTGAGCACAAGCCTGCCTCTTCACAGTAGTCCACACAGTCGAGGATGCACCCAGGGGGCAAAAGCTACTGTCTGTGAGGGTCAGTATGAAATCATGGAGTCTGGGGGCTGGAAGAGGCTGATTTCCCCGGTGGGAGGGGCATCCAGGAGGCTCAGAATTCCTACTGGGAGCTCAGAACCTAGCACTTGCTTGGCAGGCAGCCCTGCCCCTCTCCCCAGCCCTCCCACCCCGCCCCCATCTCCTAATGAGTTCATTAATTAGCTGCCAGGCAGGGCCCAACAGCTCTTTCCTGCTTCCATAAACCCTGTTTGTTTGATCGATTCCATTTCGGCCTTTGTGGCATTTGTTCCTGGGGACAGAACTGCCACTCCAGGTGTGGTGGGAAGGATGGTGCTCTCAAGAAGGACAGTCCCGTTCCTCAGCCAGGAGTGGTCTACACCACATCCTCCCTGTCTGATCCATGGGCAAGCAGGAAGAGATGGGTCTGGGCTTGAACAGCCCTGACCTCCACCCTTTGTTTCTTGAAATGGAGCCTCGGGGACATTTTTGCAACTGGCTCACTATGGGTGGTCACTATGGCTTCTTCCTGCCCAGTCTCCAGGCCTGTCTGGTCCTCTGAGCCACTGGGTGGGGCAGGAAGGTGAGCAAGCCAGCCACACCAGCACTCCATCCATCTCTCTGAGCCCAGAACAAATATATCCAGGGCGAGGCCCCAAGAGTGTGGCCCTGGTCCTGCAGCCACATCTCTGCCCTTTCCTGGAATCCCTCTGCTCCCATGATGCTCCACTGTCAAGCCCAGAGATGATGACTTAAGCCTCCTCAGCACTCTGTCTGGCTACCTGAGACCATCCAAAGAACTTAGTCAGGCCTTTGGCTTCTCCTGTGTGGGCTTTTCTCTGGTAGCCACAGTTAAACCCTGGGTGGCAAGAGTCCAGATGCAGTTTCACAGTCCCCCCCTCCACCTGCCCCAAATGACAGATAAGGGCTCAGTTAAGGGGGCAAGAGCCCTCAGGGGATAGACTCTGGGGTATAGAGTCCCCAACTACCCTGAGGATAAGTGCCCTAGCCAGACACCTCCCCCAGCTCCAGACACAGAGGCACAACACAGAGAGGGACGTTTTATTGTGTGAAGTGGCCGATTGTACAGAGCAAAGATTGTACTGACACAGGTGGGGCAAGGGAGACCCGGAGGCCAGAGCTGGGGCTAGTAGAGTGTGGCACTCCCACTACCCAGGCAGTGGGTAATGCAGTGACACTGACATCCTTTAGGCTCTACCAGCCAAGCAACAACTACTGGCCTGAGGTCAGCAACAGGGGACCCTCAAAACCCCACTCCAAGCCCCTAAAGGCACACTCTCCAGTCTGGCTTTATAAGCTGCCAGCCCAGCCCCCAGCCTCCTCAGCCAGCAGCTCAGCCACTCTTTTCCCTAGGGCCCTGGCAGGGAGACGGCCTGGCCACAGTAGTCTCAGGCGAGGTGGCCAGGACTTCCTTGACCATGACCAGGTACCCCACGGGGCAGCACATGGCTCCTTTCTTGAGAAACCTATTAGGGCACAGTGACCTGGCAGCTTCTGGGGGCAGGCAGCACAAGGCCAGGGCTTGAAGGAGAAGGGGCTGTGGTGGGACTTGTATCTCTGGAGGCAAGAGGCTCCCAGGAGAAAAGCCTAGAGGGCAGAGGGAGCACTTTTTTTCCCCCACTCCCTATTGTCTCCAGCCACAATGGGCTCTTGGGACCTGCCATCCAGGACCTGCCATCCAGGACCTGCCTACTTGCCCCACACCCTGATAACGGACCTTTAAAGCTCAGAACTGTGGGTTGGGGGAGCCCTGGAGACTAGGACCAGCCCTCCCCGTCCTAGTCCCACAGGCCTCCATCCTTACACCCGCTGGATCTCAAACAGCTTCACGTCAGTGTCGTACCAGATGGGTGGGTCCACGTTCCTACAGGGGAAGCAGGCTATCACCTTCTAGAAGGGGGTACTTTGTAGAACCCCCTCCTCATGAAAGAGCTAGATAGGTAGCTACAAGGCCACCCCCATTCTGACGCCTCCACTCTGCGTGACGCCTATCGACCCTCCACCGGATCGATTGGACGTCAGCCCCACCGTGGAGGGAGCCACACCAGAGCTAAGTCCCTGGTGGGTGGGCGGTCCCACCCCAGGATGCAACTTCCTTCCCTTTCGCAGGGCTCACCTCAAATAGATGACGCCCCACATGTAGGTGCGGAACCACATGGCCGTGCCCGAGTTCGCCTGGTACTTGCGGATAAGGATGGGATGGGGTACAGGCAGAAGCCCCACTAGGGTACCATGCTGCAGGAACCTCAGGATCTCAGACTCATCCGTCAGGCCCCTGGACAAAGAGGCGGGGCCTCCAACATGCTCATGTGTCCTCCCCCATCACACCCACCCCACACCGCCTGGGCTCACCCCTCCACAAGGCCGCCTGTCTGCCCAGCATCTGGACTCACTTGTCAATGCAGATCTTCTCTACCTGGGGAACCAGCACTTGCAGCAGGCGCATGATGGTCTGCAGTGGCAGCTTTGTCTTCCACGACAAGATCTGTGAAAGCCACCACACCCAGAGCTATGGGACAGGTTTGACCTTGACCCAGAGCCATAGGCTCCCCAGGACAGGAAATGTGCACCAAGTGTGGCCTGCACCAAGCAGGGCCTGTGAAGGGGACAGCTGCCATGCCCCGCGCCTTCCGGAAGACTGGCCCCTCTAATCCTCAGGATGGCTGGATGGCACGATCATAAGGGCGTTTATTATGGCCATCCAGAGCAATCAGCGGGGGCCCACAGGAAATGCACAGGGAGTGGAGGCGATTTGGGGAGGAACTCAGCGAGGGTGATTGACAGAGGAGTCGGCCATGTGGGCAACTGCTGAAAAGGTCAGACAGGAGGCAAGGTCACGCAACTGCAAACACTATCTCTCCTCAGCCTGGCCTCCTTTGCCTAGTCTTTCCTGGGACGGAGTACCATCTGCCCAAACCCCAGCTTCCAGCTCCTCCCCCAGTGTGTCCCTCACCCAATCTGATGTTGGGCTCCACTGGCCACTGGCTGACGCATTGGACAACCGCCGCTGCTCTCTCCACGTTTGGTTGGGCTCCTGGTTCCCAGAAAGGAATGAAAAGTGACCAGGGAAGGAACGGGTACTGCGTATAGCCATAGAGCAACACCGTGTCTCCTCGGGGGCCCCACTGCAGGGCTATGGGGGGTTGGTTTACTAAACCAGAGGGTGAGTCCAGACCTGTACCCTTTGCCCTGGGCCCAAAGCCCAGCCCAGCCCAGCCCAGCCCAGCCCAGCCCAGCCCAGTGACAGGTTTAGGGCCGGGGTCTGACAGAGAAGGCAGGGTAAAGGCCAGACTCAGATAAGGCTAATGGATGAGGAACCCGAAGGTCACAAGGCTTTGCTGTGACCAGTAAACAAGGGAGCAAGGTCTGTAAATGGCCCCCATCCCGGTTCAGCAACACCAGCCCTGATTGTCTTGTTCTAATACAACAACCTCGGAGTGTCCTAGCCTTGCCCACTCCTCCAATGAAGTGACATTCAACATCACCCCCAGATGTGCCCAATACCTACCCCCTCAGACGGGCTGCCTTCCCCTGAGCTTTGCTGGGATTCGGGCTCTAGGGATCGCAAGGTACCGTCTTCTGATACCTGCGATTTCTCTGTCAGCTTGTCGATGCCTGGGTGGGACACAGGAGGGAGGGACATAGTGCCCCTTCTGACCCAAAAGCCTGTGTGCCCCCGATTCAGGGCAAAGGTAGTGTGTCTGTCCTTCCCTCCTAGAGCCACTTTCAGCTCTAAGGCCTGTCCTTGTCCCCCCCCCCCACCCCCACCCCCTAATACTTCCCCCCCCCACATGCTGTTGAATTCCTTTCCTCAGATTCCTAGAGAGGAGCAAAGCCACTCCCTAGCATTGCCATCCCCAACCGAGCCCCGCAGCATCCCAGCCTGATGCATCCAGACCTGGGGTGGCTGCCAGGCTGGTCTTAAGAGTGCCTGGTTCTGCGGGGGCAGCAGGGCGGGAACCCTCCATGGAAGCTCCCTCCTGGGAACCAGCGCGGGACAGGGGTTCTGGAGTCCTCCGCCGCCGCTGAAGTGCCTTATGGATGGAGGGTGGGTCAGTGGGCAGGTTGGCCAGCTGGTGGAAGACTCCACGCTTACGGATGATGGCGTAGACTAGGTTGGAATTGCCTGTGAGAGGAACGTGTCTATCCTCAGAGAGCCGCTTTGCGGTTTGTGAGACAGGAAGGCTTCTTCCCCAGGGACAAGAACCGGACAGGGTGCCCAGAGAGGAAGGAAGAAGGGCAGGACCAGCTGTATGGGTATCAGTTGCCATGGTGGCTGGTTAGGCTGGGGGAATGCCTAGACATTGGGCAATGGGGATGCCCAGATGTTAGGTTATGAAGATGCCAAGAAATTAGGTAATGGGGATGCCCAGGTGTTAGATTAAGGAGATGCCTAGACACTAGGTAATGAGGATGCCCAGATGTTAGGTTATGAAGATGCCCAGATATTAAGCTATAAAGATGCCAAGAAATTAGGTAGTGTGGATGCCCAGGTGTTAGGTTATGGTCATGCCCATGTGTTAGGTAGTGGGGATGCCCAGGTGTTAGGCTATGGGGATGCCCAGGTGTTAGGTTATGGGGATGCCCAGGTGTTAGGTTATGGGGATGCCCAGGTGTTAGGCTGTGGGGAAACAGCTCAGGCCTGAGCCCCTCAGTACCCTTTTGGTGTCTTGAAATCCCCTGGCAGCTGAGTACTACTGGGGTGTCATCTGGCATGGTGGGCTGAGCCCTACACTCTCTACACCAACCGAACATTAAGTATGTACCCCTCTTAGTGAGCCACAGAGAAGACCAGGAGGACACTGCCATATGCATCTGTCCTCCAGCATCTACCTCCAGGTTCACACAGCTGTCAGGGCAAGATGCACAGCCTTGGAGAGCCTTCAGTACCTCCATCTACCTCTCTACCCTGGCTCACACCACACTGCCTTTAGCATAGCATCCACCCCAAGGCCTTTGCACACGTCCCTTCCCCTGCAACACTTTTCTGCCCACCTTATTGTTATTCGTTATTCATATACATCTAAATTTTACTTATTTTGGAAATATTAACAATAATTGCTGATAGACGTTATGCAGGTGCTTTTTCTGTGAGTAACCTTCCCAATATGCACTAAGAGAGGGGTTTTTTGTTTTGTTTTTATGGTGGTTGTTGTTTGAGACAGCATTTCTCTATGTAGCCCTGGTTGCCCTGGAATTTACACTCTAGACCAGGCTGACCTCCAACTCAGATATCTTCCTGTCTCTGCCTCCCTGGTGCTGGGATTAAAGATGTCTACCCTGTGAGAGAGATTTATAGCAGCCTCGTTATGAGTGTCTTACAGATAAGGGACCAGGGCTCGGAGACTGACATGCTCCTGGCCACAAAGCAACAGGTGGTGAGGTCTGGGTTTGCACCTGTAAGGTGCCTCTTGTGACAGCCCGCAGGCTCTTTCCATTCTGAGCTTCCCAGCTCTTCTGACTAGTGGCTCCGCCTGTTGCCTGTTGGCCTAAAGCCCCCCTCTGTGACAGCATGCCTCGCTGTGAGCTCCTGGAGGGGTGAAACACACCTTGATCCCCCCCCCCACTGCATCTCCCTACACCCAGATACTCAATAAGGGCAAGATTCCTGGGCTGGGGCTCAGGCCAGTGCCTCACCGTCAAACTGGTACTGGATAATGTTGTTGAAGACTTCCAGAAGGAAGAAGACCAGGTGGTGGTTCTGGGATGCTGAGAAGAGGAACCAGGTGGTCGAGAAGGCCTCGAGCAGGTGCAGCAGCTTGTTGGCAGTCACCATGGACAGGCTCTTGAGGTAGGGTGACACTGCAAGGAAGGAGCCAGCTTGCTAGGGGCCATCCCTACAAATTTCCAGGCCAGTGCAGAACAGCTCACCTCAACTGATCCACTCCCCCACCCCCTCAACTAAGCCCATCCCCTCACCCCCTCAACGGAGCTCATCCCCTCACCCCCACATCCCCCCACCCACCTCCTCAGCTCATCCTCTCCCCCAGCCCCGCAAATTCTGTCCCCCTACTATGAGGCTCCAGTGTCCCCACAGCCCTGCAACCTTAAAGGCTCACTCAGCGCATCTCCCCAACCCAGAGAAAGGAAGAACAGGGTGAAGGGTGTAGATACAGAAATCGGGATTTAGACAGGCTTATAAACTGAGCCCAAGTTCCCCAGCAATAAAATGACAGGGCAGGGCTGCTAACTCGGGACAGGACATCTTTCACGAGTGACGAGCTGCTGTTGTCAGATGTGTATTCCTCCTCGGCACAGCTTTGTGAGTCGGAAGCAGAGAGGAAGTCACCACAGCTAGACCCCGAGTGTCCCTGTCGCCTGCCTTTTGCCCCAGAGGGTGGGCACAGGGACTATCTTGTGCTCAGAGTTGGCCTTGTTAGTCAGTGATTCAGTTAGGGCTCATAAAATAGAATCAAGCGACCAACTAAGGGGGAGGTCCAGAGTTTACAACCCAGCAAGAGCCCTTAGGACCCCTGTGCTACCCCACCTCCCAAACCCAGACACTCAGGAGTTCAAATCGCACTGTGGTCAGTATGCTAGCTAGTGCTTATTATGGTCAACCTAATGCGACTTAGAACGGTCTGGGAAGAGAGCTCAATGAAGAATCCTCCAGATCACAGTGTAGCTTGATTGTTAATTGAGGTGGGTGGACCCACCATTCTCTAAGCTGGGCCCTGAACAGTTAAGCAGAAAGCAAGCTAGCTGAGTGTCACAGCCAGGCAGCAAGCAAGGATCTGTTTGTTAGTTTCTCTCTTCCCGGCTATGAATGTCATGTGACTAGCCGCTTCAGTTCCTGACTTGACTTCCCCTCCCTGCTCAGTGATGGGCTGTAATATGGAATCATAAGTCAAATAAACTTAAGGGTACTTGGTACAGCAACAGGAATGTAAACTAGACGCGTCAGTGACCCGACTGGCCAAAAGACACCCACAAAAGTCACTCTGCTCCAGAGAGCCCTCCTGCCTCCCTCCCAGAAAGCAGCCTGCAGCCCTTGAGGATACTGTGGCATCCGCACACCGTGACTCCAACAGCCCAAACCTTTACTACCCAGCATCCACATGTGGCCATTAAATGTCTACAACACGGCCAGTCTTAATGACTTTGAAGACTGGATATAAAACAGAATGTAGGCTATCGCAATGATTTTCATAGTTTCTTCATATCTAGGAGGCAGTATTTTGAATTATGTAGATTAGATAAAGCATATTCTAGCTGGGCAAATTGCACGTGCCTGTAATCCCAGCCCTAGGGGAGGCAGAGGGAGGTGGATCTCTATGAGTTTCAGGCCAGCCTGGTCTACAAAGCAAGTCCAGGGCAGCCAAGGCTACAGAGAGAAACCCTGTCCCCCCAAAAAAAAAAACCAACAACAACAAAAACAAGCAAACAAAAAACAAAAAAACAAAAGATAAAGTGTGGTCTAAAGCTTTTTAGAAGTTGTAGTTATAAGCCAGACTGTGGTGGCACACACTTTTAATCCCAGCACTCGGGAGGCAGAGGCAGTGAATCTCTGTGGGTTTGAGGCCATCCTGGTCCACAAAATGAGTCCAGGACAGCCAAGGCTACACAGAGAAACCCTGTCTCAAAAAAAAAAAAAACAAAAAACCTTGTATTTATTATTGTGTGCATGGTGGGTGTAGGGGTGTGTGTGCATGCACATCTCCTTCCACATTTACACCAGACTTCTACAGCAAGAGCCTTTCCCTGCTGAGCCATTTCATGGGCACTCTGAAGCTTTTATCGCCTGTTCCTGTTGCCCCTTATACAGCACTAGAAATTTAGCGGTACCATTCCGGGCTATGAAGCTATATATGGTTTGGAATGGTAGCCAGGCCTGTGGCCTGGCACCACCTGCTGGTGATCATGGGTAAGTTAGGCTCTGGGCCCCTACCGTTGACCACAATGGTGAGCAAGCAGTCAAAGAGGGGTTGCAGCCGCTGGTGACCACTGGTGATGATTTTGTGGAATACCTGTCCAGGGAGGAAGAAGGGCGGCGTGAGTTACCCACCTCTTCCAGACTCAGCCAAGAAGAGGATGTCACCACAAACCCCCAGGGCTGACCATGCACACCCCCTTACCACAATGAGCAAATCTGCATGTGTGCCTGTGAATACAGGGATGTCCATGGGCACGCGCACTGAGTAGGGCTTGTTCAGCCGTACCCCAAAGTTCCTCTCCCCACTCAGAAGCAGCAGGATGAACACCCCGATGTGCATCAGGCCCACACGAGCTGGGGTACAAACACAGGAGGCGTCGCACGGAGCAGGGAGGGGTGCAGAAAACTGAGAGTGAGAACCCATCTTCAGGGGCCCAAGGGAAGCCCATGTGAGAGGTTAGGGGCTCAAGGGAACCCCACATGGGAGGTTAGGGAGTTCAAGGGATCCCCGTGTGAGAGGTAAGGAGCTCAAGGGAACCCCACATGAGAGGTTAGGGGGTCCAAGGGAACCCCACACAGATGGTTAGGGGGTCCAAGGGAACGCCATATTAAGAGGTTAGGGGCTCAAGGGACCCCCACATGGGAGGTTAGGGGCTCAAGAGAACCTGGTGTGAGAGGTTAGGACACCAGGCTTGAGGCAGGCCCTGAGAGGCAGGACCGCCTGGCTGTACCCCACTCAAATTCAAGACCCCAAATCTGGCAGCATCACAGGCCCACCACTGTCATACACTGATCTGCCCGGGCGTCGTTGAGAAAATAGAGGACAGGAACCAGGATATCCAGCACGTCGCTGCTCTTCAGCACAAAGAAGAGGAATTTCTGGAAATGAGAGAGGGGACAGGAGGGCTAGGTCAGAGAGAGGACCAGCTATGCCGCGCACCCCCCTCCCCCCGACCTTCTCCCTCCCAGATGCTATCCCAGTCCTTGGACTCTGAGGACCCCACCAAGTCATCCGCTACGTCCCCTCATGTCTGTATCCGCAGGCAGGGCCCATTCACCTTGTTGAAGTCACAGAGTTTCCAGAAGAGAACAAGCAACTCTTGGTGGAACTGGATTTTCTTTGTGGAGTTGGGAAGGTAGGTCTGGAGCAGGGGATTGGACAGCAGCCGAGCTACCCCCTTGAGGATGAACTGGAAGTCCTGGGAGGGCAGAGCAGGAGCCCTGTCAATCCAGCTCCCTCCAGCTCTGGGTACCCCCTATAAACACCTCCCCATTCTCCCAATAGCCTTGTCAATCTCCAGACCCCGGGTGTGGGAGCCTGGGTTGGAACATTACTGCCCCACCTCCAGCAGGTCAGAGGATCCCCAGCTCCTGCAACCCCCCAGATGGACCCCTGATCCAGGCTCCCTAACCACCTAGACTCCATGTTGATAGGTGCTGTCCTTCTGCCCCACCCCTACACAAGAGAAGTACTCCACGGTCTCATAGAGCTGTCAGTTACTGAGCACACACCACAAGCCAGGCTGTGCGCGACTTGGATCTTCATGGGGTGAGGGCACACTCAGTCCCTCACTGTGCATTCCAGGAGCCAAACACCCCCCAACTTGAGTCTGCCTGGATGTTAAGGTCGCAGTTCCCCCCGGCATCCTCCCACCTTTGAACCCCAACATCACAGCAACACACCCCCCTCCTTCAGGAAGCCCCTCTTGGTTGTAGCTGAGGCTATGAATCCTTTGTTTTCTTTCCTGCTTGCTTTTACTTATTTACTTTTAAAGAGGGGGGGTCTCCCGTAGTCCAGGCTAACCAAGAGCGACTCTAAACTTCTAACCTGCCTGCCTCCACTCCACGGATGCTGGCTTTACAGTCAGACACCACCGTGTCCTAGTTGTTTAATGCTGGAGATGGATGGGTGCTTTAAGCTCGCTAGGCAGGTGCTCTGCCAACTCCATCAGTCCTTTCAATGTATCAAACCCTCGCGAGTAGCGCCATCATTATTTTGCTTGAGGTGGCTATGCTCCTTCCTGCAGGGATGCGTGTAGAAGTCCTCTAGCTCCCCAAAGCCACAGCCATTATAGAAGGTGGGCAATTAGAAGCCCCCAGCCACGCCCAACTCACCTCCTCACGATGAATGCGGGACAAGTAGTTCACAAACAGGTTCTCAGGCCCTGGAGGCTGCCAAGGGGGGGAAGGGGGAAGCTAGGGTGAGCAGGTCCCTCACTCTGGTCTGCCCGGGTAGCAGCAGTGAGCTCTCCGAAGTTGGACAGCCCCAGGCACACCATGAGGCGTCTCCCGTGGTATGCCTCTTACCCAGGGCCTCATCTGCCCACAGCCCTCTCTCTCCCTCCTGTCCTTACGTCAGCATCATCCATGGCAGTGCCGGTGGTGGTGCCGTCCACAGTGGGGCTGGTGCTGGTGGCATTGTCATGGTCCAAGGTGACAATGAGCACCTGAGCAGCCTCCTCCACCAGGGGCTCCCGGTAGTCCGAGAAGAGCAGGTGGTTGTAGGGGATCCCGTAGCCCACAGGGTCATAGGCACACACGGTGTTGAGGAGCGACGTGAAGAGGGGCAGTGCATGTCTGCAGGGGACAGCAGAGCAAGGCTGCCTGCCGAGCTGCTCCCTCCAGCCACAGGGGAGGGGCCCGCTGAGCTATCAGGCTTGTCCCTTTCTGAGTAGAAAAGGCTCTCTCCCTTCTCCACGCCTGTGGCTGGCTCTGACCAAGGCCAAGCTGAAGCAAGAACAGAGGGCTCTGTTTCACAGGTCAGAGACTCCCTGTGGAGAACGTGTTCAGCTCACATCCCTTTCAGTTCTTGGAGGCGCACACCCTCCATGGGGGGTGGGGTGGGCTTCAGACAAAAGGTTAGAAGAGCAGGCAGCGCAAGGCAGCTTCCCCTTGGGGGGCCGAGCCCAGCTCCATTGCCCCCCCACCTCTACCCTCCCCCTCCCCCCCACCCCACCCCACCCTACCCCCGGGCTCCCAGGCCACAGGATGACTTGAATCGGGGCCAGAGGAAGTCAAGTCCCAAGCTCCTCATCTTACACGTGAGGAGACTGAGATCTGAGAGGTTAGGCGAGCGACAAGAAGGTGGCAGGCTGCCTGACGCAGCTATGACAAGAAGCACTGGCCAGGCTTTGATTGTGGCTGGTGTGGAGGGGGGGGGTCCCTTGGGAGCCCCTCTCTTCTAATAAAGAGAAGTCCAGCAGGGACGGCGGCAAAGCCCAGAGGAGGGAGCCTGCACCACGCAGGGGTCAGATTCCAGAACCGGGAAGGTTAGAATGCTCACACCTGCGTCGGCTGCTCAGCTGCACAACTGGGCATGCACTGATGACTGTGTGACGCCCCACATGTACTCATAAGTCTCCCCATATTCCTCGAGCGGCCCTCCCCCCCCCCACATGGTGCAGACTCCTCCATCTATCAGGGTGCTCCTCAGACCCTCTTCTCCACCCACTGTCCCAAAGGGCCATCACAGCCACATGTGGCTGGCTACTGGGTACTACTGAGTGGTTGGTCCAGTTGAAAGCAACCTGGAGTATAAAGCTACACGCTGGCTTTGGGGAAACAAAGGTGAAAGAAAGAAATGCAAATGATCTGGATAGTTCTATATACTCATTACAAACGAAATGCTGCGAGTTCGAGGCCAGCCTGGTCTACAAAGCAAGTCCAGGACAGCCAGGGCTACACAGAGAAAGCCTGTCTCAAAAAAACAAAACAAAAAACAAATGTATACTCACCTTTTTTTTTTTTTTAACATACTGCTAAATAAAATATATAAATTTTCTTTCTTTTTGCTTCCCCTCACCCCCCAAGAAAGGGTTTTTCTGTCCTGGATTCACTTTGTAGACCAGGTTGGCCTCGAACTCACAGAGATTTCCCCTGCCTCTGCCTCCCAAGTGCTGGGATTAAAGGCGTGTACCACCACACCCAGCCTTCTTTTTGGCTTTGAGACAGGGTCTTATGCACCCCAAGTCTACCCTAGAACTCACTAGGAGCCAAAGATGACCCTGAATTTCTTGATTCTTCCGCCTCCACCTCTAGAGTGCTGGGATTACAGCTGTGCGCCACCACACCCAGTTAGTTCATCCAGGACTCCATGCGTACTAGGCAAGAGCTCTACACACAAAGCTGCACCTCAAGCCCCTCACGTTACATTTCTACTGATGAAGACCTGGACCTGGGCCCCTCAGGGGCCCCCAGGAGGTTTGGAGCCTTGATGGCTTAAAGGTGTGACTACGGTATAGTATCATGCCACTAGGGGGCAGCACATCTCAAGTAAAGCCAACAGGGCTAGCACTGGAAGTCTAGAACAAAACTCTCACCTGTTCTCTGTGGAACAAAAGAACTGAACCCAAGGGTTGGTGCTGCCACTGTCTGAAGATGGGGGCAGGTACATGGCCTCCGAGAAGCATGTCAACAGCAGCTTCAGTAGCTCCATCCTGCAGGAAGGACGGAAAGGCTTATGTTAGGAGGACCCCAGTCTCGCTCTAGGAGGTGCCGCCAAACCGACCCACCGCCCACGGCAAAAAGTGAGGCCTGTTCCTCCCTGTGAGGCCGAGCTTGCATGGTAGTAAGTAGGCTGGGTCTTCTTGGAAGACCCTCTGGGTCTCTGAGCTATGCAAAGGCCAGCCTGGTCCAGCTCACCGGTTCATGTCATGGATGTAGTTGGGCTGCGGGGAGTGAGCAAAGCCCACGCCAGCCTCCCAGATGTATTCACAGCTGTCCAGGGAATGAACATCTTCTGCTGAGTCCTGGGAACAAGGGGGTGGGTTGGGGGTGGGGGGCCGGTGTCACAAAACAAACAGCGGTGTGAGGCCCTGACTACCCAAGCTGCCCTCTGTCCCCTGTTACAGCAGCACACCCCAACATTCTCCTAAAGTCACTGCCCCCCCCCCCCCCCCGCCGCCCCATGCCCTTACATTGATTATTTCGCCTGCTGATTCCAGTCTCAGGCAGGGAGAGGAGGGAGGGAAGGTTGGGGCGATGGAAGTGTGGGAAACTGAGGGGAGAAATTATTCCTCAAGGAGTCCCTGAGTGAAAAGGTCGGCTTCCTGGTTACAACCCTGTGCCCCTCCTACCTCAGGCAGGGAAGACAACAAGGTGCTTGTTCGTGGCTGCCTGGGAGACAGGGACAGGCTGGATACCGGCTGGCTCCTCTCCAATAGTACAGCCCCTACCCCACCCAGGACATGTGTACCTAAGAGACCTGCTCTCAGAACCATCCCTGCTCCTGCAGCCTGCACCCAGGGGACCCTTAACTAATAGGGTCAGAGCCCGGCCTAGGGGTGTCCTCACCACATTGCTCCTCCGGTGGTTCTGCACAGTGAAGTCTGGGCAGAAGAGCAAGTCAGCAATGGCCAGGAGCAAGGACTCAGCCAAGGGTCGAGCATTCTCATCCTCTTCCTCGCCCTGCTAAAGATGCAGGCTGCTCAGTGGAGGCTGGCCAAGGACAGGTGGCCCCAAGGGCTTGGGAGTGTAAAGGACAGGGAGTGGGTCTCGGTAGGCTGGTGTGGACAAAGAGAGGGAGGAAGAGGAAGGGTAGGAAAGAAAAAATGAATTCCTGCTAACCTCTCTTAGCCAGAAGAGGGCAGGGCAGAGACAAAAACCCCGGGAGCAGTGAGGAAAAGTCCCCTCACCAGGGGTGCCGGGTACCAAGCTCAAGGGTCTCAGGCCTCTAGGGAATCAAGAAGCCTCAAGCCTTGGCACTTGCCTAGATAAGCCCAGAGCAGATGGGGTCCAGAAGACAGTATGGTCCCCCTTGACCTTCTAAAGACATAGTTCCTGGGCCCTATCCTTGCGCCTCTGCTCCAGGCTGTAGGAGGCAGGGGCCCCTTGGGAGTGAAGCTGAGAGCCTGAAAAGGTGGTACTGGCTCCTTCCAGTCAGTGGCACCCTACCCCTGGTCCCCATCCCCCACAGTTCCTACATAGCAGGTAGCCCTACCAAGGGTCCTCCCACCCCCCTGGCCAGGCCCACAGACCCCTCCACGCCCTGCCCCGGGCACAGTGGACCAGAAGAAGCCTCTCCAGTCCGGGTCCTCGAAGATGTAAGGTAGTACTCGGGTGAGGAGCCGGCTGCAGTTCAGGACCACCTGTCTCTCCTTCTCCGAATGGCAGCCACTCTCCGCCCCTTGCACTAGCTTCTCCACAGCCTGTGGGGACAGGAAGCAAGGGAGGGGCCCGTGAAGTGGCCCTTTGGGTTCAGGCTACCCAGGCTTCAGGGACCAGCTAGCTCAGGGGGGTTGACATGTGGGGAAAAAACAGCTCAGAGCATCAGGAGAGCAGAGTCCAGTCCACTGGATGGCCAAAACCTCCTCATCTGTGGTACCCCTCCCTTAAGGAGTGTGTACCCATACCTGGGTACATCTTACTTTCTTCTGAGAGCCTCTTTTTCTCCTAATCCTTTGTTTAACCCTATCTAAAAATATCCTTTTTAAAGCCAGCAGTGGTGGCGCACACCTTTAATCCCAGCACTCAGGGAGGCAGAGGCAAATGGATCTCTATGAGTTCAAGGCCAGTCTGGTCCACATAGCTAGTTCCAGGACATCCAAGACTACACAGAGAAACCCTGTCTCAAAAAACCAAAAAGAAAAAAAAGAAAAAGAACAAATATCCTCTTTTTTTTTTTTTTTTTTTTTTAGTTTTTCGAGACAGGGTTTCTGTCCTGGACTCACTTTGTAGATCAGGTTGGCCTCGAACTCACAGCGATCCACCTGCTTCTGCCTCCTGAGTGCCGGGCTTAAAGGCTTGCGCCACCACCAAATAAATAAATTAAGAGCTGGGCTGGAGAGATGTCTCTGCGTTAAGAATATGTGTTGTTTAACCGGACATGGTTATCCACACCTTTAATTCCAGCACTCAGGAGGCAAAGGCATGTAGAGCTCTATGAGTTCAAGGCTGGCATGGTCTATATGGTGAGTTCTAAGATGGCCAGGGCTATGTAGAAAGACTCTCAACAAAACAAAAGAAACAACAATTAAAAAAAAAATTTTTTATTAGCCTTGCAGAGGCTCAGGATTCAGTTCCCAGCACCTACACGGTGGCTCACAACCATCCATTACTCCAGTTCAAGGCATCCAATGACTTCTTTTGATCTCCACAGGCATCAGGCATGCACGTGGAACATATACATACATGCAGGAAAAATACTCATACAAATAAAATAAAATTAAGCCAGGAGTGGTGGTGCACGCCTTTAATCCCAGCACTCAGGAGGCAGAGGCAGGTGGATCTCTGTGAGTTCAAGGCCAGCCTGGTCTATAAAGCAAGTCCAGGATAGCCAAGGCTACACAGAGAAACCTTGTCTCAAAAAAATAAAATAAAATAAATAATAATAAATTAAATTAATAAAACTAAATTTGGGGTGGGTATTAAGATAGGGTTTCTCTGTGCAACCTCAGCTGTCCTGGAGCTTTGTAGGCCAGGCTGGCCTCGAACTCAAGATCCACCTGTCTCTGCCTCCCTGAGTGCTGAGATTACAGGCATGCGCCACCCCACCTGGTTTAATTTTTTTTTTTAAGAGCTCATTTGTAACAGGGAAATTAAGAGCAGCACCTCACAGGGAAAGCAAAGTGAGCTTGTGTATGGAAAGTGCTGAATAAGACAGGAAAAAGCTCTCCTAGCTAGCAGCTGCCATGACTACTTCCCCTCACTCCACTAAGGAGAACCTCAGGCAAAGAGACAGACCCTCCAGCACCTGCGGATGGGGTGTTGCAAATGAGTGCCCTGTCCTCTGCAGACTACTGCCATTCGGCCACCCGGAGGAGGGTGGGAGCAGCAGTGAGGGGCCAGGCAATCCTTACCTTGTAGCACAGGGTGGCCAGGTTAGAGGGTGACTCCTCTCGCACAGCTCGGATCTCTGCTGCTGGCACCAGGGCAAAGACATCCTGCACAGAGGTGGCTGTGTCTGCCCAGAACTGGTCCCAAAAGGCATCATCAGTGGCTTCCACGGGCTACGGGGGAATCCAGTGTCCAAGAGTTATGCAATCCTTCCCAGGAGAGTCACAGAGGAACCCTGGCAGGGAGGCCATAGCCACGCCCTCCGTAGCCACGCCCTCCGTCTCAGGCAGCGTCGAAGAGGCTGCCCGTCTGGATGAGCTGCCACGAGATGGGGTCAGCAGCTAGGGATGTGTGCATGGTCAAGGGGCAGCTAGTACTAAAGCAAGGGTGTCCTCTGCAAGAACAACAAGTTGTTGTTGTTGTTGTTGTTTTGTTTTGCTGAGGGTCTCTCTACATAGTCCTGGCTGTCCTAGAACTCACTATATAGACCAGGCTGGCCTTAAACTCACTAAGATCTGCCTGCCTCTGTCTCCCGAGTGCTGGAATTAAAAGTGTGAGGCCCCGGGGATTTGTGTATCCCTGGCTAACTCCCCACCCTCGTCTGAAAGAAAAGCTGATATCCTCTCTGGGCCACATCCCAAGGCTACACCAGTAGGTCAAGTGTCTAGGACCTAGACACCAAGGCTTTCACGGAAGGACACAAGCACTCCAGTCAGAGGCACCAACGCTGGTGTCTCCTTCTCAATTCTTTCTCCGCCATCCACCAAGTGCCAAACCCACTGACCCCCCACCCCACCCACATGCTCCTCTCAGCCCCCAGTGCTGGTCCAGGCTGCAGGTCCAGTTACTTTCTGGGAACCCCAGCCTCCAAATCCTACCTGCCACCTTTAGCGCTGTTCATAGACCCCCCACCACCACCACCATGCACCAAAGCAAAAGGTCAAAGTTACAGCAGCCCTTCTGGGGCTCCTCACTGCCTGCTGGACCAAGTCTAAACGTCAGCTCAACACTCCGCTAAGAACTTAAACACAAAGCCCTAGAGGGGATTTCCAGTGCCGCATACATTAGGATTGGTGGTGGTAAGGGCCTGCAATCCCAGCACTTCGGGAAGATCACAAGTGCAAAGTCATCCGCAACTATGTGGTGAGTGAATTCAAGGACAGCCTAGGATTCAATAGACCAAGTCTCAAAACACCACACACACACACACACACACACACTCCTATATTTACCACCCCTAGACACGACCGCAGTAAATTCCTTTTTGCTCAGGCTGTGCCCATTTCCCAGTATACCCTTTTCATTTCAACAATAATTACAAAATCCAGCAGGTCTTGGGCTTGAGGCATGGCTCAACTGATAACGGGGCTTGTCGCCAAGCCTGATGACCTGAGTATTGAACCCAGGATCTACTTATAGGAGGGACGAGTTGTCCTTTGAGCGCCTCACATGTGACTTTGAACCAAAGAAAACCTTCCTCGTATACACAGAAGCACGTGCACACAAAGGTGTTGTTTGTTTGTTTAATTTTAACAGGCTGGGTGTAGTGGCACACACCTTTAATTCCAGCACTTGGAAAGCAGACACAGGCGGATCTCTGTGAGTTCGAGGCCAGCCTGGTCTACATAGTGAGCTCCAGGACAGCCAGGGCTACATAGTGAGAGTTTACATCAAAACAAACAAAGGTAATAAAGTCCCAGAAGTCCTATTGTGACAAGCCTTAAAAAATACCTATGCTCATGGGGGCTGGAGAGACAGCTCGGAGGTTGAGTATGTGCTGCTTTCAGTGAATTCGGGTTTGGTTCCCTATAACTCCAGCTCCGGGGATCTGACGCCCTCTTCTGGCCTCTGAAGACACATGAACACTTGTGGCATATGCACAAAGAGATACACTTAAATAAAAATGAAATTTTAAAATACATAACCTATGGCCTTTGAATCATAGACAATCACATAGGCAAATGACCAAGGCAACCAGTTTTCTTGATAAGTTTCATTTCTAGAATTCCCTCTGTGCTGGATCTTTTTATGTCAATTAGATGGAGGCTGGGGTCATCTGAGAGAAGGGAACCTCAATTAAGAAATTTCCTCCTAGCGCGGTGGCACACACCTTTAATCCCAGTACTCAAGAGGCAGAGGCAGGCGGATCTCTGTGAGTTCGAGCCCAGCCTGGCCTACAGAGTGATTCCGGGACAGCCAGGGCTACACAGAGAAAGCCTGTCTCAAAAAATTTTAAAAGGAGGAGCAGAAGGAGGAGGAGGAAAGAAATTGCCTCCAGCCAGGCACTAGTGGTGGGCCTTTAATCCCAGCACTTGGGAGGCAGAGGCAGGTGGATCTCTGAGTTTGAGGCCAACCTGGTCTACATAGTGAGTTCCAGGACAGCCAAGGCTACACAGAGAAACCCTGTCTCAGAAGGAAAGGAAATGAAGGGGGGGGAAGGGCCTTCATAAGATCAGGTTGCTGAGCCAGGCGTGGTGGCGCATGCCTTTAATCCCAACACTTGGGAGGCAGAGGCATGTGGATTGATGTGAGTTTGAGGCCAGCCTGGTCTACAGAGAGAGTCCAGGACAGCCATGATAAATAAAGACACCCTGTTTCGGAAAAACAACAACAACAACAACAAAAATCAGGTTGCTGGCAAACCTGTAGGGCATTTTCTTGCTTAGTGATTGATGGGGGAGGGCCCAGCCCATTGTGGGTGGTGCTATCCTTGAACTCTACAGAACTAGTCCTGGGTTCCATAAGAAAGCAGGTTGAGCAAGCCATGGGAGCAAGCTAGTAAGCAGCACCTCTCCATGGCCTCTGCATCAGCTCCTGCCTCCAGGTTCCTGTCCTGTGTGAGTTCCTGCCTTGCCTTCCCTCAGTGATGGACTATGGTGTGGAAGTGTAAACAGAGTAAACTCTTTCCTCCCCAACTTGCTCTGGTTATGGCATTTCATTGCTGTGTATAGGCATGCCCCCTGCCTGGGATCCTCCAGCCCCAACCTCTATGCATCGCATTCTTTTTTTTTTTTTTTTTTTTGGTTTTTCGAGACAGGGTCTCTCTGTGTAGCCTTGGCCATCCTGGACTCACTTTGTAGACCAGGCTGGCCTTGAACTCACAGTGATCCGCCTGCCTCTGCCTCCCGAGTGCTGGGATTAAAGGCATGTGCCACCACGCCCAGCTATGCATCGCATTCTTGAACTCAGGTCCAGATGCCAGCAGCCCAGCACTGTCCCTGCTCTTGCAGTTAAGGCTGATGACAGGGGCTGAAGCTGTCATGAATCCTGACAAGGCTGAATGCCAGGGGACAGCGGAGAAACCCAAGGCTGGAGCTACATGCTTCACCAAAGTGCCCCCCAACCCCCCACCCCGGGCCACAGTCCACTCTGGGGAGCCCCAGGGTAACTTGTGGCTGCACCCTAAGTCCCAGAACTGGTAGAGCAAGTTAGCCGGAGGTAAACAAAGACCAGAGGAGAGGCCCTGGAGCTGGGGTTTGCTGGACCTCAGTCTCACCAGCTATCTGATACTCACTGGGGGTGCGAGTGGTTGGGCAGCAGCAGGAGACCCCATTCCTAGTGGCCTGGAGCCAGAGCAGAGTGGGAAAAGGCAACTCAGAGGAAAGGCCTGTGGAGCTCCCCTCATTGTTAATACCTTTGGAAATCTGCCACCTCTAATACTTGGCCCACCTCCCAGGTAGTCACCACCCCTTAAAGGGACAGAAGCCCCCCTCTCCCCACCCCTACCCCCACGCTGAGTACAAATGGACCTGATCTCTAACCTAGTTCATCAGGCAAGCATCACCTAGGGACTGAAATCCAAATCAGAAACAAGGGCATATCTTTCTGCCCACTCCCGCCTTTTTTTCATGTAGCCAGGGCTAGCCTGGAATTCTCTGTGTAGACCAGGCTGGCCTTACAACCATAACCCTGCAGTCTCGATCTCCCAAGCCCTGGGATTACACCATACCTGGCTGTGGAAATCAAACATTCACATCTTCACACTCCCCCGAGGCTCTCGCCTAACGGATACTGAACACACATCCACAGAGTTGCTAGTCTCTGCGTTCGCTCACTTCCTCCCCTGATCCCATGGTGCCTTAAGCGTTTATATTGGCAAGGGACCAGCTGGAGCTTGAAAAATATTTATTTTATTTTTTTTATTTATGTGTATGTGTGTTTCTCTCTGTGTTCACACGCACGACGGTGCCCGCAGAGGCCAGAAGAAGGTGTTGAGTCTCCCAGAGCTGGAGTCATAGGTGGCTGTGAGCCACCAAATGTGGGCGCTGCAAACCAAACTCTGTTCTCTGAAAACTCTGAAAGAGGAGGGAGCCCCCTCCTAACCACTAAGCGACCTCTCCAGCACCCCCAGCTATGATTTCTTACAGTCTCCTTTTTTTTTTTTTTTTGGTTTTTCGAGACAGGGTTTCTCTGTGGAGCCTTGGCCATCCTGGACTCACTTTGTAGACCAGGCTGGCCTCGAACTCACAGCGATCCGCCTGCCTCTGCCTCCCGAGTGCTGGGACTAAAGGCGTGCGCCACCACGCCCGGCTACAGTCTCCTTCTGAGGTGGGGGTGGGGAGTGGGTGATGGGGGGCCGGAGGGGAGGAAGGCAAGGGGAAAAAACAGCAGTGGTCTAGCCCAATAAGGATGATATGTCCTGACACGTGATCAAAGTATGCACACACACACACACACACGTGCATGCACGTAAGCACACATCTATCAGCTCTGGCCCTGGCCTGCAGCAGAGCCTCCTCAGATAGGCAGGATCTGGGAGGAGAGTCTCTGACCCTGTAATTCCCCACTCTGGAGCCCCCAGCCAAGTGAGGAAAGAGTCAAGACATGAGGCCAGTGTTACCGGCCTCAGAGTTAGGGTTAAGCCCTCCCCAGGGCTGGCCAACATGGCAGGAAGAAAACAGGATGCAGGGCAGGAAGGCAGGGCAGGCTGACCTACAGGAGCTCAGGGCCAGGCTACAGGAAAGGGTCCACTTGTCTACTGCCCAAAAGCACAGCCTCTGAGGGCCTAGAAGTGGGGTCATCCTGTGGTAGACACACCTGCAGAACCTTAGGGATCTTGAGTGCTAAGACCCAAGAAGACCATCTCAGACTGGGTTCTTGAGACCCAGCTGCCCAAAGCTGATGACTACAAAGAGTCCAAGGCTTTGGTCCCCTCCCATCTGTGAGAGAGTCCTATGCTTACAAGAAGGGCCCATGGACTGGTGAAATGGCTCAGCAGTAAAGGCACTTGGTAAAAAATGCCTGGTAAATGCACTTTACGCTTGCTGCCAAGCCTGATGATGGAAGTTCCTCCATCCCTAGGATGCACATGGCAGGAGAGAACTGACTCCTACAAGTTATTCTATGACCCCCACACATACCATAGTGCCCGTGTACACACATACACAGAGAGAGAGAGAGAGAGA
>OU015746.1:6170470-6208193 GCA_907169655.1 Acomys percivali | reverse complement strand
GAAGAAGAAGAAGAAGAAGAAGAAGAAGAAGAAGAAGAAGAAGAAGAAACTGCCTCCTTGATTCCCTGGGTGAGCGAGTCACCTGGGCTGCAGCTGAGATGGCTAGTCTCTGCTCTGGGATGCCTGGGTCTCAGCTGGAAAGACTGGAGTGGCTGGTGCAGGGGTTAGTTAGCTCTGAACAGCCGAGGGATGGAACCGCCTGGGAGCTTTGTCATTCACACAACCCGGCCCTGGGCTGAGAGAAGCCCAGAGACTGGCCTCAGCTGGGGCTGAAAACAAAGCACTGACACATGGGGCTGGAGAGCTGGCTCGGTGGCTAAGGGTGCTTGCTGTCCATCAGAGGGCCTGAGTTCAGTTCTAAGCACCCATGTTCTAAGCACACGCACACAACCTGTAACTCCAGCTCCAGGAGATCCAACACCCTCTTCTGGCCTACATAGTCAGCATACACTCCCACACAGACACACATAAGTAAAATAATCTGTTAGAATATACTGACATGTGGCCTTGCTTTGTGCCTGGGGTCCCTGCAGCAAGGACACTGAGCTGAGAAGGGACATCCCAACAACGACCAAAGGGTGTTCACAAAGAGCTAGATGAAACTACAAGGCCCATTAATACTAAGTTTGGAAAATAACATATAAAATTACTGTACCAATAGACCAATAGTCACAGGCAATGTATTCAGAAGTCAGTCCAGTCATCTGTCTTCCAAGAAGGAAAAAAAAACAAAAAACAAAAAAATCCAAGTTGGGGGTGACCTTGAACTCCTAATCCTGTCTCCATCTCCCAAGTGCTAGGATTACAGGTGTGCACCACTGTGCTAGCCACCATGCTCCAACTCTGGTGCCACATTTAAAAGTACCACATTGTTGCCAGTGTAACACCTTTGATTCCAGCACTCGGAAGTCAGAGGTAGGTGGATCTCTGTGAATTCAGAGTCAGCCTGTCTACATAGCACATTGAGGCTAACCAGGGCTATGTAGTGAGATTCTGTCTTTAAATACAGGGGGGGGAGCACTCACTTTCTTCAGAACAGCCCTGTCAAGGCCCCACCACAATCTCAGTCCCTAGCATATTAGCCACTATTTTTGTTTTATTTTGCTTTTTAAAAAATTACATATATGAGTATTTCATCCATATGTATGTCTGCATACTGCTGCCTGCAGGTACCAGAAGAGGGCAGTAGATACTGTAGTCACGTGAGTACTGAGACTCAAACCTGGGCCTTCTGGGAGAGTAGTCAGAACTCTAAACCACTGAAGCAGCTCTCAACCCTTGTTCCCTATTTTTATTTGTTTACTGTTTTTGAAACAGGTCTCGCTGGCCGGTCACGGCACATGCCTTTAATCCCAGCACTCAGGAGGCAGAGGTAGGTGGATCGCTGTGAGTTCGAGGCCAGCCTGGTCTACAAAGTGAGTCCAGCACAGTCAAGGCTACACAGAGGAAACCCTGTCTTGAAAAAAGAAAAAGAAAAGAAAAGAAACAGGCCTCCTGTAGTCTGGGCTGACCTCAGTCAGACTTGCTGTGTGAACATGGCTAGACTTGAACTCCTAGTTCACCTGCCTTAATTTCCCAGTTACTTGGAGATACGCACTCTGGCCCCTGGTTATAGATTGGGAATATGCATTTTGAATGCTGTTTTGTTTTGTCTAAGATCTACTTATTTATTTATTTATTTGTTTGTTTGTTGTTTTGTTTTTCAATACAAAGTCTCTCCATGTAGCCCTGGCTGTCCTGGAACAAACTAACTCTCTCTCTCTCTCTCTGTAAACCAGGCTGGCCTCAAACTCACAGAGACCCACCTGCTTCTGTCTCCCAAGTGCTAGAATTAAAAGCACACACCACACACGCGTTTGTTTTCGTTTTAGCTCCATATAGATGTGTACACCTGCGTGATGGTGTGTGCATATGCGAGCAACAATGCCTGTAGAGTCCAGAAGAGGGCGTAGGATTCCTAGGAGCTGGAGCCACAGGCTGTTGTGAACTGACCATCGAGAGCTCTAGAAACCCAACTCAGGTCTGGAAACAGAGCTCAGGTCCTCTGTTAAGAGCAGAGTGCATCAACTCTAAGCCACACAGGCATGCATCAGCACTTTCAATACATTTTGCATTTTTTGTTTTGTGTCTGTCTCTACTTTTCTACTTCTGTCTCTAATTTGTTTCGCTCCCTGCATCCCCCCCAACCCCCACTCTCAGCACATACAGTGTTTAATCAGGTAGAGGAGGGTCACGCCTGATTTTGCAAATTCTTGAGTAATCTGCATTCCACTTAAGGCCGTGGGAATTGTGTATATTGACCAGTTGTTTCAAAATCATCTCTCATCCTCTTTGGAGTTTTTTTGGGTGCCCTGTACCCAAAGGGGCACTGTAAAATGTAGAGTTAGGGGATCACAGTGGGGAAGGATGAAGAAAGCCAAGGAATTTGATTCTCCACAATTTTTAAAATGTTTGTGCTGCCTGGGTACCTGTCAGCAGAAGCTCTGCCCTCCAGGAGTTCACAGGCATCTCAGGCAATGGCACAACACGCCATCACAGGACCTGAGACATACAGTGGGCGTCAGAACAGCCAGAGTGAGCCACTGTGTCCCAGGGCTTCTCCACAGGTCTCCCTTAGAAGCTTAAAGCCTGACACTGTATTCCACACACCCTGACGCAGGAAGCAAGGATTCTGGGCAGGCTTCCGCAGCCAGATGCCTCAGGAGTCCTACCAGAAAGGGGATGGAGGGAATGGGAAGAGAGGCCAGGAACAGCTTTAAAAGTACATCAATTAAGTGAGCGCAGTGGCTCAAACCTGTCATTGTAGCCCTTGGGAGGTAAATGAATGAAGGATTAGGAATTCAAGGTCACCCACAACTACACAGTGAGTTGGAGTATAGCCTGGGCTACAAAACAACAAAAACTACACACGAAAAGGACTGGGGTACAGCATAGCTGGTGGTGTCCCATTCACAAAGCCTCAGGGTTCAGTCCCCAGCATACACCAGGCGTAATGACGTATGCCTGTGATCTCAGCGCTTGTGAAATAGAGACTCAAGGACCAAGAAGGTCCGGGTCATCCTGGACTACGGTTTGAGGCAAGCCTGGGCTACACAAGAACCTGTCCCCAAAGATAAGTAGTGTGCTAGGCAAGGTGGCCCACACCTTCACTCCCAGCAAAGTGTCAGGCCAGCCAGGGCTCTATACGAGACCCTCACTCAAAACAAAACAAAATATAGGTGGGTGATTGATGCAGATGCTGGATATAACTGTTAAGATGCTAATATCAAACACATAGCTCCAGTTGTCCCATGACTCTGCTCTGGTTCTGAGCACTTGGCTTCATATTAAGTCTTTGAATCCTCCCATTAACCTCTAAGTAAGGATGGAGACTGTCTGCATTAGCACCCTAAAAGTCACTCCATCCATGAGAAGCCTGGAGGGTTTGCGCCGTAAGGATCTGAGGCAGACACGTGGAAGCGAAGCCCCTCGCCGCTGCCCCCCCACCCCCACCCCTCAGAAGGACTGTGGAAATGTAAAATTCTCCTTTCAGTTGCCAGATGAAGTATGGGGGAGGGAGGAGGGACACCGGGTGACCTCACCCACTCAGATGTACTGAGTTCTTTACACTGCCAGGCGCTGACCTCATGCTGGTAGAAAGGCCAGATAGAGATAGATCATTGGGTGGCATTTGTCCCTTATATTAGAATGATAGGAAATGGGGACACGGAGGGAGCCTCGCCTGCAAGAGAGGTGAGGACCCAAAAGAAAGAGCCTTAGTGTCGCCTCTTTCACTTCAGTCCAAGATACAGCGTGTCTGCTGACATGGGAGGCCGGAGATTCGAGTGACACGCCCTCATCCTTTTCCCAAGGAGGCTGGGAAGCGGCAGGACCGCCAACGTCAGCAGCTGCCAGCGTGAGAGCCGTCATTTCCGGCCAGCTGTGCTGTGCTGGATGCGGAGGTGGAGGACCGAAGGCTAAGGGCTGGGCAGTGGCGACTGTGTGACTCCAAGCTGTCAGATGGGCTTCCAAAGCCTCAACCCAGTGGTAGCTGGGCTGACAGCCAGGGGGTTCCACTCTTAGCGGCTCCTGAGGTCAGATGCGGTTGGGCTTGGTGGCCCATTCCGCTGTCGGAATCTGGAATCGCATCCCCAGGACCTACCTGGTCTCGCATCTTCGGATCTGAGCTTGCGTCTTCAGGTTTCCGGGCATCCAGACTAGAGATAGAGAAGTACATCTTGCTATTAGGAGTCAGCACAGACCCCTAAGAAATTCTATTGCCCAAGATTTGGGGAGGCATAGAGTCTACCAAAGGCTCTGGCCATCGGTTCTGCCCTTTGATGCCCTCAGGCATGGGTTTTATAACCCAAACGTCAGGAAATTGATTTGTGTGTCTGTCTCCTGTATCGTGTCCCATCCCATGCCTTACCCTCATGCTCCCAGCTTTACCCTCATGCCAGCCACCTGGGATGTACATTGAGATTACGACTTTCTTTTACCAGCATGTTTGGGGAGTAAAAAACAAAAAATAGATGCCAGCACGACCCACCCCACATGCACCATGTCTCCCTAGACTGACACACAACATGTCTCTGTGAGCCGTGCTGAGGGTTTGGTCAACATGGGAAAGGCCAGGTGGCTCTCAAGCACCAAGGACATTTAAGTCACCACTGGGAAGCAGCTTTAGTGTCAAGGAATGGAGTTTGGGGTCTGCCTTCAAGTGCCTGAGCAAGGGGCTGGAGATATGGCTCAATGCTAAGTGTTTGACCCCCTCTTTTTTATACTTTTATATATTTATTATTTACACAGTATTCTGCCCACATGTACACCTGCATACCAGAAGAAGGCACCAGATCTCATTATAGATGGTTGTGAGCCACCACATGGTTTCTGGGAATTGAACTCAGGACCTTTGAAAGAACAGATGGTGCGCTTAACCTCTGAGCCATCTCTCCAGCCCATTTGCCTCTCTTTTAGAGGTCTGGAATTTCCATGCACCCGTGTCAGGCAACTCACAACTGCTTTTAATTCCAGCTCCAGAGCATCTAATACCCACTTGTCTGGCCTCTGTGGACCGCCCCCCTTCCCACTAATATACATAAATAAAATAAATCTGGAGGAAGAGGAAAAATAAATAAAATAAAATATCTCTCTTTTTTTCTTTTCTCTAGTAAGGGGGATGCCCTATAGCATCCTTATTGCCCAAGCTGGGGAAACTGAGGCAGCCATCCTCAGACCTGATCCTCAGTACTTACTTGCCTCTGGGTCTTCCAGAGCTCCCAGGGGCAGCTGTGGCTCATGAGTACTTTCCCACAGAGCTGCAAGAAGAAGGCATGATGGGTGGGGCCAGACTGAATCTGTGAACACTCAGTGGGTTGGGGACCTGACCAGATCCCTTTAGAACTCCATCCCTCAATCCATGTGTCCCTCAGACTCACCTCTGAACGACATCACCACTGCCCAGTTACTACTAACGCTGTCTGTGTGAGTATTGCTCTGATGGGACAGTCAGCTCCCGTGCCTGTCCATTCAGTTATGCATCACCTCAACCATCATTGGCTCTCTCTACTTCCCTCCCCACAGCCTCATCCATCACATAGTTACCACCACTCTAGGCAATGGCAAATGTCCCTACTCTTGTCTTGCCTCTCTGCAATCCCGCGTTTCCAAATTATAAAGCTGATACTTCACAAGTGAAAATAAAATGACTCTCTTTTTTTTTTTTGTTTTTGTTTTTTTGTTTTTTTTGAGACAGGGTCTCTCTGTGTAGCCTTGCCTGTCCTAGACTCACTTTGTAGACCAGGCTGGCCTCGAACTCACAGTGATCAACCTGCCTCTGCCTCCTGAGTGCGCCACCACCGCCCGGCTAATAAAAGGACTCTTGTTGGCTCGTTTGGGGGTTGCTTTCTACAGATCTGACTCACTCCTCTGCTCACTCCACTCCAGCTCTGATGCGTTTCCCACAGATCCTACTGCAAGCCAAGCGCTTTTGCCCTGGGAGCTTTCGACCTTGCTGTCTCCTACACCTGGAGCAGTCTCCTGAAGAGTGTAGCAAAGCTGCCACTTTATCCTTTAAGTATCTGCTTAGACATGACCTTCTGAGGGAGGCACCCCTGGAATCTGGATCTAAGTATCTCCCAAACTCTCAACACACCATACTTCCTCATACTCAACACACTGTAGTTTATAGCTACACTAGAGCAGAAATGGACTATTTCTTCTTCTTCATCATCATCTTTTCCTTCTTTCTTTCTTTTTTTCTTTCTTTCTTTCTTGTCTATCACTCAGAATGACCTCAAAGTTTGCTTTCAGGGTCTTGACATGCCGCCCTGGCTTGCCTTCAACTCACTACATAGACCATGCTGGCCTCAAATTTCTAGCAATCCACCTGCCTCAACCTCATGAGTACAGTGATTTCAGATATGGGCCACCATATCCTATTCTGTTTTTATCTTTAACTTTTATTTTATGTGCATGGGTGTTTTGCCTGCACCTATGTCTGCGCACCATGTGCAGTGCCTGCAGAGGCCAGAAAAATGTAGGAATCTCTAGGACTGCAGTTATAGAGACATTATGTAGGTGCTAAGGATCAAATGTGGGTCTTCTTGAAGAGCAGCCAGCACTCTTAACCACTGAGCCGTCTCTCCAGCCTCAGTTTTGAACATTGGATAACTAGACTAATACAGTATTGTGACAGGCAAAACCATGGCCCACAAAGATGTTGACAGTGCAACTCCCAGATTCTTTGAGTGTTTTGCCTTGCACAGCAGAAGGGATTTTGCTGATGTAATTAAGTGAAAGACCTCAAGACAGGAAGGTTACTGGATTGGAAGGTGAGCCAAATGCCATTACAAAGGTTCAAGCAAGGGCCAGCAAGGTGGATTTGCCTGTAAAGGAGGTTGTGTCACAAATCTGGATACCTAAAACAAAACAACAACAACAAAAAAACCAAAACAACAACAACAAAAAGGCCAGGCGTGGTGCCTTAAATCCCAGCACTCAGGAGGCAGAGGCAGGTGGATCACTGTGAGTTCGAAGACAGCCTGGTCTACAAAGTGAGTCCAGGACAGCCAAGGCTACACAGAGAAACCCCATCTCAAGAAACAAACAAACAAACAAATCTGGAGACCTGAGTTCAATTTCTAGAAAACACATAAAGATGGAAGGTGAGAACCAATTCTACAAAGTTGTCTTCAGAGCTCCACAGATGCACCATGGCACACATGCCCAAACATACACATCGTGCACACACAAAATAATATTAATAAAATAATTTTTTGGTTTTTAAAAGCAAAGTTCCAAATAAGACACTGATGGCAGAAGAGGTTGGAGCAGTACAGAGTGACAAAAACACAGCCCTCTTGTTCCTGTCTTTGAGGAAGGAGCCACAAGCTAAGGAGTGTGGGTGGCCTTTAGGAACTAGAAAAATTAAGGAAACAAATTAAGGGGCACAGCTCTGCCAACATCTTGAGGCATCACAATCCCCATCAAACTTACAAACCACAATTATATGCATTCAGCTGAGTGTGAGGGTGTACACCTTTAATCCCAGCACTCGGGAGGCAGAGATGGTTTCTGAGTTCGAGGCCAACCTGATCTACAGAGTGAGTTCAAGGACAGCCAGGGTTAACCAGAGAAACCCTGTCTTGAAAAACAAAACAAAGTAAGCCTTTAATCCTAGCACTTGGGAGGCAGAGGCAGGCAGATCCCAGTGAGTTGGAGGCCAGCCTGGTCTACAAAGCCAGTCCAGGATAGCCAGGGTGACACAGAGAAACCCTGTCTTGAAAAACCGAAAAACAAAACAAAACAATATATGTGTTCAAACCAGTTTATTTGAGACAGTTTATTACAGAGAGAATGGATACAGATATTTAGGTTTTTGTGTCTGGCATCTTTTACCCAGAGTTTAATTTGTACTATATTATATGTACACTTTATTAGATAAATATACCACATTGTACTTTTTATTAATATTTAATATTAATTATGTCTATTGTGATGGGAGGGTGCAGCTGTGTGCAAGTGCCCACAGAGGCCAGAAGAGGGCATAGATCCTCTAGAGCTAGAGTTATGGGTTGTTATAAGCTGTCCCATTGGTGCTGGGAACCGAACTCACGTCTTCTGCAAGAGCAGTGTGTGCTTAACTAACTGCTGAGCCAGGTCTCCAGCCCCTAAGTGTTTGTTTTTGTATGTGTGTTTGTGTGGGTGTGTGTCAGAGCACTTGTATGGGGGTCAGAGGACAAGTTGCAATAATTAGTTCTCCCCTTCCACTATGTACATCCCAGGGGAAGAATTCAGGTCATCAGGCTGGGTGTGGTAACACACACCTTTAACCCCAGAACTTCGGAGACAGATAAAAGAGGGTCTCTGTAAGTTCAAGGTCAGCCTGGTTTACTCAGCAAGTTCTAGCACAGACAGGTTTACACAGAGAGCCCATCTCAAACAACAAGCACAACCAACAAAGACAAGACAGCAGCTGTTAGGTCAGGTCACCAGGCTTGGCAGCAAGCACCTTTCTCTACCGAGCCATCTTGCCAACCCCATCAAGCGGTTTTCAAGGTGGTTTGCCCCAGTGTCATTCCCTCCAGGGGTAGAGAACATTATAGATGGTCAGTATTCTTCTTGTTTGTTTGCTTGTTTGTTTTTTGAGACAGGGTTTCTCTGTGTAACAGCACTGGCCATCCTGGACTGTCCTTGAACTTACAGAGATCTGCCCACCTCTGCCTCCCCAGTGCGCCACAGTGCCCAGCACCAGATGGTCAATATTAACAATGCCATTTACTCTCTGTCTTTTAAATTTATTATGTGTTCAGTATTCTGCCCCGCATGTGTGCCTGCATGCCAGAAGAGGACACCAGATCACACTATAGATGGCTGTGAGCCACCATGTGGTTGCTGGGAATTGAACTCAGGACCTTTGGAAGGACAAACAGAGCTCTTAACCTCTGAGCCATCTCTCCAGCCCCTGTCTTTTAAATTGAAAACAAAAATGTTACAGCCATTCTGCTGAGCAGTGCACGTTAGTTGGCTTTCTGTCAGTAAGCACACACTTAGGTGTCACAAAGACGCTTGTGACAAAGGCTTGGTCACCAGCCCATGGTGCCAGTGGGTCTCAGGAAAAACAAGTTGCATAAATGCTTCAATGTGAAAACTGCTTTAAGGAAAAAAAAATGTTTGAATGGATTAAACTGTGTAACTGGATATAAGATTTGGGTCTCAAGCAATACGAAACAGAACCTTAAAGAGAAAGGCCAGAATACAAGTAACACGTCTTCAAATACCATTACTTCCAGCGTGTTTTCAAACATTCAGGCTCCTTTTCTTCCCCCTTTGGTTTTTCAAGACAGGGTTTCTCTGTGTAACAGCCCTGGCTGTCCTGGACTCGATTTGTGGACTAGGCTGGCCTGGAACTCACAGCAATCTGCCTGCCTCTGCCTCCTGAGTGCTGGGATTAAAGGCGTGCACCACCACACCTGGCCATTCAGGCTCTTTTTAAATATTTGTAATAGTTCAAGTTTTGTTGAATAACATTTGTAGAATAACAGATGTAGAATAAATATTTATTCTATGTTTATGTGTGTCTGCCTGTATGTATGTATCTACACCATGTGCATGCCTGGTGCCCAAGGAGGGCAGAAAAGGAAACTGGATCTCCTGGAACCAGAGTCACAGATGTTTCTGAACCACAGTATGGATCCTAGGAATGGCTTTCCAGGTCCTTCGCAAGAACAGCGCTCTAAACCATTGAGCTACCTTCAGCCCGAGACAAAGGTGTCTTTGTGTTTGTGTGTGTGTGTGTGTGTGTGTGTGTGTGTGTGTGTGTGTGTGTGTGTTCATGTGTGTGCAGAGAGAGGACAAAGGACAACCCCCAAGTGTTGTTTCTCAGGAACTGTCCACCTTGTTATTGAAACAGGGCCTTTGACTGGCCTGAAGCTCACCAAGTCCTCAGAGCTGCAATTACAAGAGCAAGCTTTTTTTTTTTTTTTTTTTTTTTTAAATCCGGTAAGCACTTTAAATGTACTGAGCCACCTCCTCAGCCCCTTTAAGGTAATGTTTAGCTTTGCTTAATTTAATTTACAGGAAGACTCCCACACTGCCCTTCAGTCGTCTGGCCTGGAATGCAAGACAATCTTGCTTCAGTTTCCCTAGTCCTGTTTTTAGAGGAGAAAGCCACTGTGTCTGCCTCTTTCTAATCATGTGTATCTGTGCTGTGTATGTGTGAGAGTTTAAGTTTATGATTGAAGGAAGATGCAGAGATCAGAGGTGTCAGATTGTCCCTCGAGCTAGGGTTACAAGCTGTTGTGAACCGCTTGACATGGGTGTAAGGAACAGAACACAAATCCTTAGCAAGAACTCTTAACCCTCCTCCCGCAGCCAAACCCGCATTCCAGGTTCTTAAAGATATTTGTAAATTAATACCATTTTAAAGAACGCTTATAGACTATATCAATGGGTCAGCACGGTGAGGACCACTGTGGACAACAGATAGACCCTTGCTCTCAGGAAAGCCAGAAGGACAGACAACAAACGAGCAAAATAATTCCAGATGGACGTAAACAAAAGTCGGACGTGGAGGAAATGCAGGACAGAGAGTTGGTCCAGCAATTCCCGGACCAGGACACCAGGAAGGTCCTGGCCCTTGGGTCCGCCCCCTTATTTGCATACGTCTTATGATTGGCTTCCGGCGGCAGGTCCCACCCGGCAGAGCTGGCGGCCTGGGAAGCTGCTAGCGGGCCGGGCGGAGATGCAGCTGCGGCTCCGGGTGTCGTGGCGCGGGCCGGGCGGTGTGCGGGCCGGAGGCGGGCAGGGGGTACCCGCCGCAGCACCCGCACTCTCCTGACGCCCCAGTCCTGCAGGCGATCCCGGGTCGCCCCAGCCGTTGTCCCGCTTTGCAGTCCCCACCCCTCCGCCCTTTGTGCCGCCGCCACCCGGGGTCCCCAGCTCGGCGGAACCCGGGGTGCGCGGGAGCGAGAGGCCCCGCTGGGCGCACGGCCGGTAGCGGATGGCGAGCGCGCGCGGCGGGCGCAGGGGCTCTGCAGCCCGAGCCCGCGACGTTGGAAGCCCGGGCCGCCTCCGCCGCATTGTCCCGGGCTGCGAGCCCAGGCCCTGAGCTGCCGCAACGCCCGCCCACCGCCACCCGCGGGGCCATGCGGAGAGCCGCGGGGATGGAGGACTACTCCGCAGAGGAGGAGGAGTCCTGGTACGACCATCAGGACCTGGAGCAGGGTGAGCGCTTCTGGGAGGGAAGCAGCGTATGTGCCCTGAGACCCCCTGGCCGCTACTCCATTGTTGGGCGGTATCACTTAGAAAAGGGCTGGGCTGGACCTGGTGCGCCCAGCAGAGAGGGCATGATGTGTCTTGAGAAAGAGGACGTGGACGGAGAGGGGCGCTGCCCTGGAAGATTCGGACGCGGCAGAGGGAGATGCAAAAGTGTCTAGTTGACAGGGCATCCATCGCCCTTCTCATCTTAGTAGCAGCAACTACTCGGGTGTCCCTGGTAAGGTATTGTTAGGGGGCCCTGGTACTAGGTGCAATGAAGTCTTGGGGATTCCCTGGTACTTTTGCTAAGAGCGCACTGTATGTTGAGATAAGTCATCTCTCCAGATCAGCAAGCAGCACTTGTCCCAGCCAGAATTCCTGAGCTCTAAGACTTCCAGAAGTTTCCCCAACTCCCTTCCCTCTTCCCAGAGAGGAGTTGGTGCAGGGGAGCATGCGGGCGAAGAAGCCAAAAGTCTCCTGTATGCCTTCCTGAGCGAGGTGTCCCCTGGCCCTTCCGTGCACTGACTGGGCTTCTACTCAAGTGGCTCAGGATGTGGAGGGATCCTTTTAGAAATATGACTTTCTGCCAAATGAAAGCCCCCCGGGGAAAGAGGGAGCCGCTTCCGTGCCTTTCATCTGAGGGCCCAGAGAATGACTGAAAGGGGGTTTAGAAGCGGGTGATGAGGTGGCTAAAGTGACATCACTGAGAGGAGAGGTGGAGCCATCTTGACAAGCTCGAGGAGGCCTGAGAGGGTCAAGGCCAAGCCTACAGAAGTAGTAGGGTTGGTCCCATCCTCTTCTCTGCCAAGGTGCCTATTTGGCTGATACCCTGAGGGTGAGGAAACATCTAGGGAGAAAGGACCTTGCCGCAGTCACCTGAAAGCCCTGAGGTATTAAAACACAGTGCGTGCCATGGAGGAGGAGGCCCAGGGGCCCGGTTTTGCCAGGCTGGGAAGCATTCGCTTGGATCCTGGATCCTTTGTCTCCTGACCCACTTCCCCACACAGCGGAGCTTCACCTACCTGCAGATGAAGGGGCTGCCCCTGTACTGTCAGCGCGAGCCGGAACCTTGGGATACCTATGTAGGAGGCAGGGTGGTGGGCTTGACGTTGATTGCTGTGCAGTGAGCTGCCCCCATGTGCTTGTGGCACCTCTCTTCTGTCCTGGCCACTAAACTTTTCCATCCCATAAACACCTTTGAGTGCCAGACATCATCCTGGGTACCCAAGGGCGGGTGTGGGGGGGGGGATGAGGAGGCGAGAGCAGGAGGACACTTGTCAGTTCTAAGTGATTATGGGATGGCTTCCTGGGAGAGGCTAGCTCAGAAGGAAAGATGATAAAGCTGAGTTCTGGGGAAGATAGCCTCCAGGGGAGGCGGATGCTAATACCATGGCAGTCTCATTTAGTTCCCACACCCCTAATGAAGGCTTGGCACCATGCCCAGTCCAGATGTGAGAGGAAGAAGCCGGCGAGTGGGGTGGGAGATGTGTGGCTTCTGGTGAGGGACTGAAGAGCTCCATACACCCCACCCCCACTCGTCTTGGGTCCTGCTGGGTCTGGCCTACAGCTCTAGTCGCAGACAGAGCCCAGGAACTCAGGGGGATACTCAGTAGTGAAACACTCTATGAAGAAAGCGGTCCTTCCTGCCAGGGGCTGTGCTGAGTCTAGGGCTGGAGTCTCTGCCCTCCAGATCCTGAATTCCAGCAGAGGAGGCAGAAGTGGGAGGTCAGAGTGATGGTATGGCCCCCTCAGCAAAGAGCTCTTAGCTGGAGAGCAGAGGAAGGAAGTGGAAGGCATGCGGACAGAGAGGGTGTTTGTACCAAGGCTTGGACCGAGTGAAGGACAGGGGAAGCAGGGGACAAAGGAAGTCCTAGCCTCTTGGCTCTGCAGGCCAGGAGAGCTGGGTGATGGGGTGGAGTGTCTGCTAAAAGATAGTCGTGTCAGAGGTCATATGCTTCTCTGTACTTGGGTCCCCAAATTCTTTTCGTCCCATCTCCTCTGTAGTTGCCTTGGTATGCTCCACACATGCTGTATCCTTCCCGCCTATTTTCCCTTACCCTGGGCCAAGCCCCAACTTAAGTCCCATAGAGACTGGCTTTGGTGTGGCTCTGTCCCAGAGGTTGGAGGAGGTGGGCAGGACAGGTGGAGTCTTGGATTTTGCCACTTTCCCTCCACCTGCCGCCATGAGCACCCGTTAAAATAGAAAAAGTCATGAATTAATGATTAGGCATTGGCTCTTTCTTTGCCTTCCCCCTCCTCCACCTGTGGCCACCTCTGTCCAGGCTGAGGGACATGGCACTGCTGAGTCACAGATTTTGAGACCTGACCTCCCTTCCTGCCCAGCCTGACCTTGAGTCATCCCCCCTCCTCCCCCAGGGAATGCTCAGACTGGTAAGGAAAGGGATGTCCTCCCTCCACCCTGGTTACCCCCAGAGGCCTTTCTGAGTTCCCGACTCTTGTGTCCTATGCGCGGTAAGACACCACTACCCCCAACCCCACCCCCACCCCCACCCCCGATCCACCAGCTATAGCCTTCTACCTCAATCACCCTTTGTCCATCTTGGCCTATCCCTCATCCCTTTCCTGCCTCTCTGTCAAGAGTCTGTTCTACGATGGGTTCCAGGTTTTCTTTTGTTTTTCCCCAGGGCATTGCCTTATACATAACCAGTAAAGTCTCCTGAAGGAAGCCACAGAGAGCCACTTGGGCCAGGCAGGAGAGGTGGCAGCCCAGACTCAGTGCCTTCCTTGATTTGGTTCAGAGCTGCCTGTTAGCCCAACCTTAAGAGGTTGCTTGTCTCTCCATGCCTGCCAGCTTCCAGTGCCTCGGCATCCAGGCCACCCTTTCCCCGAATCCCGAACTGCCACTATCCTTCCGCAAGCAAGCCACCCCCTCTAGTACTCAGTTCCTCTCAGTCCCCTGCTCTACAGCTTCTAGACTCCTCCCATGGCCCCTCCAGGCGGCTCTGACCAGCTTAGCTTGCACTGTGATCCAGTTTCCCTGCGATTCTCCCCAGCTCCACCCCAGCAGCTTCCTTCCTGTCTCCTTCGCCCGTCCCTGGATCACCAGGCGGCCAAGTCACATTCTCTGCTTTTACAAGGCAACCTTCAGCGTCTCTCTGTTCATAGTGTGGCCTACCCCACCACCACCACCACCACTCAGATCCCAGCCTACGAATTCACACTGCCCGGCTTGCCTGGAAGGGAGGCACATGGCATTGAAATTCCTTTGGCCTTTCCTCATTCCTCTGGCTTTGAATTCTGGGTAAGCTGCAGGGCCTTGTTGTTGGCCACCCAGGTATCTGGTATAGCAACAGCCGCTTCCTAGACCACCTAACAGTTCCACGGCCTGAACATTTAGGAAAGGACGAGCTGAACCTCGCCATCCTGTTATACACTAGGAAGACCGTGAGGTCTCCTTAGAGCCAACCACCCCACCCCCACCCCGTCATCCCTAGCACATGACGTATCACAACAAATTGATATTTGTTGAATATAGGCTTATATCAGGTGCCTGGGCCTTTTGGCATCTTCGTTGGGCAGGCTACTTGCCCCAGGCTATGGAGTTTGTATCTGATTTAGTTTTGTTTCCTTCAGGAGAACTGTTTTTGTTCTGGGCTTCGCTTCCCCGGGGCATCTCTGATTGATTTCGCTCTAGAGAGCCCCATTCTGGCTATTTCGAAACCTCACCTCTGAGCTTGTCTGTATCCTACCACTTGGGAGATACAGGTGATGTGATCGGGAGTTTAAAGCCGTCCTTGGCTACATGTCAAGGGAAACCTGGACTACGTGAGACCGTACCTCAAATGCCTGCCTAGCATGCAGGAAGCCCTGGGTTTGGTTCCCCAACACTGCAGGAAACCAGATGCTGCAGCACATCCCTACTTAGGAGGTACAGGCAGCAGGATGAGAGTTCAAGGTTACCCTCAGCTACATTTTGAGTTTGAGGCCAGCCTAAGCCACAAGATACCCTGTCTTTAAGAAAGAAAGAAGAGCCAGGCGTAATCCCAGCACTCAAGAGGCGGAGGCAAGCGGGTCTCTGGGAGTTCAAAGCCAGCCTGGTCTACAAAGCAAGTCCAGGACAACCAAGGCTGCACAGAGAAAACCCTGTCTCAAAACAAAACAAAACAAAAAGAAAGAAAGGAGAAAACTTTACCCTCACCTTGGGAACGATTTTAGGCTTGCTCCTGATAAGACTAGCCTGTTGCCTAGGTCCAGTGGCTGATGGGGCTGCTCTGGTTCTCACAAGGAAACACCAGTCCTGTCCTCAGCTTAGCTGAAAGAACAGAGGATTCTCTGCCCTCTACCTGTGCAGGATCCCTGCTCCATAAGGCTCCAGGAGGAAGGCCTTTCCTGGGCCTGTCTGCTGCACAGTAAAGGGTGTAGCCGAAACAACCGCAGATCTAAAATTTTCTGGGAGTTGGGGGAAACTGGGGGCAGAAATCTCATCTGTCTTCAAGGGAAAGCAGAACTATCATTGTGTGTAAAAAATAGCGCCACGTCTTATTGGCCCCAGAAGAGTCGCTTTTACAAATCTTGGTCCAGATTTCCACCATCGGCCTAGAATGAAGGCTGGCGTAACAAATGGCCTCGTAATATTAAATAGAAGGAATCAGTCAGAGCTTTCCTGCTTGAGCTGAGCAGATCACACAGGCCAGTGATTACCCTCTTCTAGGAAGGTGTTCTCACGAAAGGTGGTGACTTGCAGTAACGCTTTCTGTGGGGGGGGGGGTTGTTCTGATTTGGTTTTAGTTTTTCGAGACAGGGTTTCTCTGTGTAGCCTTGGCTGTCCTAGAACTCTCTCGGTAGACCAGGCTGGCCTCGAACTCAGAGACCCGCCTGCCTCTGCCTCCCGAGTGCTGGGATAGTACTGGGATTGAAGGGTGCGCCCGCCACCACTGCCTGGCTTGCAGAAGGGTTTTAATACAATGAAGTTAATCCTAGTTTGGCTTGCATTCTTCAGTACTAGACACTGAGCCCAGATCCCCACACACCCTAGGCAATCGCGCAGCTGCTTCCGCCACTGAGCTACGTCCCCAGCCTTCTTTCACTGTTAGTGGCTTTTAACAAATTTTCTGTATGAGTGCTCTGCCCACATGTATGTATGTGTATGTGCCATCTGAGTGCCTAGTCCCCAGAGAAGTGAGAAGAGAGCGTTGGATCCCTTGGGACTAGGGTCACCAACAGTCGTGAGCTGCTGAGCGGGTCCTCTGCAAGGGCAGCAAGAGCTCTTGATCAGCACAGTGGTGTTTAGTACAGGGTCTCCTCTCCTTGTAGCCCTGACTGGCATGGAAGTTAATGCAATCAATCCCCCTGTCTCTGCCTCCCAAGTGCTGAGATTACAGATATGAGCTACAATGCCCAAACCTTACCCACCTTTTTACTTTTTATTTTGAGACAGTGCCTCTGAGCTGCCTGAGCTGGCCTTGAACTTGTGGTCCTCTTGCCTTGGCCTCCTGAGTAGCTGGGATCTTGGGCCCATGGCTTAGTCACACAGTTTTGTTTGTTTGTTTGTTCGTTTTTTATCAAGGTCTCGTGTAATTTAGACTGACCTTGAACCAACTGTGTACATCAAAGGATGACCTTGAACTCCTGGTCCTCAGTACTGGACTGCACCTGTCCAGTTCCACACAATGTGTGCAGAGCTGGACGCTGAGTCCAGGGCTTTGTGCATGCTACCAAGCACTCTGCCAGCTGAGCTTCGCTCCTTTGCCTGGCTTTGGTTTGGTTTGGAGTTGGTTGGGGCTTTTTTGTTGTTGTTTGGTTGGTTAGACTTGTTTGGGTGGATGGTCTTTTTGGTTTTGTTTTTGTTTTCTTTTCTTTTTTTGGTTTTTTGAGACAGGGTTTCTCTGTGCAGCCTTGGCTGTCCTGGACTCACTTTGTAGACTAGGCTGGCCTCGAACTCACAGCAATCTACCTGCCTCTGCCTCCCGAGTGCTGGGATTAAAGGCGTGCGACACCACGCCTGTCTGTTTTTGTTTTTCTTTTGAGACAAAATCTCATGTAGCCTAGGCTGGCCTCAAACTCCTGGTTCACCTGCCTCAGTTTCCTGAGTTCTAGGGTTACAGATATGCAAACCCCCTTGGTCCATACTTTCACTTTTAATAGAAAAAAAATGCTCAAAAACACTCTAAACACCCAACAATAAGGATTATCAAGACAAAGGTGTTCAAAGGTGTTCAATAGCATTTTCTGCACCCACCAATAGTGTGCATAGTAACTGTGACATATTGTTGTAGGAGAAAAGCAGGCACAGACAAAATACAGCTGTTTGCACAGTGTTGTTTGTATTGCATTTTGTGTGATATATATGTATGTATGTGGGTGTGTATATGTGTGTGCGTACGTGTGTGTGTGTGTGTGTCATGTGTGCGTGCATGTGTGTGTGTGTGTGTGTGTCATGTTTGCACAGGTTCCTCATGAAAGCTAGAGGAGGATGTCTGCCTGAAACCAGAGTTACAGATGGTTGTGACTGCCTGTTGGGAATCAAACTCGGGCTCTCTGCAAGAGCACCAAAGAGCTCTTAACTGCTGAGCCACCTCTCCACATCCTTGTTATTATTGTTTTTTTCCTCTTTTTGAGATAGAGTTTCACTGTGTAGCCCTGGCTGACTTCAGTCTCACAGAGGCGGTCTACCCGCCTTTGCCACCAACTGCTGGGATTAAAGGCGTGCACCGACACGCCCAGCTCAATTTTTGTTTGTTTGTTTGTTTTTTCAAGACAGGGTTTCTCTGTATAGCCTTGGCTGTCCTGAACTCCCTTTGTAGACCAGGCTGGCCTCATACTCACAGTGATCCTCCTGCCTCTGCCTCCAGAGTGCTGGGATTAAAGGTGTGTGCCACCATGCCCGGCCCAGCTCAATTTTTCTATCGTTTGGCTTTTTACCTTTCTGCCCTATATGTTTGGGATTTTTTAGATACCAAGCATAAAGAAATACCAAGGTGGTTGGTAGCACAAGTCTACAATCCCAGCTCTCAGGAAGCTGAGGCAGAAGGATTGTGAGTTCCAGGCTCACCTGGGCTCCACAGTAAGATCCTGACCAAACCAAGCCAAACCAAACCAGAGACTTGAAGGAAGAGAAAGGGTGTAAGCCTGGAGCTTGTAGGGAAAGGCATTTCAAAATGGAAGTGACGCCAGTGCGCAGACCCAACCCTGGCTTCCATCTCTTGCCAGCCTGTGGCCTCTAAGTGGCCTGTGTCAGGGCGAGGCTGCAGTCACTAAGAGCCCGTCACTGATGAATGCTGAGGCGTGATGTGGGCCGCCCGCCTTCCTCACTGTGTCCTCTGCTCTGCCGCTGCCTGCAGACTTGCACCTGGCTGCGGAGCTCGGGAAGACCCTGCTGGAGCGGAACAAGGAGCTGGAGGGGTCCCTGCAGCAGATGTACGCCACCAACGAGGAGCAGGTGCAGGAGATCGAGGTGAGGTGCCTCAGGCTCTTCATTGCTCCTCCCGCCTCTCAGGACCTTCAGCCTAGGCTTGTGTGTGCCTTTGTACCACTCGCAAAAGGCATCCCCAGCCTTTCCCTCACGGTTCAACACCTACCTGCCCGCCAATCGCAGGTAGCCCGCTGCAGCGTGGTCTTCACCCACTGCTCAGTAGAACACAGACAGCCCTCAAAGCCAGACATCCTAGGGGTGGTAGGGAGGGTCAGACAGAGATATTTGTTCCTGCCCCGTCGTTGTAAAGGTTTGTTCCACCCTTACCTCCTCCCCCCCCCCCCAGTACTTGACCAAGCAGCTGGACACGCTGCGCCTCGTGAATGAGCAGCATGCCAAAGTGTACGAGCAGCTGGACCTGACGGCCAGAGACCTGGAGCTGACCAACCAGAGGCTAGTGTTGGAGAGTAAGACTGCCCAGCAGAAGATCCACGGGTGAGGGCCGGGATGGTGAGGAGGCTCAGGGTGGTACACACGGGTATGTGGACTAGTCGGGAGACCCACACCCTTCTAAAGAGCCTCGGGCTGGAGCGAGGCCATCCCTGTCAGCTGTGTGTCTACCCCCTCTTTCCTTTTTTCCCTTTCCTTTTTCTTTCTTTTCTTTTTTTTAAAGATTTATTTATTATTATGTATACGGTTCTGCCTGCATGTACACCTGCAGGCCAGAAGATGACACCAGATCTCATTACAGATGGTTGTGAGCCACCATGCAGTTGCTGGGAATTGAACTCAGGACCTTTGGAAGAGCAGCCGGTGCTCTTAACATCTGAGCCATCTCTCCAGTCCCTCTTCTGGGTTTTTTCAAAACAGGGTTTCTCTGTGTAGCCTTGGCTATCCTGGAACTCACTCTGTAGACCAGAATTCACAGAGATCTGCCTGCCTCTGCCACCCAAAGTGCCAGGATTAAAGGCGTGTGCCACCGCCATCATCACCACCTGACCTTTTCTTTCTTTTTTTTTTTTTTTTGGTTTTTCAAGACAGGGTCTCTCTGTATAGCCTTGGCTGTCCTGGACTCACTTTGTAGACCAGGCTAGTCTCGAACTCACAGCGATCCGCCTGCCTCTGCCTCCGGAGTGCTGGGATTAAAGGCGTGCGCCACCACGCCCGGCTTCTGACCTTCTCTTTCTAAGATTTATTTTTATTCTATGTGTGTGGGTGTTCTGCCTGCCTGTATGTCTGTGCAGCATGTGGGTGCCATGCCCTCTGAGGCCAGGAGAGGGCGTGGGAACTTCTAGAACTAGAGTTACAGATGGTTTGAGCCACCATGGGGACGGTGGGAAACAAACCCAGGTCCTCTGCTAGAGCAACAAGTGCTCTTACCCACCGAGCTATCTCTCCCGCCCCCACAACCTCCCACCTATGATTGCGCACCAGGCTTAGTTTGAGGTGCTAGAGATTCAGTGACCATGACCTGCCCTCTGGGACCTCACAGATGGGAAGGAAGGCAGGCATGTAAATGTGTCTCTGTGTTGTGAATTGACACTAGACGCTAGAGGGCTCCTCTACCCCAGCTAGTTCCCAAATAATCGAGACAGAGACTTTTTAGAATTACAAAAGCTTTTAGGCACCGTAACTCAGCAGATATCAACCTCTAAGCTATTTTGCTATTTCCCAGATACACACACACACACATACACACACACACACACACACACACACACACACACACACACACACACACTTGCCATAATTGTTCCTGCCTGGGCTGCTTCCGTTCCTTCAGGCCAGCCCTCATGGCCACATGCTCATGGTCCTTACTGCCCCATGGCCACCTCCTTCTCTCTGGCTTCCTCTCCTCCTGCTGCGGCTCTCTCCTTCTCTCTCCTCATGGTCCCCTTCTGTTTTTTTTTTTTTTAATTTTTATTATTTATTAATTTATTCTTGTTACATCTCTATGGTTATCCCATCCCTTGTATCCTCCCATTCTCCCCTCCCTCCCATTTTCCCCTTATTCCTCTCCCCTATGACTGTTCCTCAGAGGGATTATCTCCCCTTGTATATGCTCATAGGGTATCAAGTCTCTTCTCGGTGACCTGCTGTCCTTCCTCTGAGTGCCACTAGGTCTCCCCCTCCAGGGGACATAGTCAAATGTGAGGCACCAGAGTACTTGAGAAAGTCATATCCCACTCTCCACTCAAATGTGGAGACTGTCCTGTCCATGGGCTAGATCTGGGTAGGGGTTTAAATTTTACCGCCTGTATTGTCCTTGGCTAGTGCCTTAGTTTGAGCGGGTCCCCTTGACCCAAATCTGCCTATCATAATGTTCTACTTGTAGGATGGTCCCCTTCTGACCCCAAGCCCAGGAACCTAAGCTCCGCCTACTTCCATTTAGCCCAGCTATATAGGCTGTCAGCTACTATTATTAACCAACCGACTTGAAATTGGGGGTCAAGGTTTACAAACAACACCTGGAGCACATGAGAACGTGCTGGATAGCCACCAGATCTTGGGGGTCAGTATTTAGAATTAGAATGCGTAGCCCCAGACCGACCCCAGAGTCACTGCAGTGCACAGTGGTAGTGACAGAGAGGTGTGCAAGAACCTGGGGTTGGGTTGGGTAAATGGCCTGTTTGCTAAAATGCTTGCTGCTTGGGCTTGAAAGCCTGAGTTCAAGGCCCTATGTAAAATGTAGGGCGCAATAGCGTGCATGTGTTAATTCCAAACCAAGGAGGGGGTGACGGGTGGACCCCACCCTAGCTGAATCAGCAGTCCCTGGGTTCTGGTGGAAGCCTGTCTCAAGAACACAAGCTTGGGGCTGGAGAGATGGCTCAGTGGTTAAGAGCACTGCCTGCTCTTCCAGAGGTCCTGAGTTCAATTCCCAGCAACCACATGGTGGCTCACAACCATCTATAATGCGATCTGATGCCCTCTGCTGCAGATTAAAGCACTCATATACAATAATTAAAAAAAATAAAAGAACACAAGCTTGTTGAGGCATGATGCCCAAGGTCATCTTCTGGCCTCCGACGGTAAACACACACACACACACACACACACACACACACACACACACGTACACAGATACAGAAGGATCAGACATGGCTGAGGAGGAATGCCTGGCTCAGACTGGGGTGCACAGGCAAAGAGCGAGTCCTTGGGTATGGTAGCCTTCTCTGACTTTAACACCAGACAGCATGCTGAAGATTGTCTGTCCTTAACTCCGTGTTCTCCACCTAACTCCATGTCCAAGAATCCTGGGCTGCCAAAAGGAGGCTGGCCCAGTCTCCTGAAGACTTCCCCAAGACAGGACTTGAGAGATGGCTAAGAAGTAGAGTGTGCCAGGCAAGGTGGTACACACCTTTAATCCCAGCACTTGGGAGGCAAAGGCAGGCGGATCTCTGTGAGTTTGAGGCCAGCCTTGGCTACAGAGTGAGTCCAGGACAGCTAGGGCTCCACAGAGAAACCCTGTCTCAAAAAAAAAGAAAGAAAGAAAGAAAAAGAAAAGAAAAAGAAAGAAATTAAGAGTGCACCAGGCGAGGTGGTGCATGCCTATACTTTTAGCACTCTAGAGGCAGAGACAGACAAATCTCTGTGAGTTTGAAACCAGCCTGGTCTATACAGCAAGTCCAGGACAGCCAAGGCTACACAGAGAAACCCTGACTCTAGGCCTCCTCCCACCCCACCTCCAAATAAAAAGAAGAGTGCTTACTGCTCTGGGACCAGAGTTTGGTTCCCAGCACCCACAACGCCACAGCAAGTGGCTTGAAATCATCCAGTTCCAGTTCCAGGGGACCCAAGGAACCTGCATACATACACACATGCACGTGCTCGCGTACCCCTCCCGAGTGCTGGAATTAAAGGCGTGCGCCACCATGCTTGACCCTCCAATCTTAACATTTTGATTATGAACCTAGCTTCTAATGGCTGAGACATCTCTCCAGCCCTAACAATCTTTACACCCCCCCCCAAAAAATATATATGTAAACAATTTCCCTCATGCATGTCCCCATCTTATTCCAGGCTAACGGAGACCATTGAGCGCTTGCAGTCTCAAGTCGAGGAGCTACAGGCCCAGGTGGAGCAACTGCGAGGCCTGGAGCAGCTTCGGGTTTGCCGGGAGAAGCGGGAACGCAGGCGAACCATTCACACCTTTCCCTGCCTGAAGGAGCTGTGTACAAGTGCTCGGTAGGCAAAGGCCCTGGTGTGGTTTAGAGTCAATCCCGAGAGCTGTGACTGAAGGATGAAGGTGCACGGTGCACAGCAGCCAGAAAGGAGGCCTGTGTCTGGTCCAAGCCATTGGGATGCCCTAGGTGTTACTGTTCTAAAATAAGCCATCATAGCCATTTTGCCCACTCGTCAAATGAGAAAGGCCTAAGCCTGGCAGTTACATGGCTCATCCAAGTGTGGTTAGCACTCAGCACAGTCGGGCTTCTAACCTAGGAAGAGTTGAGTACTGTACCCTTTGATTCCCGTTAAATCTTCTGTTTGTTTGTTTTCGAGACAGGGTTTCTCTGTGTAGCCTTGGCGCACGCCTTTAATCCCAGCCCTCTGGAGGCAGAGGCAGGCCGATTGCTATGAGTTCGAGGCCAGCCTGGTCTACAAAGTGAGTCCTGGACAGCCAAGATAACACAAAGAAACCCTGTCTCGAACCTTCCCCTTCACGCCCCCCCCCCCCAAAAGACCCTGTTTTGTTTTGTTTTTGTTTTTTGTTTGTTTTAATACATTAAAAAATAAGGAGTGTGGATGGAAACTAGGTCCGGGCTGCAACAGAACAGGGTCACTATCATCTCTAAGCCTCAGGGTCTAGAGGAAGGGAGATTACCAGACCCTGGAAAGCATGGAGGGTGTCTGGCCAGCACCGATTAGCGAAAGACATACCTGGAGATCTCCCTCTGTGCCTGCCTTGGACCCTCCCAGTGCTGAAGAATCCTGGGTGAGCCTCAACGGGTGCCAGCCACCTCATGAGCCTCAGACACACAGCCAGGAGAGACCGTTAGAAGGGTAGAGAAGGAAGGCTTAGAGCCCCGTGTGTGACACTTCCATCTGGGGCCTTGGCCATGACCAACTTCCGCTGCTTGCCCCCCAGCAGGTGTGAGGATGGCTTCCGCCTACACAGTTCCTCACTGGAGCTGGGCCCTCGGCCCCTGGAGCAGGAAAACGAACGGCTGCAGACCTTGGTGGGGGTACTGCGTTCCCAGGTGAGCCAGGAGCGACAGCGCAAGGAGCGGGCAGAGCGCGAGTACACCGTGGTGCTCCAGGAGTACACGGAGCTGGAGAGACAGCTGTGTGAGATGGAGGGCTGCCGCCTGCGTGTGCAGGAGCTGGAGGCCGAGCTGCTGGAGCTGCAGCAGATGAAGCAGGCAAAGACCTACCTGCTGGCCCGGGATGAGCACCTGGCAGAGGCTTTGCTGGCACCTCTCACTCAGGCCCCCGAGGCTGACGACCCCCAACCAGGCAGTGGAGACGACTCCAATGCCCAGGATGGTATCTCCTCACCTGCAGCCTCCCCGAGCCACGCCGTGCGCAAGAGCTGCAGTGACACAGCACTCAATGCCATAGTGGCCAAGGACCCAGCCAGCCGACATGCTGGCAACCTCACATTGCATGCCAACAGTGTGCGCAGGCGCGGTATGTCTATCCTGAGGGAGGTGGATGAGCAGTACCACGCGCTGCTGGAGAAATACGAGGAGCTGCTGAGCAAGTGCCGGCAGCATGGTGCCGGGGTGCGGCACGCGGGCGTGCAGACCTCCCGGCCCATCTCCCGGGACAGCTCATGGAGGGACCTGCTGGGAGGCGAGGAGGGCCAGGGAGAGGGCAAGGCGGGTGAGAAAAGCCTAAGCCAGCACGTGGAGGCGGTGGATAAGCGGCTGGAGCAGAGCCAGCCGGAGTACAAAGCACTCTTCAAAGAGATCTTCGCCAGGATCCAGAAGACCAAGGCCGACATCAACGCCACCAAAGTCAAGACACACAGCAGCAAGTGATCCGTCTCTAGGCCCGCAGCCTCCCTCTGCCTCCTTGCCAGAGGGGTCCCTCATGCCTTCATGGCAGCCTCTTGGCGAGTGAGAAAGCCCCTTAAGCAGCAATATATCATAGCAGGTGGCTGAAGCCTAAGCAAGGAGGTCTTTCTGATCTGCAAACACAGCATATTTCCTGCTGGTGGCTCGGCTCACCTGTCCTGCCTCCCTTGGCCACTTTGCTTCAGCTTGAAGGCACAGCTTAGTTTAAAAGCCAAACACCCCACCCCCACTTCTCCACCCAACTAACGTCCCTGGGGGGGCTCAGCCTCTTCAACCTTCTGTTTCTAAACCCCAGGCCTCACTCTCAGATCGCCGCCAATCTTCTGCAAGCCTTTCTGGCTTAACTGGCGATTTTTTTTTAACCCCTCCAAAGTTGTTTTTCTGAGAGATTTGTAATGCAAGGTCTCCTTGAACCTTGCCACAACTGGAAACACTTGAAAGGGAATCTCAGAGCCAGCCGTTGCTGGTGTCTGGGGTCTCGTAGACCATCCACTGCTTCTTGTCAGCCATGACTGTCCTTCTCTTAGCGCCAGCTGTAGCTCTCCCAGAGTTCTGAGCAGGGCACAGCTAGCTCCCACCTTGCAGAACAGGAAGCTTTAGTCAGGAGTGTACCCGCTTCCAGCCCTGGCAAATACCCTCAGCTCACCACAGGTCTGTAGCCAATCCGAATAGAGGAAGAGGGAACCCCTCAACAGCCATGCGTGGGGTAGCGTCCCTTTCCTCTCAGGGCCAACCTCCTCAAGTTCCCGTTCCTGGAAACACCTTGTGGGCATGAAGCTTTGCAGGGGCTCAGATGGTGGGGAGGGCCCCAAGCCTGTGCCATCTCTGCGTCCCTTCCTTTCTCTGTACCTGCCCCATCTCAGGGACCATGACGTCTCATCCACTCCTCACTTCCTCAGGCCAGCCCTGCTACAGTTCACATCTGCAGCCTTCAGAACGTCCCATGTAAGTGTCACCAACCCAGGTCCTCATGTCCATCCCTAGCCTTCACCAGGGACTGTAGGATCCTTATTCCATGTTGAGTTTTGTTTTGTTGTTTTTGTTTGTTTGTTTTCATTTTCTTCCTTTTTACTTTTTTTTTTTAGAGACAGGGTTTCTCTGTGTAGCCTTGGCTGCTCTGGATTCCCTTTGTAGACCAGGCTGGCCTTGAACCCACAGAGATCCGCCTGCCTCTGCTTCCCTGAGTGCTGGGATTACAGGCCTGCACCACCGCACCTGTTGGTTTTTGTGGGGGTTTTTTGTTTTGTTTTGTTTTGTTTTTTCTGTTGGTTTGGTTTGGTGTTTTTTTAGGCAGGGTTTCTCTGTGTAGCCCTGGCAGTCTCAGAACTCACTCTGTAGGCCAGGCTGGCCTTGAATTCATAGAGATCCGCTTGCCTCTGCCTCCCAAGTGCTAGGATTAAAAGCGTGCACCACCACACTGCCCAGCCCTCATGTTAAGTGTTCTTTTTTTAGTTTTTCCTCGAGATGGGGGTCTCTGTGTAACAGCCCTGGCTGCCCTAGGTAGCTTTGTAGACAGACCAGGCTCACAGAGATCCACCTGCCTCTGCCTCCTGAGTAAAGGCGTGTGCTGCCACCACTGCCCAGCCCCCAAGTTGAGTATTCTGAAATTGAAGAAATCCCTCCCGTGTCCCACCTTCCTACAGAACACCTGCTCTTCACCGCCCACCTTTATGGGGGCAGTCCGAGACCTGGGTCAAGGGTTCAATATTTTAAGCCTAAGACTTCAGAAAGTCAAGCTTCATCTGAGAGATGCCCAGGTCCCCAGCTCGCCCTCATCAGTTTTTCGGGGCTTCTGGTTCCTTCTGCCACCCTTCCCAAGACCCTAGAAATCAAAGGAGCCATACAATCTAGTGGGAGGGGGTGACTCTGGCCTCAGTGCTGGGAGCCCAGTAGGAACCGTCATGCCTTACTTCTTTCTAATGGGTGAAGAGGCTTTCTTATCAAGCATGTCTGACATCCCTGGAGAGGCTACGTTGCTCCGGGTGGCACTGTGATGTCAGCTGGCAGCTGGATCCTTCTGTTCATGCAACTTGGACCCTTTTGTCCTTTGGGGCTGGTCACCTCCAGGCCCTCTGTGTCTCTCTGTCACCTGGGGATAGAAGAGGAACTCAGGCCCGATCACTTCCCCGGTTCTGTAGCAGCTGACCAGCATCACCTTCGAAGTATACATGAGAGAAATATATTTACAAATGCTTTATTCTCGTCTTTAATAAAAGAAAAAAATGCACCAGTATTCTAAAAGCAGGGGTGGCCCTGGGGCCACAGTTTCGTCTTTGTGTCTCACGGGCTTGCCTCCTGTCTTGCACCACTGCGGGTGAGGGTGTGTCTGAGCTCCGTACCCCTTAGCTCTGCTTTTCTTTGAGGTCACTCTGCCCCCCTGAAGTCTCAGCTTTTTCTTGATTACTTTCCCATGCTTAGACAGCCCAGGATCAGCTCTTGGAGAGAGCTGTGTACAGAGCCAGCTGTGCCAAGCATGTTGTCAAGCAAAACACAAAGGTCTGTACTGCCCTGGCATGTACACTCTGGCTTGGGAAGATCCCCCAAAGCAGCTAAAAATAAAAAATAAAAGCAGGGTGATCTAACTGGGGTCAGGAACGTGGCGCCGGCTCACACAGGGCATTCATCACCAGCAGTGTGTGGGGACCGCTGGTTCTTCTGCCTTCTCTTCCCAAGTGCTGGGATTACAGGCATTGGCCATTACATGCGGTTTATTTGGTGCTAGGGCCTGAACCCAGAGCTTCCTGTGTGTTAGACAAATATGGTCATTGGGCTACGGCCCCAGCCTTTCCCACTTATCTTTTTTTTTTCCCCCTTTTCATTCATTTATTTATTTTTAGTTCTTTGACACAGGGTTTCTCTATGTACCCTTTGGTCTCCTAGACCAGGCTGGCCTCGAACTCACAGCAGTCTGCCTGCCTCTGCCTCCCAAGTGCTGGTATTGAAGGTGTGTGTCACCATGCCCAGCTTATCTTTTTTTCTTAAAGCCTTCTTCTGGCTTCTGCAGGCACCAGGCACACAGATAGCATACATATATATATGTAAAGGCAAAACAGTAATACACATTTAAACAAACAGACAGGGTACCCTTTCTGGAATTCAGAGAGTCTCCTGCCTCTGCCTCCCAAGTGCTGAGATAAAAGGCACGCGCCGCTCTGCTCTGCCCCCTTTTTTTAAAATCTTAATATGTGTAGATCTTAGATACAATATATGAGAAGATAACTTTTCAAAACTTAGTCATAGGGGCCTGCTGTAAGATGGCTCAACAGGTAGGGGACTTGCCACAGCTCTGACAACATGAGTTTGATCCCCAAGAATCCATGTGAAGTTGGAAGGAGAGACCACACTCCACAAAGCTGTCCTCTAACCCCTACATGGGTGTGTGGATTACAGGCACATGCCCCGACACACCAGGCCTTCACTTCTTACTGCATCTAGGGTAGCCAAACCTTTTTGAGGTCTTCAGGGTCCTGGAACCCTTGCTCTCCACCCTCATCCCTGGCCCTGATATTCCTAAACTCTCATTACTCTTCCCAGTCTTGGGTCGCAGCATCATCCTACCGGACGGGAGGCGCCCATGACCGCTTTAGGCACTTGTATAATGCCAGTACAAGTGTACTGGAACTTGGTATTTACCCGGGCTAGCCTTGAAGTTGGAATTCCTGAGCCTCTAGAGTGCAGAGATTGTAGGTGCGCAGTACCACACTTGGCTCTGCCTTTCTTTTTCATTACTTTTTTCAACGTCAAACCTCTTTATTTCACCTATATACATTGGTTTGGTTTGGTTTGGTTTTCGTGACAGGGTTTCTCTGTGTAACTTTGGCTGTCCTGGACTCATTTTTGTAGACCAGGCTGGCCTCGAACTCAGAGTGATCTGCCTGCCTCTGCCTCCCAAGTTCTGGGATTAAAGACGTGCACCACCATGCCTGGCTTTACTTATGATTTTTTTTTTTAAATGGTGAAAATAATATACATTTAGAACTAGCCAGCAGGACTCAGTTTGGATCGTCCCAGTTTTGCTGGTAGCATCCAAGGCATGGGGATGAGGAGCCAGTTGAACATGTGCCCTGTCTCCATCCAGGCAGAGGATGTGACCTTGATCACATCAGCCACACACAGTTTCTTCCAAGTTCTGTTCAGCTTGGCACTTAGCCCCGGCTTCCATAATGACTATCAACATGCCACTTCTGTCTTCTTCATGGCTGACTCCTTAGCCAGGAAAGCTAATGATAGTCAGGGATCAAGCTGGTTTCACCAGAGGACCCTCTTTCCAGGATGACTGGGCTGTAGTGGCCATTCTGCATGAAATTCTAAGGGTTCAAAGCCCTTTCTTTTGTCTTTAGCTCAGGAGGCTGGGGCAGGGGGTAGGTTTTTCCTGGCTTTGGTCCTATCATGGAGAAAAGGTCCTGGTGCCTCTTTTTTTCTTTTTCTTTTTTTTTTTTTTTTTTAACATATATAGGTACTGTTTCTTTACATATGTCTGTGCACCGTGTGGAAGCTTGGTGCCTGAGAAGGCCAGAAGAAGGCATCAGGTCCATGGGCACTGGAGTTATGGACAGTTTTAAGCCCCCAAGTGGATGCTGGGAATGGAGCCCAGCTCTTCTGGAAGAGCAGCCAATGCTCCTAACTGCTATGCCATCTCTCCAGCCCCACCTGCTATTTTTTTTTTTTTTATTCTTAGTGCGTGAGGAGTTTCGCATACCATGGCTTGAGTGTGGAGGCCATAGAATAACCTTCAGGAGTTGGTTCTGTCTTTCTACCACGTGGGTTCCAAGAACCAAGCTGAGGTCCCCTGGCTTTAGCGGTAAGCGCCTTTACTTGCTGAGCCATCTTTCTGGTGCTGGATTGATTTTGAAAAGGTTTTCCTGGCTTGTGACATCAAGGTGGAGTGAGCGATAGGCAGAGGGAAAGAGACTGATACCTTGAGGGCCACGAAGGAAGAGGAGTCCGACCAGACCCTGGGAAGTTGCCCATTGAGACCAGAAGCCAGTTATAGGAAAAGCAAGAGGGTCATTTCTCTCCCGGTGTTTTCTTGAACTTACGTTCTCACAGCTCCCATCTGTTCCCAGGGACCTGTCTCTTCCCAACGGTGTGGAGAGGACAGTGCACACCACTGTGAGCTTGTCATCTGGGAGGCCTGTCATCAGCAAGGCTCCACTTGGCCTCCATGGGACTCTGGTGCATGGTGCAGAGCACAGAGCTGCTGGTTACAACAACTAACAGTCTAGTGGTATCATGTAAAGCAAGCATGAGAAAGTCAGAGAAAGGAACACACACACACACACACACACACACACACAAACAAACGCGGGGGGGGGGGGGGAAGGAGGCTGTTTCCAGGATACCAAGCAGGACACAAGCCACAGAGCATGTGCTGTGTTGCTCATCCCTCCGGAGAGGAAAAAAGGTCTAGCGAGCTTGTCAGAATGGATTTCCTACCCTAGGGCTGTAGAGAAAAGCTATCAGATCTTCTTCAAGGGGCCTACGTGCACAGCATCTCTCTGAGCAGTGCCTGGCTTTTGTGTGTGTTGACTTGCTGGCTCTGCGGTTCCAGTCTGTTTAATATCTCCCCACCACCACCAGGAACTTCGTGAGAGAAATACAAAAGCTCTCATTTATGGAAGAGGGTTCCGGAGGCTTAGAGGTTAAGTGAGTCATTCAAGGTCACCCACAACTATTCCATCTCAGGCTGGGGGTTGTAGCTGATGGCAGAGTGTTTCACTAACATGTGCAAGCTCCTATGGTCCATCACAGCAACACGCACACACAGCATATTAGCATTTTTTTGGTTTTTTTGTTGTTTTTTGTTTTTTGGTTTTCTGAGACAGGGTTTCTCTGTGTAGCCTTGGCTGCCCTGGACTCACTTTGTAGACCAGGCTGGCCTCTAACTCACAGTGATCCGCCTGCCTCTGCCTCCTGAGTGCTGGGATTAAAAGCGTGCGCCACTAGGCCTGGCTCAGGCTTGTTGGTTCTTAATCCTTTCTTCTTTCCTTATTTTGAGTGAATGGTCCCTTCCTGAAACACCATCTCAGCCCATCCAACCTTTGGAGGACCAATGAGGGGAAGAGGAACAGTGTTTTCCACCTTCAGTGCCAGCCTTTCTATTGTTACTGTCTAATACGAGGTCTTCTTATGCAACCTAGCCTGGCATGAAACTCACAGTCATCCTCCTGCCTCAGCTTCCCCTTACAAGCATGCTCCACCACACCCCACTTAGTGCTCGCCTATCCAGGGGACCAGCTGTCCCCTCTCTGGCCTGCTTCTCCCCCCAGCACCGCCCTCCCTGCCCCCCTTACTGAATGGTCCCTGGCAGCAGCCAGTGAGAAGAAAGTGGCAGCTGCTCTTCTCCTCACCCTAGGGCAACTTGTCTCATTCTCAGCTCTGCTCTCCTCTCTTCCAGAATCCAGGCCACCAGATGGCCTGAACAGGCTGTGTTTATTTGGAGCTATGGAAAATGTGCAGCTTCCTTTTCCAGAGACTGGGGGCCAGGCGCAGGTGGGAGCCGCACCTCAGAACAAAGATGCTATGGAACTACTTTGATTGTATTATTCAAAATCCGTAACCCAAGTGGATGTCTGAAGTTGCTCCCCTGAGTAGCTTATTCTAGTCACTATGGAAACATCTTTGCTCCCTCAGAGGTTCTGAGACTAAGTCAGACAGGGAGGGACCCAGGAGACTTCTTCCAACCCAGAGCCCCAAAGGAACGTGTCAATTGCCAGTCCTTCAGTTTACAAAGTGCCGAGGGGCTGGTTTATCTCCCAAGTAAAGCTTAGATGATCGAGGCTTGCTTCAATAACAGTCTCCTGTTTCAATCAGCCAGTGTCCCTGGGGAACACTTAAATTATCCGGGGAGGGGGAGGGCACGGATATTTTTCTAGGTAATGACACTTTCTCCTAAAAAAATCAAACCCTTCATTACAAGTTAACCACAAGAATTACTATCAATTACTAACATTTATTGACCTTTATTTTTTTCTTTACTTTTTTTTTCTCTTTTGATTTTTCAAGACAGGGTTTCTCTGTGTAGCCTTGGCTGTCCTGGAACCTTAGCTGGCCTCTAACCCTCAGAGATCCACCTGTCTCTGCCTCCCGAGTGCTGGGATTAAAGGTGTGCGCTTCCATGCCCGGCCTGACGTCTATTTTCATCTACACACAACCCTCAACTAAGTATGCCAAGGATTAGTCACCTTCAAACATTGCTCATTTCACTTGGAGCCTTAGCATTAGGACTTCACTAAGTTCTGGATTTCTCACCTAACATCAATATGAAATGGCCCTGCTTAGCCTGCAGCCATCTGAATTCTGTGCTTAGTTCTGCAGCTTCTCTTAAGTGGCTAGAAGAACCTCCTATGCTGCTCCGTAAAGCTTGAGGGAGGAAAAAGGCCTGGGTTTAGAACCATTTCCCTCCAGTGATCTGCCTCCCGCCCCTGGCTGGACATAAGCAAGCCCTCCGTTACCATTCTCACACAGGTGGGGGCGGCTTATAGCCTGGTTTGTGGGGAAACAAAAACAAAAACAAAAACAAAAAAACAAAACCCAAAACCTGAACTCCTACAATTCAACTTGATTGAAACTCAACTTTCAAAAAAGAATTGCTGCCGGGCGGTGGTGGCGCACGCCTTTAATCCCAGCACTCGGGAGGCAGAGGCAGGCGGATCGATGTGAGTTCGAGGCCAGCCTGGTCTACAAAGTGATTCTAGGACAGCCAAGGCTACACAGAGAGACCCTGTCTCGAAAAACCAAAAAAATAAAAAAATAAAAAAAAGAATTGCTGCTGGTTGTGGTTGCACATGCCTTTGATCCCAGCACTAAGAAGACAGAGTTAGAAAGATCTCTGTGAGTTCGAGGCCAGCCTGGTCTACAGAGCAAGTTCCAGGACAGCCAGGGCTACACAGAGAAATCCTGTCTTCAGAAAACAAACAAACAAACAAACAACAAAAAAGTGAACAAGTGGATTTACTTGGTCCACATGTGTGGTGTTATCTGTGCTGTGCCACACACTGTATGTTTGGGATACAGCAGGGAGCTTAATTTCTAGCTAGGAGACAGGCAATTACATTAGAACACAAGGCTGGGTCCTTGCAGGGTTGTAATCTAATTAGTAATTAGATTAGTAATTAGTAAGTAGATTAGATTACTAATCTGAGCATTTGGGAGGTGGAGGCAGGTGGATCAGGCTCAAAACACAAACAAAAGCCAGACCTGGTTGGGTAAGCCAATGCTCTAGAAAGGCAGGCTACATAATTGAGACCCTGCCTAAATAAATAAATACCACAAAAGCAAGCCTTAAACTCAAAACCACATACACAAAGATTGGCTGATTACCTATTTGTCTGTCTGTCTATCCACTCATCTATCTAAAAGAGGCTAGGAACGTGGCTCACACACTCAGAGTTAGGAGAGGGGAGAGATAATCCAAGCTAAGCAGGTAAAATCTTCTTGCTGTGCTTGGTTAGATTGTTGAGGAGTCCCAGTGAGGAGAACGGACTCAGAAAGAGAAAAGTGTTTCTGGGGATGTGGGCTCCAGTCTTTTTTAGTTCCTTTGCATATTTATTATTTCTATGACAGGGGCTGACTATGTAACTTGGTTAGGCTTAGCTTTAGCCTCGAGTGCAGTGCTGGGACTGCAGGTGAGCACCACTCAGCCAACCAGATACAGAAGTCTTTTTAAGAAGAATCTCCCGTAGGTGGTCTCTGTCTGCGGATGCCAGCTGGGTGCCCACCACCACCACAATCATCACCAAGGTGGCCTGACAGGAGCGCGAGAAACCAGGCGGAACTCAAGTCGCGAGCATACGCCAGCCAGCCTGCGGACCGTAAGGGAGTGTGCACACGGGAAGCGGTCCTGAGAAGTGAACATGGCGGCCACCTGGGCCCTACGCTGGGGCCTAAGCCGAGCTGGAACCTTGTTGCTCCCGCCGCCCGCGCGCTGTGCTCTCCGGGCTCTGCACAGACAGGTAGACGGCACCGAATTCCAGAGCATCTACAGCCTGGATAAGCTGTACCCCGAGTCCAAGGGCGTGGATACGGCCTGGAAGGTCCCGGTGAGCCGAGGAAGGCGGGAACGGAAAGGGCGGTTCCTCTCGCTGCTAAGTGATGCGTGGAAGCCGGGAGGCGGTACTACCTTTTGGTTGCCACGGGAGGAACTTGTCGTCCTAGCAACCGGGGGCGCGGGGAGGGGGCGGGACTGTAGAAGTGTGATAGCAGCCCTCCCGGCTCGAGTAGTGTAGGTTCTGGGAGAAAACCCGGCACATACGCGTGTTTGAAGATCACCAGCTTTCCCACATTTCCTTCCCGGTCCTCAGGCCCACATTCGATGGGAAAATCTGCATTGTGGACCATCAAAGTGGGCAGTAACAGCAGAGGTCCGCAGGCTGGAACGTTACTCGGTCTTTTGCCCTGGAAACGTCAGGAAGCCCGAGACAAGGCTTGTTTGTTCCTTCAGCGTCCGTGTTTAGCCTGCCGCGGGTAGAGACACGCAGCCTCGGGCCAGAGCAGGAGAAAGGGAACCTATTTAGCTGCACCTGTAGAATTGAAAGCGCATCAAGTATTTTCATTCATCCACCCACACCACAGTCAGCAGATTTCTCTTGAGAGCATGCTGTGAGCACAGTGCTAATTTGAGGCAGAGAGTAGTAGTAAAATAAATCCTGTGGCTGTGGAGTCTATTGTATCCTGAAGGGCAACAGACAAAAATAATAATAAATGAATAAATCCACGGAACACTGAATTTGACCCATTAGAGAAAATAAGACCCAGAAGGAAGAGGTGAAGCCAGAGATACAGTTGCAGGTTTGTTTGTTTTGACAAAGGAGCTCACATAACTTAGGCTAGCCTCGAACTTGCTAAAAAGCGAAGGGTGGCCTTCAGCTGCTCCTTCCACCTTCATCTCCCACTTGTAAAGATTACTGGCATTTGTTACTAGACTGGCCTATGTGTTCGTTGTGAAAAAGGCTCTTTAAAAACCCTGGCTGTGCCAGGCGGTGGTGGCGCACGCCTTTAATCCCAGCCCTTGGGAGGCAGAGGCAGGCAGAGGTCTACAAAAGTGAGTCCAGGACAGTCAAGGCTACACAGAGATACCCTGTCTCAAAAAACCAAAAATAAATAAATAAGTAAATAAATAAATACCCTGACTGAGCTGGGCACGGTGGCCCACACCTGCAATCCCAGCACTCGGGAGGCAGAGGCAGGTGGATCTCTGTGAGTTGGAAGCCAGCCTGGTCTACAAAGCAAGTCCAGGATAGCCAAGGCTACACAGAGAAATTCTGTGTAGGGGGAAAAAAAGCCCTAAGGTGATCTGCACTTTGCAGTTATCCTCCTGCCTCTAGAGAGCAGAGATCACAGGCATACAACCACCAAACCCAGCTTAGAGTTGCAGTTTTAAGTAAAGTAGTCTGGGAAAGCCTGGAAGAAATGGGGCACTGTGCGCTGTATCTGTATTCCCAGCACTTGCAGCAGAGTCAGGAACCTCAGAAGTTCAGAGCCAGCCTCGGTTATATGAGACCTTGTCATAGACAAGGCAAACATGAGAATACTGGGGAGGCGAGGATCCTAAGCAGAGCGAACAGCAAGTCCAACCACCTCAGGGTAGTAACATGCGAGGCGAGTGGGCCTAAGCAGGCCTGTCTGATAAAGGGATGCTAAAGAGGAGAGATGTGGGTAGAAGCCAGGAATGGGATGATACAACGTAGTTTTACAGGATTGAGTGTTACAGAAGGCAGCCTGGAGAATGGCGAGAGCTAGAAGGCGGGTTAGGAGTCCTGCATATGTCAGATCCTGCGCATATTTTGAGGAAAGTCTACAGGATTCACTACTAGATTGGATAAGAAAAGTGAGAGCAAGCTGGGTATGTGGGACTGTTGTTGAGCAGAGTGGTTTACTTGAGCCTAGGAGTTGGGAGTCACCAACACAGATGGCATTTTCATCAGCTTAGAAGGATGAAATGTTTCAGGGAGGAGGAGAAGGAGGATTTCAGTGGCACATCAGAGTTTTGCCATCACAGAACACTGGGAAAGGCCTCTTAGGAACGGGCATAAAGAGGCAAGAGGAAAACCTGAGGAGGGTGTCTTAGCAAAGAGGTGTGTAGTCTTCAGAAAGAGAAGATGAAGGAGGCATCGAAGGGCGTGCAGATGAGGACACTTCGGGCTCGGAGGCCAGACCAACCCCTGGGGTGGGTATCGGCTGGACTTCGTGGTCCCGAGGACATAGGGCTGGAGGGCGTTGCTGCTGGATGGAGAGACTGGGTGAGGACGAGGTTTGGAATGAGTAGCTCGGTCTGACACGAGGCCTCCAGGCAGGTGCACCAGCATCTGTTCAAGGCCGACTGCCTCGGGCACCAGCTTCCTGTGGGCGCCAGAAGGAGCAGGGTGGCCACCAGGGTTGCCGTACCAGGTTGCCAGAGGGCATTTAGTGGTCCTTGTGTATGGTTCTTTGGCTTGTGTCACCCACCCCGTCCGTTTCCCCATGAACCAGGCCTCTGATAGCACCCAGAAATAGCTTAAGCCAGGGCAGGGACGGCTGGAGGCGGGAGTTCCATCTTCAGAGGTAGGGCCTGAGTGGCGTGTGCTTTGATAGCTAGAAGCCTGAAAAGAGTAATGCATAACTTTTTCTTTTCTTTTCTTTTCTTTTTTAGAATTTTTCGGGACAGGGTTTCTCTGCATAGCCTTGGCTGCCCTGGAACTCACTCTGTATACCAGGCTGGCCTTGAACTCACAAATATCCACCTGCCTCTGCCTCCCAAATGCATGCGCCACCACTTCCCTGCGAATGCATAACTTCTTTAAAGTGTTTATTTCATTGAGTGTGTGTGTGTGTGTGTGTGTGTGTGTGTGTGTGTGTGTATGTACACGTGCAGGACAGGAGACAACACAGGAATTGGTTTACCCTTCTTTCATGTGGGTCCCAAGGAACCCACAGGTGAACTGCGGCTGTCGGGCTCAGCTTTTAGGAAGTGCTTTTACCCACTGAGCCTTCCCTTCAGCCCAAATATATAACATTTGACTTGTAGCTGTATGTTGCTATTACTATTATTATTACTAGTTTTTGCTGTCTTGGGCCAGTTAGGAGTAACCTAACAAGTGACTTCTCTCTTTGACACTGTGTATATCATGTTACAGGAGGATGCAAAACAAGTCGGCAGTGACATCCCTCTCGGTAAGTACTTTATTGAAAATCAGACATTTTAGGCTAGGGGTCTAACTCAGAAGTAGTGTACTTGCCTCACATGAGATAGGCCCCAGAGTCAGCCCCAAGCACCACACACACAAAGCCATTTACCAAATCTCTCCCATGTTCCTTCTAGATCTCTCTAGACCAGTGAAAGACAGTAGCGAGACCAACAGGGGGTGTGGAAGGAGAGTCTGTGCAGCACAGCTCAGAACAGTGGGTAACGATGGCGTGGCCACACACGTGCACACATGTGAAGGGTTCTCGCTGTGCTAGTGATTGGAACTGTCTTCATGATACAGTGATTGGGTGATGTAGGAAGAAGGAAGGTACAGGAGAGTGGACAAGCCACCCTGTGTGTTTCACATATACCCGAATCTATGTCTGTATTTCCATATTCTTGTCAATATCTATATATGTATCCAAATAAGTTTACAAAACATATATATAAGGCTGAGGATGGCTGAGCACTGAAATCTAAAAGCATGACAGAACTTTGATAGAGTGACTGCTTCAGGGAACAAAAGGAAAGACATGCTTGGGTGCATGTGGTTGGCACATGTCGAAAACCCCCACAACCAGAAGACTGGGCCAGGGGGATAGCCATAAGTTTGAGGCCATGCTGTATGGTGAGTTCCGTGCCAACTTCACTTTGGTTTGAGATCCTACCTAAAAAGAAAAAAGAGAAGAAAAAGAAACCGGGAGCTGGACATGATGGCACACGCCTTTAATCCCAGCACTCGGGAGGCAGAGGCAGGTGGATCACTGTGAGTTCGAGACCAGCCTGGTCCACAAAGCTAGTACAGGTCAGCCAAGGCTACACAGAGAAACCCTGTCTTGAAAAATGAAAATAATAATAATAATAACAAGAAGAAGAAGAAGAAGAAGAAGAAGAAGAAGAAGAAGAAGAAGAAGAAGAAGAAGAAGAAGAAGA
>OU015746.1:6145756-6170460 GCA_907169655.1 Acomys percivali | reverse complement strand
GAAGAAGAAGAAGAAGAAGAAGAAGAAGAAGAAGAAGAAGAAGAAGATGATAAAGGCAGGAGAATTAGGGGTTCAAGGCCAGCTTTCGCTCCATAGCAGTTCAAGAACAGCTTAAGCTATATGAGACTCTATTCTCAGGACAAACAACAAATTCTGTACCTGCCAGACATCATAGGTGTGGCCTAGAAAGAAACATTGATCCCCAACACCCTAGGTTTTTTGTTTTGTTTTGCTTTTGAGACACGTTCTCACTATGTAACCCAGGCTAGCTTGGAATTCATGATAGAGCCCAGGCCATCTCAAAATTATAACAGTCCTCCTACCTAAGCTGGCCATATTACCCAGCATTGATCTTTTAAAAATCAAACGGTATATGGCTCCTATGGGATGTTAAAGGGAGGATACCCAAAGTCATTGGCTCTCCATGGTCCTTGTTTAGGGTGACACCAAAACAAAGACTACCACACAGGCATAGGACACCCAGTAGCCGCAGAGCCAAGGTCTGCATGGAGGCAGACCTGCAGCCTGCAGCTGTCTGGGCGGTGCCTGTGGAGGGAGAGGCAGGAAGCCTCTCCACAGAACTGGAGGCCAAGGGAAGTGCCTCATCACAGTCTATGGGGAAAAGGCCCATGTCCTGGCCTCCTGGGCTCTCTAGAGCAGCATTCTGTTTCAACGGGCTCCGCTGCAGCCAGTATGACCCACACGTGTTACATGCAAGGTCCCTCGGCTCCGTAGTGCAGCCGTGTCCCTGCAGTACCGGGGGCCTTTGTTACCTACTCAGAACAAGGAGGGAGACTAGGGAGGTGGTCTCAAAATGGTGCACTGCTTCCTGCCACCCTGGTGCCACAGTACTTCAACACTTCTAATAATTGCCATTTTCCAGCTGGTCTTCTTGCGGTTTCCTGTCTCTGTGTCTCCCCTACCTAGACACTGTCAAAGCCTTTACAAGAGTTATAGAAATGGGAGAAGGGGGCCGGGCGTGGTGGCGCGCACCTTTAATCCCAGCACTCAGGAGGCAGAGGCAGGCGGATCGCTGTGAGTTCGAGGCCAGCCTGGTCTACAAAGGGAGTCCAGGACACTCAAGGCTGTCTCAAAAAACAAAAACAAAAAGCGGAAAAAAAAGAAAAGAAAAGAAATGAAGCCGGGCGTGGTGGCGCATGCCTGTAATCCCAGCACTCGGGAGGCAGAGGCAGGTGGATCGCTGTGAGTTCCAGGCCAGCCTGGTCTACAAAGTGAGTCCAGGACAGCCAAGGCTACACAGAGAGACCTTGTCTTGAAAAAACCAAAAAAAGAAAAAAAAAAGAAAAGAAAAGAAATGAGAGGAGGAACCTCATCTTCCAGTTTAAAACTAAACGAGATAGAGGGCTGGAGAGATGGCTCAGTAGTTAAGAACACTGCTCTCCCAAAAGACCCAGGATCAGTTCTCAGCACCCACATGGCAGCTCACAGCTGTAACTCCAGTTCCAGGGGACCTGACAGCCTCACACCAATGCACATAAGCTAAATACATTATTTTTTATTAAAAAAGTTTTTTTTAATGAGGTGGACGTTGATGGTGTACAACTTTAGTCCCAGCACTCTGTGAGTTCAAGGACAGCTAGGGCTACACAGAGAAACCCTGTCTCAAAAACACAAACAGACAAGGCTTTGTTGGAGAAGCCATGGGCCTTTGCCAAGATCATATATAGCTAGTGGCCACACTGCCTTTCAGGGTGAGAGCTCCCCAACTGAAGGTCAAGTTCTCATCCATCCAGCAACTAATTGGGCCTCAGCTTTGGCCCATCAGGATTCCATATCCACCGCACTTTGAATTGTGTGAAACTACGCCTGTCTCTTCTGAAAGAACCTTCACTTGAAAACAACAAGAAACCCAGAGCAGAAGGGTGTGGTAGAATGTGCTAAACTTAGGTCATAATTTTCTTCCTCCGCTCTGGGAGGCCTTGGGACAGTCAGTTGTCCTGATTTTAGCTTTGACATCTGTGAATGGTGTCCAGCTTTACTGATCTGTATGGTGTGTGCATGTGTGTGTGCGTGCGTGCGTGCATGAGTGCAGGAGGAGAGTAACAGGTGTGTATGTGTAATAGTCACATTGACTACGTGAGCAGCCTCTGTGTTCGGCTAAGGGGGAATCCTTGTGTGTGCTTTTCACTTCACAGATCGGTTGAGCATATCTTACTGTCGGAGCAGTGGTCCTGGGGGGCAGAACGTTAACAAAGGTACAGGCTCTGTGGTGCACCCTTAAGTCTCAGCTGGGAGGGTGTGAGAGGGAGCTCTGCAGCTCTGCAGCCACATTCCTGTGGAATAAAGGGGTTTTTCTGCTCAGCTCACACACCTCCAGCTTATAATAATCCTTTCTATTCTCCTGAATGTGGCTGATTGTCTGCTTCTCAGCTGTGGGTTGCTAGGACTAGGGTTGGCCTTTGAGGATAAACAAAGAAACTCACAGCATGAGTGGGCAGCCTGCTTGGATCCACAGAGAACAGGTTTCCTTTGCTCTCATGAAACCCAACCCCCCTTGCTCTTTTCAGAGTCCAGGAAAACTGTTATGAGAGGCCCTGGAAATTTGGACACCAGAAGTCTAGTTGTAAACCAGAGAGCCTCCTTAGCCCTGCAGGCTGTTGCATGGCCAAACTCAGCATAGGCTAGAACGTTCCTGGTTAGGGGGCTGGCTGCCATTGGCTTCAGGACTGTCCCTGACCACCTGGGCACTGTGGCTTCCTGAGTCTCAGGACCCGTCGCTGCTCCTTCCTCCATCCACAGTGAATTCCAAGGCTGAAGTCAGATTCCACTTGGCCAGCGCAGACTGGATCGCCGAGCCTGTGCGCCAGAAGATTGCGCTCATGGTACCCACCGCTTTCAGTCCCTATGGACCCCTAGGGTGGGGATAAGCCTGTGGGGCTGTGGTATTCCTCATTTTTCTCCTTGGTAGCATAAAAATAAGATCAACAAGGCAGGAGAGCTGGTTCTTACCTCGGAGAGCAGCCGCTACCAGTTCCGGAATCTGGCAGAATGCCTACAGAAAATTCGAGACATGATTGCCGCGGCCAGCCAGGTGCCCAAGGAGCCATCCAAAGAGGATGCTCAGCTTCAGAGACTCAGGTACAGAAACAGCCTTGGCAGCAAGTGGGTTTGTGAGTGAGAGGGCTGGGAGTCCAGAAGCTTCCAGCAAGGGCCAGTGGGGAAGCTGCTAAGAGGAGCAAGTTGCTAACCCAGGCCCCAGTGCGGGTCTGGCTCCCGCTGACTGGCTGCTCTGCTCCCCCTCAGCTTCCAGCTTTGAAGAGCACTGATTGCACATCTGGGCCTCATTGCTGTCCTTGTTTTCAGGGTAGAGAACATGAATCGGGAAAGACTACGACAGAAAAGAATAAACTCTTCCATAAAGACGAGCAGGAGGGTGACCGTGGACTAAGGGCACCCCAGCTGCCGCCAACGACCAGGGTGTTCGTGCAGCTCTGCAGAGAGCTGCCACACCAGGAGACCTTTCTTGATTAATTGGAGCCTTGCCAGAACATACCTTTGGAGGGAAGGCTACGGGTCACCCAGGGCTATCCCCTCTGCTGTCCACCTCGTGTATTACTGGCTGCAATAAACTTCTAAGAATAAGAGCCTGGCTTTTCAGTTAAAACTTTGCAGCAGGGTTCCTACCTTTCAGCCTAAATCCACCTCACAGTTACGCACATAGAGCAGCAGAGGATTATGGGTCAGTCTACAAGGAGCCCACAGCGAGGAGGGCAGAGATAGGTGACTAGGCATTTGAGCCTGACCCTCAAAAAGACAAACAGCACAAGTGGGCAGGAAGGAAGCTACGTGGCAGGAGGTACCAGGGAAGCAGGGATAGCAAACAACAGACTGTACACGAGGCTTTTGAGAGATGTTCCTGGGAGGTAGACATGGAAGCGCCTCAAAGTCCATCGAGGTCCAGCCCTAGGCCCAGAAGCTTAGGGGCTCCTTACCTATGCTGTGGGTGTGCATTTGTGCCCCAGACACATGCAGAGCTTAGACAGCAGCTTGCAGTCACCTCGCTTCCACCATAAGGCTGGAACTCACGTCTCAGGCTCAAGGGCGAAGAGCTTTACTTTAGGAGCCATCTAACTGGCCCTGGTTGTATTAATTATTGGGAGAGGCGTGCATGAAGAACAGTACATGTCTGATAGTCAGAGGGCAGTTGGTGGGAGTCAGTTCTCTTCCTCCCAGGAACCAATCAGGATTGGCCACAGGCACCTAGCACTGCTAAAACAGCACCAGCCCCTGCGGGTTGTTTTTATGCCCCCCACCCCCACACTTTTAAAAACAAAAAAAATGGAGCCAGGTGTGGTAGTGCACGCCTTTAATCCCAGCACTTGGGGGGCAGAGGCAGACGGATCGCTGTGATTTCTAGACCAGCCTGGTCTACAAAGCAAGTCCAGGACAGCCAAGGCTACACAGAGAAACCCTGTCTCAAGGGGAGGAAAAAAAATAAGCCGGAGAGGTGACTCTGGGATAAAGGGCCTTGCTGCCAAGACTGCCATGAGTTTGCTCCCCGGTGCCCACGTGGTTAAAGAAGAGAACTGACCCATGAGAGCTGGCTTCTGCCCTCCACAGCTCCGTGAAGCATTCATGTGTACACACAAATATAACTTAACTTTTAAAATCATATAAGCTTTACCCTGGACAGATTACCCAGAGACAACCCACAATTTGGATTCCATATTAGTTGAAAATTGGGCATCGTCCGCAAGAAGAGCATCAAGGCTGGCGGATCTAGACCCAGGAAGGGGCCTGCAGAAACTGCTGTACCAACCAAGGCCGATGCATTCAGTAAACCTAGACGCCCTGTTCAGATGTAGGCAATGGACAGCTCATTCTCCTCCAATGTGACCACTTCTCATCCAGATGAGACCTGATAGGCTGTGGTCACATGGTGGGGGAGGAGGGCCTCTTCTGTCAGAGGTCTGTAGGAGGGGAGTAAGAGGAAAGAGGAGAGGGAGAGCGGGAAGATACAAGGGAAGGGATAACAATCGAGATTAATCTGAATAAATTATTTAAATAAGAGAATTGAGCATCATTAGTGTCGGGCAGGAGTCAGTCATCTACAGAAGATAAAACATAGTGCCAGGCTGCAACGAAATTCTCTGAATTTGGTTTGCACTTCTGCATCATTTTATCTTGCTCCTGGGTTTTTGGCATGCAGGAGAACCCAAGCCTAAAATTTAGTACCTCCAAGTTGATATGAGCTGTTACTGGGCTTCGGTGAGGGTTTATGAAAAATCCCATTATTAATCTTGTTACAGGTCGCCTGGGTTACCGCTGAGCCACAGTGGCTCCCCAGTCACTGCTTCCTACAGTGCCGTAACTTCTGTTTCTTCCCACTCTCCACATCGCTTCAAATGCTTTCAAACTTCAGCATCATCAAGCTTTAGCTCTAAGCCTGTTGGGTCTTGTTCCCCTCTGCTGCCGCATTTAGTGAAGTCAGCATTGAGAAACAGGCCAGGGAACTGTTAGGATTAACTTCGGGGACCAATTATTCCACACAGATAAGTCATTCGTTAAACAAATACTTCCTCTGTTCACTTACACTGTTAAAAACCATACATACCTTTCCTTTCAAGCCTCAGCCCTTTCCCAGAACCTCAGCGCCTGCTATGGAGCCACTATACTTCCCAGACTGCTCAGCGCCTCCGTTCCCGTAGGGTTTGGTTTGGTTTGAAGTGCCTTTCACCGTTTATTACAATACTAGGCTCTCCCTCTCTCCCTGTCTATCTCCCTCCCCTCCCTCTTTTCCCGCCCGCCCTCTCCGTACATTACATATTTGCAAATGACATACGGAGTGTATAAATGTTTCAATCGTTACTGGAAATACTGGGAAGTTTTTCAGTGATGTTTCAATACTGAGACTGATATTTACTTCTTGTCCTTTCCGGATTCACTGTTAGTTCTTTAGGGGTGCATGAAGGGACAAAATAGCCCTGAAGGAGGGTAGAAAATTGACGCCCCGGAAACTTCCACGCGTTCCCCGTCCTAGTGTACAGGCGACTCAAAGCGCCCCCTAGGCGGTACCCTGTTCCCGCCCTGCAGTTGGAGCTTGGCGCTGGCCCAGCACAGGCATTTTTGGTTCAGGTCGTAGCTTCTCCCCCGGGCAACATCCAAAAATCACCCAAAAATGGGAACATTCAGCGGCATAGTCATGCACCCATTAGAACGGAAAAGGCACTAGCCACGTGCCGCGGGCCCCAGTGGCCTAATGGATAAGGCACTGGCCTCCTAAGCCAGGGATTGTGGGTTCGAGTCCCACCTGGGGTAGAGGTTGTCTGCTTGCTTTTTGTTTTGTTTTGTTCTTTGAGATCATCACCTTAAACAAATGGGACGCAAGGCCAACCACAGCCCGTACAGCCTTGCAGGATGTTCAGATAAATAACTGGCCGCGCGCTCAGCAAAACTAGGAGGACACCACCCCAGGTGGGACTCGAACCCACAATCCCTGGCTTAGGAGGCCAGTGCCTTATCCATTAGGCCACTGGGGCGCGATAAAAAGCTCTGTTCACGTGGTCCGTGATAGCGAGGAGCGCTGACGTGGCCAACCAGATCCCGGAACAGTGACTGCGCACCTCTGCTCTAGCCTGGGGATCTCATACGGAGATCTCGCCGACTCCGAGAGAAGGCGGGCGGCCACGCCGTGGGTCGCGAAGCGCTGCGAGACGAGAAAGGGTCGCAACCCAGCCCGTGGGCTCACCGGCTGACCACAGAGGAAGTCAGATGAGCTATCCGCCAAGCTACGAGACGAGCTAGCCAGTGCGCTGCAGCAGGTCCAGGTGTCAACCCTCGGAGCGAGAGGCCCCAGGCCCCACCCACTGCTCTGTACTTCATCAAATAATATGTTCTGGTGAAGCGGCAAGTCTAAGGAGACCGCGTGGCCTAATGGATAAGGCGTCTGACTTCGGATCAGAAGATTGAGGGTTCGAGTCCCTTCGTGGTCGAAATGTTTTCATCCCAACACCTGTCCTTACGAAGCAACCTTAAACATTAGCAGACATTGAGTGGGACTCCTGTGAAAACCGCTTGGATCTGGCATTGGAAAACGTCCTCTATGCTCCCCCTATTTAGTTTTTAAGGGGTGATTTATGGAGCACTGCACCCAGCAAGTTCTAGTGTCCTATTTTGTAAGGAACTTGAACAACAGATTTGGGGTTCAGAGTCCCATCTCATGTGGTTTGTTTCCTGTTGTTTTATATTTACTTCCCCCCCCCCCTTGTCTTCCCAAAACAGCTTTTTTTCTGTGTAGCTTTGGCTGTCCTGGACTCTATAGACCAGGCTGGCCTCAAACTCAGAGATACACCTGCCTCCGCCTCCTTAGTGCTGAGATTAAAGGCATGTTGCCACCACACCCAGTTTCAGATTTACTTTTGTGATATCCATGGCCTTGTGAGATTCAAACTTGCAGTCCGTCCACTTTAGCCTCTTGAGTGCTGGGATTGTGGGTATATGCCACCTTGTGTACTTTCCAGCTTAAATCATGTTTGTATGTATATGTGTATCTATTTTACTCTTGAATGAGACGGTCTGCCAGGAAATATGCCCAACTCCGTCTTCTCCTGCTGCTGAGGTCTTTGTGCAAGAGCATAAATACAGCTTTGGGATGCCACCCAGAGCAGTGGGGAGTCGCTCTCACCCCGCACACCCGCTGTACTTCCACACACAGCCCTCACAACCCTTTACACTCTCTCAACTCTTAAGGTGTAACAGCAATAGTTTCTAGACTTGTTTGAGGCAAGAACATTTTTAAGAATCTGCTATTAAAAAAAAAAAAAAAAAAACAGCTGGGCATGGTAGTGCACGCCTGTAATCTCAGTTGGAGCGGCAGACAGGCAGATCTCTGTGAATTCAAGGCCAGCCTGGGCTACACAGTTGAGTCCAGGACAGCCAAGGCCACACAGAGAAACCCTATCTCGAAAAACCACGAGGGAAGGGGAGGTTTCCTTAAAAACAAATCTAATGTCTCCTATAGTAGATTATTCCCCAAAAGTAAGACAGAAGGTAGTAGGTAGGTCTGGTCCCTGGATTTCGGGGACGTTTACATGTAGCTATGCCTTTAATGTCCACAACAGCAGACTACACACTGAGTTGTCCCTAAGTCATGGGACTGGCACCCCACTGAGGAGCTATGGGTTCTTCCCCCAGGCCCCACCCTACAGCCTAAGGGCACCAAACTGAAGCTCAGCAAGCCTCTGCTGCTCCATGGAATCTGTCCAGTTTCTGGCCTGCGCATGCAGACCTCTCTACAGGATTTAAGCTGCAGGCGAGATGGGGTGCTCAGATATTTAGAAACTTTGCAGACTACCTCACTGATTCTCATAACAACCTTGGTGCTTGTGGAAACAGTAGAATCTCAAGACAGTTAATTCAGCTGCTGTGCACTGGTCACAGGCCCTGACCTCAGGGCTGTCTTTAACTTTTTCATCTTTCCATTTTGTGTATGTGTGGTCTAGGAGGCAGGACACACACGAAGCTCAGAGGATACCTGCAGAGAATGTCCTCCCTGCAGTGTGGTCACTGGCTCTGCTGTTAAGCTTCAGCAGCCCCGAGGCCACAGTAACTGGTGTCCTAGTCCGCCCCTTAAGGTCCACACAGTAAATGCTTCTGGTGGGGCAACCTCAGAAGTGTTTACCTACTTAAAGACAAGAGCCAACACTGTGGAAATGTTTTATTTCAATGCGGCTGGGGCTCCCTCCTGGCCTGCCTCACAGGTTCTCGATGGGCTGGTGGGGCCAGTATGGGTACTTCTTCTTGTCTAGCTTGGTTTCTGGGAACACTTCATTCAAGTCATCAATGGTCATCTGGTCAAAGGGAATTATGTTCTTCATTTTCTCCAGCTACAAAGAGCAGAAAGGTGTTAGCTGTGGGAAATGGGGAAGGCCACTGAGATCAAAACAAGAAGCCAAGGAAGGTCACCGCCACGTGGTGACAGAAAGAGGCCATGGTCCATCCTCACCTGCTTCTCATATTCCTGGATCCTGACCTGGGATCCAGACACGAACTCAGCACAGTTCTTCATCTTTAAGAAAAAAGAGAAACTGTCCTGAAGCCAAACTGTATCCTGACCCCTGAGCATGAGGGGCTCAGGCCTGCTCCTTTCCCACTGTCATCCCCAGAAGAGCATGGGCTGGCCTAGTCTTGAACGCTTTTGTAGAGAACAAACTACAGCTTTCTCAACACCCACAAAGCAGCCAGGCAGGAAAGCAGCCTAGGACTGATCACTGACTAGTCAAGATAAAGTAGGTGTTCCCGGGCCAGGCCCCAATGTTGGCCTGAGGTATTTTCAAGTACATAGGTTTTGTTTTGTTGTTTGTTTGTTTTTCAAGACAGGAGTTCTGTGTAGCCTCAGCTGTCCTGGACTCACTTTGTAGACCAGGCTGGCCTCGAACTCACAGAGATCCACCTGCCTCTGCTTGCCAGAGTGCTGGAGTGTATTTTAGTAACTATTAAGTATTTGAATGCTGAAGGGTTGTCCTGTGCTTAACAGATCTGTCGGGTATAAAACAACACTGAGATACCCACATTTACAGCGCTTCTGTTAAATCCGTCAAATGGCCACACTGTCACCATACTCCAAACAGTGGCCTAGTTACCAGCTCACCCCCACCTCTCCCCAGGCAGCCTCCCAGGCTGTTTAGTTTGTCACTGAAGATAAATTGCATTTCCTAAAGCTTTATAAAGACAGGGAAGGCCTCACTGTGTAGCTCTGGCTGGCTTCCAACTCAAGAGATCTGCCTGCTTCTACCTACAAGTGCTAGGACACTGAGGTATACATCACTAAGCCTGGGCTTGCTGGCTTCTTTTACTCAGTATTATTTTTAGATTCATTCATCCTGCTGATTTATTAGCATTCCACTCCTCTTAACTCTTACAACACTTTAATCTTCAACTTAATTCACTATCTACCCTTGCTACTAAGAAATATACAGTGGTCATTAAGAAAACCTCAGGGTCTGACCATAGCGGCCTATTCCTAAAATCCACACACTTGGGAGGCTGAGGCAGGAGGTCACTATGAGCCTGAGGTCAGGCAAGGTTACACAGTGAAGCCTTACAAAAAAATAAACAAAAACCAAGAAAATTTGGAGGAGGGAAAGAAAGCACCCATTACTTACATCCTCCTTTTCCTCATTGTTCACCAGGGCCGTGTACTTATCCTCAGGCACAGGGATCTTCAGGGCGTTATACTATAAGCAAGGACAGAGAGGTCACCCAGCAACCTGAAGGACTGAAAGCCTCTGCGCCTCCCGGACCCCATGGAAACACTTGTTCCTTCAGGGCTCTCTGGTGTTGTGGCGAAGAGTTGGAGGGCCTCCTCAGCCCGTCACTACTCACCCCGAGGACCTCCCACGTTTCTTCATCACAGCAAATATTAGTTGGGGTTTGAAAAGGGTTACTAGACTTAACACGAGCCACTAAGCATCTTGCAATCTAAGAAATTCTTTTTCACACAAAACCCTCAAGGGCTGAGTGGCAGGAATCGTATTTGAGTTACGAAGGTAGAAATGGTCCTTTAGGAGATTGTTTAGGGTTACAGTCCTGGCACTGTATGCTAAGCCACACACAGCAGGCCTTCTAGAAGCATCTTCACATGAATAAGCAAATGAACTCTGGATACTGAGACATATTATTGCACTTAATGTGCAGATATGGAAAGAAGACAGATCACTGATGGGGCTGATGAGATGGCTCAGCACTTAAGTGCACTGACTAGTGTTCCAGAGGACACAGGTTCAATTCCCAGCACCCACATGGCAGCTCAAACCAGTGCATAACTCAGCCGGACGTGGTGGCATACACCCTTCATCCTAGCACCCAGGAAGGCAGAGGCGGGCGGATCGCTGTGAGTTCAAGGCCAGCCTGGTCTACAAAGCAAGTCTAGGACAGCCAGGGCTACACAGAGGATGGGGGAAGTCTATAACTCTAATTCCAGGGCATCTAATTTCCTCATCCAGCTGCTTCCGGCACCAGCCATGCAATGGTGCACAGAAATATATGCAGACAAAATACCCATACACATAAAATTGTTATTTTTTTAATAGGAGGGGGGAGACAGAAGGGCCAGGGGAGTGAAGAAAGAAAAACATGTTAGTTTATAAAAAGGAGATTAAAGGGGAATTCAGGAGGAGAGCTAGTCCTGACAGCCTTTTAGCTCCCAGGAGCAAGGCTCCCTTGCACTGTGGAGCGACTAGACCCTGATACTTTACAGGTGCTCACTAAACCCACCATGAGGCCCTTGGCCACACCCACTTTCCTCCCAACCCACCAGCCCCTTACAAGATAGGGCTTTAGCTATCTGAAGGCTCACCTTCTTTTCAAAATCATCCACCAAGCCCGCCTTGGCCACATTGGCCTTGTAGTAAGCCCAGTCAATCGCTGGTGGTGTCTCAGACAGATTAGCCAACCTGCTCATATGGGAAAGTAAAAGTCAGGACTGGAGCGAGCAAGATACTACTCACACAGCAACCTCCCTGTCCCTCATCACACTGGAATGCCAGCACACTTTTCCCTCAAGGGCCACCACAAAAATGCCAAAAATGCTTTTATTTGCAAAATATATCAATTTCTTTACCAGACTATTGAACCCCCTACACAGGGCTCACAAGAAGGCTAAGTGGGTAAAGGCCCTTGCTGCTGAGCCTGAGGATGTGTTCAAGACCTGGTAACTCACATGGTAGAAGGCAGAGAGCCAAGTCCCACAATTTTTCCTCTGACGTCCATACACAGTGGCAGATATGCACTCATATACATACTACATAAATGTAACAAATGCCAAAACATTGCTTCTAGGTGCAGTGACAAATATGGGGAACGGACTCCTTCTCACAACACACTGACCTGGTGTGGAGGGTCTCACTCCAGGACTTTAGGGAGTTTGCAATTGCCTTTTGGTTTCGGGGTATGATCTCCCCAAAAGCTACCCAGTCAATGGTTTTTAGAGCAAGTTTACGCCCAGCCATCTTGGGATCCTAGAAAACAAACAGGTCAGATTAGACAGCGTCTTGGAGAGAATCCCCGAAGGAGAGCATCTTAGGGTAATACAAGTCTTTAAGAGACAAGCCAGCATCACTTAAGCATCTGGTGGGGTATGCAACAGATAAGGGACTTAGCCAGAAACGGGGCTAGGGATGCAGTTTAGTTGTTAGAATGCCCTGTGTTCTCCAGCACCACGTAAGCTGACAGAATTTAATGTTCAGAGTCATCCTTGGTTACACAGTGAATTCAAGGCCACTCTGGGATACATGAGTCCGCCTCAATAAATCAATAAATAAAGCTGCATAACAGAGAATATAATATATAATTTCTTACTAGGCTGTCCTTCCTCTATTCCAACCCTTTACCTTTAGAAACCCATTTCTCCTTTTTGCTCAGTATGTGTCTTTGCAAACACTGCTAAAGGACATCATAAACTGCACAAAAGCTAAATTAATAACCGCTGTGTTTTAGCCACCATACAGAAATTTGACACAGAAAATCTGACAAGGCTTCAAAAAGAGCAGACAAAATTTCCTTGTGTGCAAATTGGCAGAAAGAGCTGTTTAAAAAAAGTGAAAACTGTAGGCATCAATTTGTCCTAGTTTTATACAGACTTCAGGGGCTGTCAACCTCTGCCATACACTTGAACCTTCATACTCATGTCATATTGTCCAACGCATATAGTTCAATGCACTTTCAGAGGCACTTTTACACAAATGCCAGTGAGAAGGAAGAGTGACTGCTGCGCTCCTTACAGCAAAACAGGACAAAAACCAGAAAATGTGTGTGGCCAGTAGTAACCATCTATACCAGCTCTAAGACACCTTCCTGACGATCAAAGTTGTCATTAGCCGGTCCCCTCCCTCCCTCCCTTCCTTCCTTCCTCAGAACAGCTTATGTCTCTAGATGGGAAGAGGCTAAGGCAGTTGTCAGGTTAACTTAAGATACCGATAAACGAAGTGCATTGGGGAACGCAGTAGTCAAGATTTTCTGTTACTCGGTTAATCTGTAGCGCTGGTGGTTTCTCAGATTAGCCGGCCTGCTCACATGGAAACAGGTGAAGAGCACAGCAATGACTACTAGTTATTCGACCAACCGGTAAACCACAGTATTACCCACTAGAAATGCGCATAACCCTCCGTATGGAGAGGAGGACATAGCGTTGGAGCCTGCTGGGTGCTCTGCCCCCTCTGAAAGCTATCACTATGACTATGTGACGTCTCCCCAATCCCTACACTGCACTTCTGAGGTCGCCACACAATGTGATTTATGGTTTGTGGATCTTAATTAATCGTGTTCGGCCAAGTCACGGCCATGCCACTGGCAGGCCCCAGCCGCGCGAGGGTGAACAGGGCAAAGCAGTGACCTCGGGCGCTCGGCCAGCACGGCAGCTCGAAGGCCCGACGTCCTCCACGGAGGCGGAACAAGCGATGAAGCGAGGTCTGGAATCTAACGCAGAAGAGCCCTCGGGAATCGGACCCAATACCTCGAAACCGACTCACCTTCACCGACCCCGGCAGAGCGGTGTCTCCCGCGGCAAGGAACGGAAGTGTGTTGACGGAAGTTCCCTCTTCTGCCAATCCGAAAGCGCAACGGGCGGGGCTTATCTTATAGATCAGCCAATGATCATGGGGACAGGATCAGGAAGTCCCGCCCTCAAAGGCGGGCGCGGCGCTTGCGCCGTCGGGGTCTCCGCTAGTTGGGGGCGCTCCCGTCCCTTTCCCCCGGCCCCACCCCCGCCGATGGGCCGGCCCGGCTCTCCCTGCCGAGGAATGGGCCGGCCCGGCGGCGCGCGGGCAGCGGCGGCCCAAGATGGCGGAACTGCAGCTGGACCCGGCGATTGCGGGGCTGGGAGGGGGTGGCGGGAGTGCGGTGGGCGACGGCGGAGGCTCGGGCCGCGGACCCCCCAGCCCTCGGCCGGCCGGCCCTACACCCCGCGGACACGGCCGCCAGCCCGCCGCCGTCGCGCAGCCACTGGAGCCGGGGCCCGGACCTCCGGAGCGGGCGGGGGGCGGCGGGGCGGCCCGCTGGGTCCGGCTTAACGTAGGCGGCACCTACTTCGTGACCACCAGACAGACCCTAGGCCGGGAGCCCAAGTCCTTCCTCTGCCGCCTGTGCTGCCAGGAGGACCCGGAGCTGGACTCGGACAAGGTGCGCCCCGCCCTCGGGCGCGCCCCCGGGCTTTGGGACCCCTTCCTGGCTAGTGTTCCGACGTCAGGGACGCGCTTCCCTCCAGCAGGTCCAGCGAACCCGTACTTCAGTCCCCTTTCGCCCCAGGGGTCAGCACCTGCCACCTCTGAATGATCTCTCCTCCCACCCCCATCTTCAGGCGCACTCCAGCTTCCCTTCTCGCCCCGCCCTCTTCGCTTCTTCAGGCGCTGTCCACCTGCGTCCACGGGAGCCCCTTTCGTACTCCCCTCACATTCTCTGTCCATCCTGAGGATCCCACCTTCTCAGATCTGCATGAGTTTATCCCTGACCCTCGTACAGGCCCCCCCCCCCCCCCTTTCCCCGCTGCTGGTGCCAGATGCGTTCAGAACTGGGTCAGGGTGAATGACCACTTCTTTTGTCACTTTCCCAAGACTCAGGTCCTGTGCCATGCCTGTGCAAAGTGGTGGTAAACTTGGGGTTTAACGATAGCGTCCACCACAGGAAGTGCTTGTGGCGGTGTTAAAATCCTGGTCGCGGACCTTGCATGCGGTCGGTAATAGTCACCGTTTTGGTACATTTTTTGGAAGTAAACGCATTCCTTGGAAAGATGATTGCATTTGCCCATGAAAATCTAAGCTGACTCGTTAGAGCCCAGGGCATGTGTAGACGGAGGACTGATGTTAAACCGCTAATCAAAGGGTTGAGGGGTGGCAAGACGTGCCATTCATTGCCATTTTGAACTGTAACTTTTACAGGCTCATCTTTGTTTTTCAAATGCATCACTGGCTGTAGCTTACCCTGCTCCTCATGCCATAAAGCGCCCCCCTGGTTAACAGACTTGCATGAACACTTAGCAATTTCATCTGTTCTCTGATACCAAATTGACGGGAGTCCAACCCATCCCAACTGAAGAGATTCTAGAACTCCTGTTTATAGAGACTTATTTTTATATACCCTAAATCTTCCTTATGGCCACAGAAGCTAGTTTCTTGTTTCTTTTACTGTAAAGATGAGAAGGATTAAAGCTACTCCAAGCCAAGTCCTGGCAGTACCGCGCTTCCTCTGGGCACAGCTACGGTATGTGAGATTACAGCTGGCAATGCGGACTCCCACTGATGTTGGCCTAGGGCTCAGGAGAGTTGCCAATAGAACCAAGGTTTTCTTAGAATTAGGAATGTAGTCCAGGGGCCATGAAGAAATCGAAATGGTCAACACACAGCTGTATTGTCTCCTTTGTCCCCTATAGCTGGTATCCTGCAGAAGAATGTTAAATGATTGTGGGCCTACCCAGTAAATACAGGCCTTGCAGTGGGGATGACCTGTGTGTCTATGAATGACATCTGACCTGAAATGATCTTAAAGCCAGCCTCTCGCTGGCAAACTGTAGCAAAACTGGCTCACTAAAGTAAATACATAAATAAAGAATCTGTCCCTTTAACCCCAGAGCTTGGCAGGCAGAAGCAGGTGGATCTCTGAGTTTGAGGCCAGCCAAGTCCACACTGTGATTCCAGGACTACACACGGAACCCTGTCTTGAAAAACCCAAAAAAAGAAAAGAAAAGAAAAAAATCTGTTGCCTGAGTGCACTGACAGATGAGGGGAAATGCTCTCTAGAGACTATTTCTGAAAGGTTCACAGTACTTACTTGTGCCTGGTTGGCAGGACGAGACTGGAGCATATCTGATTGACAGAGACCCCACCTACTTTGGTCCTATCCTAAACTACCTCCGCCATGGAAAACTCATCATTACCAAGGAGCTGGCAGAAGAAGGTAAGGAGACCTCACTGGGTGGTTTTGTACTCCCAGCTGATTAAAACGGCTTTGCAGACTTCAGTTTTGTGTGGGATCCTCCCTGGGCTTTATAGGTGTGAGTGCAAGTAGGCAGGAGGCCTCCAGTCCCCAGGCTTGTCTGGGAGCCTTGAAGGACGCTTGCTGCACAGGTTCTGTGCGGCCACAGTAGTGGGGAGCCAGGCTGCTCTGCTTCGCAGATTCGCAGAACTGTCACAGTCCTTTCGCGTGTACTTGATTCACTAGTGGTGAATGCCCGTAGCCTGAAGTGCCGCTTAACTGGCGTTCAGTTATTTTTATTTTTCCATTTTCCTTTGGACTTGCAAAAATAATATTACTAAAGGCCTGACCTCATTTCCTTAAGACTCTGGTCTCAGGCTTCCCTGTGAGGCGTGCAGCTGACCTGATTCCCTCCCCAGCCCATTGGCAGCCGTGTCGCTGGCTGCCTTGTCGTGGTTGCTTTGTAGGGCATTTGGGTTGTAAGTGGGTCTGGTCCTCTATGTCACAGGCCTGCCTGGTCTTTCTGGAGACATCCAGTGGAAATTTGGGGTCCTTTACTAAATCCAGGGCCCCTGATCTGGAACCATTACCTCGGGGTAGAGAAGCTTGTGGCGGCCATCCTCACTAATGGCTTAAAGACAGCCCTGCAGTCGGCAGAGAGGAGCCGCGTGCTGGGCATTCTCTTCCTCACACCCCTTTTCTCGCTTACTCTTTCTCCCTGAAGGGAGTTGGTGTATAAACAGGCTTTTAAAACAAATCATGGCGGGCAGTGATGGCTCATGTCTTTAATCCCAGCACTCTGCAGGCAGAGACAGGTGGATTTTGGAGCTTGAGGCCACCCTGGTCTTCGGTGTGAGTTCCAGGACAGCTAGGCCCACACAGAGAAACCCTGTGGGAGGGAAACTCATTTCAGATCCATATATAAGTAATAGAAAAAAACATAATAAATTCTACATGCTCAGTGTCCTACGAGCTAGACTGACAATCTTTTTTTGTCTTTAATAAAAAGACTTATGTTGAGCCAGCAGAAGGTTGCCAACCCTGATAACCTGAGTTCAGTCTCTGGCACCCACAAGGTACAAGAAAAGGATCCATTGCAGCAAATTGTCCTCTGGCCTCCATGTTCTTGCCCTTCCCAGCTGTACAAATAGATAAATATGGCTTGTTTGGTTTTTTTTTCGAGACAGGGTTTCTCTGTGTAGCCTTGGCTGTCCTGGACCCACTTTGTAGACCAGGCTGGCCTCGAACTTACAGAGATCCACCTGCCTCTGCCTCCCAGTGCTGGGATTATAGGCGTGCGCCACCACTCCCGGCCTTGTTTGGTTTTTTAAGATAAGAGTCTCAGTATGTGGTCCTGGCTGACCTCAAACTCAGACACCCATCTGCCTCTACTGAGATTAAAGGCATGCACCACCACACCTAACAAAAATAAATAAGTAATTGTTTGTTTGTTTGTTTATTTATTTTGGTTTTTCAGACAGGGTTTCCTCCGTATAGCTTTGGCTATCCTAGACCAGGCTGGCCTCCAACTCACAGAGATCTGCCTGCCTCTGCCTCCCAGAGTTCTGGGATTACAGGTATGCATTACCAGGCATGGCTTGATAAAAATATTTTTATTTTAAATGTTTATTTTAACTTACATGTATGAATGTTTTATCTGCACACCACAAGTGTGCCTGCCAGAAGAGGGTGTCAGAGCTCCTGGCAGTGGAGTTACAGATGATTGTGAGCCATCATGTGGGTGCTAGGAATGAACCTGGGTCCTCTACAAGAATAGCAAGTGGCCATGTGTGGTGGCGCACACCTTTAATCCCAGCGCTCAGGAGGCAGAGGTAGGCGAATCTCTGGGGGTTCGAGGCCAGCCTGGTCTACAAAATGAATCCAGTACAGCCAGGACTATGAGAGAAACCCTGTATCAAAACACCAAAAAACAAAACAAAACAAGTGCTCTTAACCGCTGCTTGATAAAAAATAATCTTAAAAACACTTTATTTTCAAATAATTTTGGCATTAAAGAAAAAGGCATGAATAATACAAAGTTCCCTTTACTAAGATTCGCCAGTTTGGACAGTTTTTGTTATGTTTTCTTTCATTGCTGAGCTTTGCGTCCTCCTGCCAGTCTTTGCTTCCAGCCGCCTCTCCTCCCTCATTCTCCCGAGAGTTTTTATTTCTGACTGAGAACAGATTGCAGATTTCATGCCTTAATAATTCTCTGTGTTACTCTAAAGAGAGGAACCTGGCACAATCCTGTTAACAACTCAGGAAACGTAATATTGATTATTTATCTGCATTGTCTTATCAGCTTGTCAATTGTTATAGTAATGTTCATTAGAGCATTTTTCCTGATGCAGGAGCATACATACCATAGTTACTCTAAGAGCTTTGGTTTTGATTATCATGAGAGGAGTCAGTGATTGCTCACCACCACCACCAACCACCACACATATGCACACACACACCACACAGACACACACACGTGCACACACATGCACACACGTGCACACACACATGCACACACACACAGACACACACACAGACACACACACACCCCTTTCTGTCAGCTGGGGATCAGGCCTCCCTAGGTAAACATTCTGCAGCTGCCCAGCCCTCACTGCCTTTTAGTTTTGTTCAGATAATAATTATCCTATTAATTTTTTTTCTTTTCGAGACAAGGTTTCTCTGTGTAGTCCTGGCTGTTCTGGACTTACTTTGTAGTCCAGACTGACCTCAAACTCACAAACATCCATCTGTCTCTGCCTTCCAAGTGCTGGGATTATAGGCATGTGCTACCACGCCGGGTACTAAATTCTTAAGTTTGTATACATGCGCTTAGAACCAGCTCTTTTTAGGGAAAACAGGTAAGTACTGCAGGATCAGGAGATATCCAGTGTGACAGGTTCCAGGAACAAGGTGACATATGGACATCTAATGAGCAGGTGCCAGGAGGAAGCATGAGGGATGATGGGGGTGGGGTGCAAAGAAACCCCCGGCGTTTGATTTATTTAGTGTGGGGACGGTTATGGGCATGTCCTATATATAATTTTGAGGCTGAAGGGGAGACGAGATGCATGTTCGAAGACAAGCCTTGCCGTGCCGTTTTCCTGGTGGCTCACACGTCTCTTCTAGGTGTGCTGGAAGAAGCAGAGTTTTACAACATCGCATCTCTCGTGCGGCTGGTTAAGGAGAGGATACGTGACAATGAGAACAGAACTTCACAAGTAAGGTGTCTAGAACTGCAAGGACAGGACCTCTCCCGGGGGGCTCTCAGTGCTGTGAGAGGATGCCGTTCTCCTCAGGGCTGGAGGGCCAGAGTGTCAGAGGAAGGGACTGAATGAGAGTAGCAGAGAGGGGCTGGAGAGATGGCTCAGCGGTTAAGAGCACTAGCTGCTCCTCCAGAGGTCATGAGTTCAATTCCCAGCAACCATCTGTAATGTAATCTAAGTCCCTCTTCTGGTGTGCATGAAGACAGAGCACTCATATTCATAAAATAAATAAATCTTTAAAAAAAGGGGGGGGGCTGGAGAGATGGCTCAGTGGTTAAGAGCACTGCCTGCTCTTCCAAAGGACCCGGGTTCAATTCCCAGCACCCACATGGCAGCTCACAACTGTCTAACTCCAAGATCTGACACTTTCACACCAATGCACATAGATTAAAACTAAATAAAGTATTTTTTTAAAAAAAGAGAGAGAGAGTAGCAGAGAGAACAGAAGAGCCCACCCCTTAGGACACTGCTGCTGTCCACCATGTGGCAACGGGAGGAGCCCAGGCCATGGAGGGCCAAGGTTTGTTACCCAGGTTGTAGCCCAGCCTGGTCTTGTGCTGCCTCGTCTTCTGTAGTGCTGAGATTGCCGGACCCAGGAAGCTCATTCTTACCGATGGAGCAGCCGTCTCCTCCATGCATGAGCCCTTTCCTGGGACTGTCTTTAAGCTGTGGTCTCACATCGAACTAATGCAATCACCTGAAACCGTCTGTGAATCGTGCTGCTGAGAAAATGACGTGCAGCCTCTTTTTATTACAGCATCTGGATTTTCATATTAACTCAGTAGATGTGATAACACAAATGCCACTGTAATGGGAGGGCAGCTGGTAGGGCACACTTAGCTGCTACGCATGTCACTCATCACATGGCGAGCAGCTGCTGTGCTGTGTTCAGCCCTTGCTCCCAAGAACGCTGGAGTCCAGCAGGAGAGAGCAGACTCCAGGTTTGTAGCACTGGCAGGCCGTGCTCTTCGTGGCCCCTGTCTGGTGGCACAAGAGTGGCTCTTGCCTTAGTCTGTCACTAAGGCTGTCAGATTTGCTCAGCCATTTCTCTCAGGCATTTGCAGAGATGGGAGATTTATTCTGGCCATGTAAGAAGGCTTCTTGTTGATGTCCACGGGCAGAGACATGAACTAAGACCCTGTGTTGTCTGTCCCTGCCACCTTACATTCCCATGGCACCTCCCCCTGTGTAGATATGTAAGAAACAGATGCTTAGGGAGTCTACTTTATCCCCAGTTTCCCACAGCCTAAAGTAGACTGGACTGCTTGGTAGATGTTTGGAGGGCACCTGGTTGTGTAATCTGAAGCCCTCCCAATCATGGAGCCTGAGTGTTCTGCATTCTCAGCCATTAGCTGATCCCTCGAGAGCATCCTAGGATTTCTGTTTGATGGCAGCAATTAGCTTAATTAGTCCTCTAGACTCTGAGAGCTTAAAGCCTGAAACCCAGTTGGAAGCTTTTTGTTCCAGGAATGTCGAGGCCTTTGATGCTGATTGATGTTTCGTCTGTCCTTTTCGTGTAGTGACCTCTGAGAAATGGGTTGATAATCAAAGCGCCCTACCCCTTTGTCCACATGCTGCTAAGCTACAGTTGACTGTAGATTTCCAGATATTACCTCTTGGAAATTGTGCACTGTCAGTTGTACATGGCAGGCCTTCAGGCAGGGCCTAAGAGGTAGGGGCCCTCAGCTCCTGTTTGCCATGGCCTCTTAGCGCCTACTTAGCTCCTAGTGACTGATGCCTGTCTAAGGACTTTTCTGTTCCTAATTTATTTATATTTATTTATTTATTTATTTATTTTTGTAGTTCATCTTGGTTCTTCTTGGAGCACTAGCGGGCTGACTCTGGAGGAGAACCAAGGGGGTTAATGGCAGTGTAGATGTTAGAAACTTTGTATACTCTAGCCACTATCTTCTGAGATGCCCTGAATTTTGTAATATAAACCTGATCGGTCCTATCAAAGGGGATTGTGGGGGATTTGTGTATATTCACAGAGAACAGCATGCTCCACCTCAGGGCTGTGAGTAGCGGCTGCTCTGTAGTTTACTGTTTTGTCTTTTAAGGTGCTTGGGGTGGAGCCAGGGCCTCACAAATACTAGACAGTGGCTACTGCTGAGCCACCCCACGCCATCAGCCCCAAAAGACAGTTTTTGTTTCTTGGTGTTTTGACTTACAGCCTCTTTGTGCAGCCCCAGCTGGCCTGGACTCTCAGGCCTCCTGTCTTAGCCCGCTGAGTGCTATGTTTACAAATGTGCTCCACGCCCACCACAGTTACTCAGGAAGTCCTAGGGGGTTGGGAACCTCGGCAGGAGTGCAGACAAATAAATGTTTAATTCCTATCATACCACGCCTCTGTAAGAGAAATGTACTGTTCAACATTGACAGCTTCCTGGTAGCATCAGCAAAGGGGACTAATGAGTATTTGTACAGTATGTATTTTTTCCTTAGTATGATGATATATTAATATACATTTCCCATTGGCAGGTGGCATACCATAATGCCAGCATATGGGAAACTGAAGCAGGGGCGGAATTAGGAGTTTGAGACCTGGTTGGGATATAGGGTGAATTCCAGGACATTTTGGACACACATGCCAGGCGTGATGGTGTATGCCATTATCCCAGCACCCAGGCTCACAACCACCTGTAACCTTAGCCTTACACATGCTATACACACATATATATATACATAAACAAAAGTAATTGTCATAAAAGTCATGGCCATAATTATTTATATCCAGTCTGGAGCACCAAAATATGGTGTGTATTTTAACATCCAAATCACATGTAAAAAGTGACTTTCAGCCAGGCACAGTGGCACACACCTTTAATCCCAGCACTTGGGAGGCCAAGGCAGGTGGATCGCTGTAAGTTTGAGGCCAGCGTGGTCTACAGAGTGAGTCCAGGACAGCCAGGGCCACACAGAGAAGCCCTTTGGGGGGAGAAGTGACTTTCCTGTTCAGAGTGACTGGTCACACAAGCTGTCCCTCTGCATATCAGGGTTATTGTATGCATTGGTTCGCATCCTTGGGGCTTGCTTTCTGGTCTTGTAGCTGAGGAGTTTTCATTGAACCCACAGTGCTGTTTGGAGAGGGAGAACCCCCGAGTCAGCTTTGGGCAGTGGGGCCCCGATGCTGCAGTCCTCCTAGTGTGCCTCTTCTTTGCAGGGCCCCGTGAAGCACGTGTACAGGGTCCTGCAGTGTCAGGAGGAGGAGCTCACTCAGATGGTCTCCACCATGTCTGACGGCTGGAAATTCGAACAGGTATATTTCTCAAAGAGAAATGACCCCAGCACTTGATCCCAAGGAGCCACCACCAGTCAGTAGGTAGCCCTGGGAGTGGGGGTGGGTGAGGCGGTGTGACCCCATTTCAGAATTGGGAAAGAGCTCCTCGGTATGCAGTACTTGCCCAGTGGCATGTGATAACTGAAGGGTGGAAGGGGACCACATCTCTTGGCTTCACATCTAGAGTTTTCTTTGCTGTGCTTTGGTTTTGGTTTTGTTCTTTTTGTTGTTTTTGAGACAGGGTTTCTCTTGTAGCCCTGGCTGTCCTGGACTTGCTTTGTAGACCAGGCTGGGATTGAAGGCGCACACCACCACGCCAGCTCCCATTGCTTTTCTTTGCCTCAGAAATTTCCTTTCAGAAGTGCGTGGCTGACATGATTCTGAGAGTCCTAAGGAAGACTGGCTTCAACAACTGGATGTGTGGATCTCAGGTGTGCTAGGAGGGACCAGACGCAGGCGTGTGCCACCATCCTTTCCCAGCACTCGCCCCTTCCTGTCTTTTAGCTCTGTGCTAAAACAAAGCCCCTGAGAACTGGCTTTTACCGTGTTCTTCCATTAGATGGCAGCCTCGTCCATGTCCTCTTGCCTTAACTGAAGCTGAGCTCCAATAGAGGGAATGTGGTTCTGTGTGGAGGTGACTGTGTTTACATGGAGCCGCAGAGCCAGCTTCACTGACGCTCACTTACAAAACCAAAACCAAAGCCGCAGCTTGTGTAGATGCTGTTAGGCCTGAGCTAGAGGAAGAGCTCCCACTGTCCCCACAGCAGAGTCAGCCCCGTCACATGGGTAGCCAAGTGCTGCACAAGGTTTATTGTCACAACTGTTTTTCCTGATGCATAATCTTTTTTCCTTTTTCTTTTTTTTTTTTTTTTAGTATTTTTATTATGTATACAATGTTTTGCCTGCATGTACAACTGCAGGCCAGAAGAGGGCATCAGATCACATTGTAGATGGTTGTGAGCCACCATATGGTTGCTGGGAATTGAACTCAGGACTCTTGGAAGAACAGGCAGTTCTCTTAACCACTGAGCCATTCTCCAGTCCCCTGATGCATAATCTTAATCAGGTTATTTAAAGTAGATATGTGACTATTCTTTGTGAAGGTATTGGATAATTTAAAATGTTACTTATTATGCTATCGCAGACCTAGGGCTTGAACCCGTGGCCTCATGAAGTCTAGGCAAGTGGCCTGCCAGAGACCTGTACCTCTAGTCCTGGTATGGCATCTTGCTAATGTCCTGAGGGAAAATGAAATCTATTCTTCTTGCCTCCAAGGTGTGATGTGAAGTTGTCCAAGGGCGTTGCAGCCTTGCCGCAGAAGAGCTTGTGAGGCTGCACTTGCTCTCTGCCGGGCTTCTCTATGTGCAGACTTCCAATTGAAAGTTACATGCTGAGTGTGTTTCTCCAAGAGAGTTTCAAGTACCATGGCGTGTGGCTTTGGTGGCTGCAGGGTGGTTCGCTTGCTTGGAACTTCCTAGTTCTCTCAATGTTCCAGTCTCTGGTCTGCAGAGAGCGCCAGTGGCAACAGCGGGGGCCGAGCAAGTGCTCACTTGCTCATCTGACCTCATGTTGACATAGCAGTGACCCAGTGATGCTCCTGCTGCCTTTGGGGTGGTGTTGGGCCCTGGGGGTGGGGACAAGGATCGACAGACCTTTCTCCGTGTTGGTACCTAGGATTAGGATCCACTTAGTCCCTGACTTTGGTTGCCCCAGAGAACTTTTATCCTTTGAAGCGTAAAACTACAAAGTCTAGTTAGGGCAGATGTGACTTGTGTGGCACTAGTGCTTTTTTATTGGGTTTGGTTGGTTTTTTTAAGACAAGGTCTCACTAAATAGTCCTCGCTTCCCTGAAACTATGTGAATCAGGCTGGCCTCAAACTCAGAGAGATCTGCTTAACTCTTTACCCAGAGTGCAGGGATTAAAGGTGTGTACCACCATGCCTGGCTTGGCACTTGAGTGTTTTAAGGTCTGTGTTTATATGGTTGACAGTCATGGTCTCCTTGTTTTGCCAGCTTATCAGCATTGGCTCCTCCTATAACTATGGAAATGAAGACCAGGCAGAATTCCTCTGTGTTGTCTCCAGAGAACTAAATAATTCTACCAACGGCATCGTCATAGAGCCAAGCGAAAAGGCCAAGGTAGGACCTGGCTTCCCAGGCTGTCCCCTGCCTCCTCAGGCTGTCCCCTGACTCCTCAGGCTGTCCTCTGACTCCTCAGGCTGTCCCCTGCCTCCTCA
>OU015746.1:6118183-6129451 GCA_907169655.1 Acomys percivali | reverse complement strand
CCCTGCCCCCGCCCCCGCCCCCTGCCCCCTGCCCCTGCCCCTGCCCCTGCCCCTGCCCCCTGCCCCCTGGCCTACCCATCTAGTGCAGTCAATAGCCCTGTTATCTAACATAACCAACCATCATCAGTCTGGTAAGACAAGGAGCTCATGTCAGGAAAAAAAATCAAATCATTAAACAGATCATTTAGTTTGTTGCACTGTGAGACTTTTTTTGTTTTCGTTTTTCGAGACAGGGTTTCTCTGTTTTAGCCTTGGCTGTTCTGGACTCACTTTGTAGAGCAGGCTGGCCTCAAACTCACAGAGATCTGCTTGCCTCTGCCTCCCGAGTGTTGGGATTAAAGGCGTGCACCACCATGTCTGGCCGCTGTGAGACTTTTTTTTTTTTTTTTAAGATTTATTTATTATGTATACGGTGCTCTGCCTGCATGTAGTACACCTGTAGGCCAGAAGAGGGCACCAGATCTCATTATAGGTGGTTGTGAGCCACCTGGTGGTTGCTGGGAATTGAACTCAGGACCTTTGGAAGAGCAGTCAGTGCTCTTAACCTCTGAGCCATCTCTCCACCCCCTGCTGTGAGACTCTTAACAGAAAGAAACACTGCCTGGATTTGGATTTACAGCTGGTAGCACCATTTCCTAGATAGGAACTGGTCAAAGCACCGTTCTCCCTGTAGGGCGATAACACAAGTCCCTGTGGACAGCATTGCCCTGGGGGACCCAGGTAGCAGCATGCGTGCTCTGCCCTGTGTGGCCTCAACACCTCCTACCTAGCTCAAACCACTGACCCCTGCCCACCTCCCTCCTGTGTCCTGCAGCTGACTCCTAAGAATGAAGCCAGCCAGGCAGTGGTGCACACCTTTAATCCCAGCACTTGGGAGGCAAAGGCAAGTGAGAGTCTGGGCTATTGAGAGAAATTCTGTCTCGAAACTGTGCCCCCCCTCATACACACACATGCACACACACATACCCCAAACCAAAAACAGAGGCCTAAGGGATGGGACATCTGCCCTTTTATCCTGGTCCTAGGTTCACTAAAGCCTACGAGTACAAAGGGTACATTTCTTCTAGAATTGACAGTCAGGTTTCCCCAAGGCCCACTCTCTGAATCAGGGCGCTCACTCACTTCTGCCTGACCGACCACCACACCTTACAGGTGGAAGTTCGGAAGATTCAGGCCAATGTGGAGAACCAGATGCTCATTATCGCCTCAGACAGCCAGAAGCACCAGGGACGAGTGAGCTTTCTCTCGGTAAGGCAGGCTAGCAGCCACCCCAGGCCCAGGCTGTCCCAGCGTCTTCCACGGGGCTCATGGGGTCTCCCAGAAGCTAGAGGGGATTGTGGGGGAGGGAAAGCAGTGCGCAAATGAACAGAACAGGATGTTTGAGGTGGCTTTGGACTGGATTAGTGGGGTATGGAAGTGGGCTTGAGGGACGCTTCCCACATATCCGCCTCAGAAACTGATTCAGACAATGCGAGATGAGGTGAACACCTGCTTCTCAGAGATCCTCCATGAGATTAAACAGCTGCAGATAAAGCTCTTGGACTTCGTGGAGAAAGAGGAGGCTGCTGCCCTGGGAAAGCTGAGCAACTCTATCCAGCAAAGCCACAAATGGCTCCTCAAGTTGGAGGGGGACAGTGTCTGGCTTCACAGTCTGCTCACCAACAGGAGTGATGAGCAGTTCCTGCAGGCAAGTCCCCTCCCCCACCCCCCACCCCATCCCCCAGGCCTTGTGCCTCTACTTGACACACGGCAGGGAGAGGTGCACCAGGTCTGGAACACGGTGATGTGGACCTGCATCATCTTGCCTTCTTGCCTACTCTCTGACTGGGACAGCATCCTGAGCTCGCCCCACCACCCTCTGCTCTTGCCTGTACTGCCAGCAAGAAGGCCAGCTGTCCTGCTCTCGAGTCTCAGGAAAAGATGAGGAAGTGCCCTGGGAATCTGAGTGTGTAGTGTAATCTCCCCCTTTCCCCCCACCCCCACCCCAAACCACAGGCAGAAGTGAGGTCAAGCCAGTCTATGTGTTGAAATCCATAGTCCTCCTTCTCATCCATGGTCCCGGGGATACTTCAAGATGGGGGTCTGGAAGTGAAGGTAGTAAGGTCTAGGAAGTGCTATGACCAGAAAGTGGCAGTGACTTTCCCCTATGCGCAGGGACCAGCCCCTCTGATTGGGACCTTCCTTAAACTGCCCTCACGCCCCTAGACAGATTTCAAAGACCGTTGCTTAGCCTGTCCCTCTCTGGACAGCAGGATAGACTTAGCAATGATCTTTATGGGCAATTAGCGGCGCAATTAGATCCTCCAGGTGTTTTCTACAGCAGCAGCCAGACCATGGCCCTAACCTAAGCTGTCCAGACAACTAGGCGAAGGATGCTCACATTTGAAAACGGGACTCTCCCACACCTGGCAATGGAGGCTCCCCTGGCAGGTACCTGAGCCCTGGCTAACTGGGTACTAGCTGCCCTCCCTGCACATAGGAGTTTCCCAGACTGAAGCACCTCCCTGCCTGCACGGAACCGTTGATGGGCACCGACTGTGAGGAGACTCAGAGCTTCCTTCAGTTGCCAGAGACCTTAGCCCAGCTCCGCACCAGGCTACTGGACATAGGCCTCAGCTTCGTCAACAAGCTACTCCTGAAAGGTCAGTCTCTGAGAGGTCTGGAGTCCTGTAGCTTTGCGAGTGGCACCTCCCTACCTCCAGCGGTTGTGGAGCCCGGCCTGGCTGCGTGCAACCCTTCCCAGGTCCCATGAGGCCCTGGAACTGGCCAAGCCTCTCTCTGGAAAGATGCTGGGCTCAGCAAAGCTTGTCTGTCTTCCCCAGGCATCAGGATGACCTCCTATGAGGTGCTGCCCCCAGCTGTGGACCGGAAAACACTACTTCAGTGTGAGTTTTCAAACCAGAGGCCATCCTGGGAGAAGGGAGGAGGATGGCCCATAGCTGTCTTGACTTCCTGCCTCACCTGCCTTTGGGGCTTCAGAGCACTTTCTGTTCCCAACTCCTCCAGAAAAGTCCAACATGGCACGGGGACGTAATTCCTCCAGGCTGTGTGCTGCAGCTCTGCCAGAGTTAGACAGTTTTTTCCGTTGGTTTGTTTTTTTGGAGACAGGGTCTCTCCGTGTAGGCTTAGCTGTCCTGGACTCACTTTTTAGACCAGGCTGGCCCTGAACTCACAGAGCTCTGTCTGCCTCTGTTTCCCCGGGTGCTGGGATTACAGGTGAGCGTGGTGAGTTGGGCTGTTTGAAGGAGTCAAACTGACTGTGATCTAGCACTATGAGAGGTCAAGGCACAAGTTCAAGGTCAGCCTGGACTAACCTGGGCTCAACAAAAATTAAGTAAATGAAAGCAAGACAGTAGTTAGAGAGGATGCTGCCCCTAGGAACCTGGGTGGGAAGCAGCCTCTGAGATCTTTGCAAACATCAGCTCTTAGGCAGCCCCTGCTCTGGAAGCAATGACCCTGGCTCCTTTGCGCCTCCATTCCCAACCCCCAGGCTACTGCAATCTGAACTTCGACCCTGCCACAGCCAGCGACGAGCTGTTCCTATTCAAGGAAACACACTCCGTGTTGAACTTGGGCATCCTCTTGGAGCCTTCACCCACCAACAAGCCTTTACCGGCTTTTAATCAGTGGCCCCAGGTGCTGTGCTGCCCAGGCCTGGCTGAAGGCTGTCACTACTGGGAGGCCGAGGTGTCCAACTCATGGATGTGCCTGGGAGTCACTTACCGCCACAACCCTCCGCTGGCTGGTCGCTCGCGTCGCAACATTGTCTACCTTCTGGGCCGCAACTCCTACTCCTGGTGTCTGGAATGGGATTCCCTCAAGTTCTCCGTGTGGCACAACAACACGCAGACGGTGCTGCACGGCTCCTATCACCACACGCTCGGTGTATCGCTGGACTTCAGCGCCGGCTGCCTATCCTTCTACGGCATGGCGGGTGGCACGAGCCTCCTGTATCGCTTCTTCACCTCCTTCCTGGAACCTCTGTACCCAGCGGTCATGGTTAGCAGCGGAGCCTCCCTCACACTCAAGCAGTACCCCGAGGCATAAGGCAGCGCCCGCCGGCCCAGGCTGCCTGCCAATAAAGTTAGACTCTACGTATTGACCGGGCAGAAGTGCAAACAGAGTGGCTCCCTGCGTGGTCCCTTGTGCCCAGGATGAAGTGGGTGGCCCACCCGCTTCCCAGCCTCCGTTTATGGCACCTGCCTGGAAATTCTAGATATTGACTTTCTCCATGACATCGGAAGGGCTCTGAACCAGACTCGGGGGCTCCTGGGGATGGCAATAGCCCGTGTCCTTCAGAGGGCAGAAATCCTGCTTTAAATATTCACTGCCCCTTCCCCACCCTACGCCTTGCTTCTCAGGCCCATCCTTGTGGCTTCCCAGTGCCTTCAAAGGCTGTGAAGCTTCAGACTGGGCAAGGCTTGAGCCAAGTAACCTTTCTCTTCAGGTAGCCATACTATGAGGTAGCACAGGACAGAGATAGGAGGGTTGGCAGAGGTCTAGCTTATGTGGGGACTGGAAGGTTAGGACCCCGGAGCCCAGCTCTATCTTAAGATCAAGGCCAGTGGGCTGAGGACCTAGGTCCAGGTTGGTGGTGGTGGTGACAACAGTTTTACCCTACTCACTGGAGCAAAGTGACTCCATCAGTCAGCGTTTTGCAGCACAGAAAGCTGTGGATAAGGAGTGGGTAGTTTACACCTCCCATCCTCAAATTTATGGTTTGTGCGTGTTTCCCTGCCTTCAGTGATGAGCCCACTCCACTCGCGGGGCTTGGACGTGTGTGCAGCGAGCAGCTTCATCCACCTCCAGGCCCAGGCCCCTGTTAGGCGACCCTGCCTGTTGGATTGAAGCCCCGCCCACCACCCACCACTCCCACCCCCACCCCCACCCCATCCACCCCCAACATCCCCCAGCCCCACCCCACCCCGCACCTGCAACACCCCCACCTCTCCACCTCCCCCATCCCCTCCCCACCTGCCAAGGGTTCCTGTCCAGGGGGAAAGTACTTGGAGTTTCCAGACTCAGCCAGCCACAGGTTCCTGTGGGTTTACACCAAGGCCTTAGCAGAGTTAATGATCTATGAGCTGATTAAGGTCATAAGAGAGAAAGCCCTTAGGGCAAGGCAGCTGGTGGCCAGACTAGGTGGGACCCCACCATGAGGGCACTTGGATATTCAACTCCTGCCCTGCCTGTTCCTGGAGAAACTAATAAGCCTGTTTTCTTCTTGAGGCACACTTAGGGTGGGGAGAGCAACGGTGTGCTCTGATGGTCTCCTGAGGTGCCATCCCCTGGCACCTCTTGAGCAAGCTCTAGCTGTTAACTTTCATTCTCTAGAGTTCTCTGTTTCTTTGGGCTACTGTTCCTGTAGGGGCCAAGGCTACCAAATGCTTCCCTCGTTTTTTGAGGAGAGACCCTTTATTCCTAATGCGTGGATCATGCCCTGCCCCCCACCTGGGTCAGAAGAAGAGCCAGCTGGGGCATAGTAGATTCAATCATTCAGGAGGCTGAGGCAGGAGGATTGCTGCAAGTTCTAGACAAGTCAGGCTACATAATGAGACCCACCCCCCCACACACACACCCAAAAATAAATAAATAAATAAAATATTAAAGACTGGGAAGGAGCCAGGCCTGATAGCACGTACCTGTAATCCTGCACTCTCAATGATGACAACTTTGAGGTCATCCTCAATCGCGTGGCAAGCTAAGGGAACAAAAAGAAATGAAACAAGTGTGACAGGAACCAGAGGAGGGCAGAGTGTCCTTCACAGCTGTGCTGAGGGCAGGAATACCTAAGGAGGAATATGTGCAGCCCAGGTAGACAGTGGGGTGACAAAGTCTTCCCTTCCCCTCTAGGGAGCTGACCAATCTTGCTTTGCCAACCCTCCTGGCTCCCCTGGACACATAGCTATGGGATGTTGTGTGACAAGCCACAGTGTCCTGGGACACACATCCAAAGACAGGAGGGTGTTACTACTTTCTTAAACGTTTGCTCTTTATTTGGGGGTTCCTTATTTGGGGATTCCTTAGAACTTCACATAGTATACCTGGAGGGAGGGTCCCCAGATCAGTAAAACAAAATATTGGGGTCCCTTTGGCCATAACTCAGCACACAATTCACAGGAGAAAGTGTCCCAGAGGTTAAGAAATAATATTGGAGGAAATGGACCTTATAATTTCTTTGCTCTGATCGGTGCACATCATGTGGTTCCCCGGCTGAGGATGTCACTCAGAGTGCTCTCCAAGCATGCTCAAAGCCCTGGGTTCACTCTCCAGCACAGGGGGGCAAAAATCACTTGTGCATGAATGATACTATGTCTGGTAGGGAAGTGCAAATATATTAATGTCAATTTAACCATGGTTCATAGAAGGGGACTTGCAGTGACGAGGTCAGCGAAGCATTCTAGAATGACTGTGTCCTTGTCCCTCCCCATTCCCACCCCAGGTAGAGACGGCGCAGAGCAGGGGAACTCACTCTGGAATGGCCTCCCTGAGATTCTCTTCCAGGGAAAGTGCAGCACAGCTTTTACACACCGGGAATGTGTGTAATGCTCTACCAGGGCAGCCCTAATAACTAGCCTCTCCTTGGCTGGAGGGAGGTGTGGAAGGTTCTGTGCCAGGCTCTGGCCTTCTTGCTCCAGGTCTCTCTGCTTGCTACCGATGGGAACGAGATGATCCACTTGCATCTTTTGGCCCTTCTTGGACCCTTGGCTCTGGCCAAAGTCTAGCTGGGCGGTGGTTGTGGCACATGCCTTTAATCCCATCACTCGAGAGGCAGAGGCAGGTGCATCTCTGAATTCTAGGCCAGCCTGTTCATCTCATTTCCATCTTCCCCGAGGCTGAAGATCCTCCAGACTGTGACCTGTCGGCAGGGGTTGACAAACCTCTCAGCCCTTCTCCCTGACTTCAAAAGAGCATGCATTGGGAGAGCGTATGTATCTGCTGTGGGGATTCGAGGGCTCCTCAGGTCAGGAAGTGGGGAAGCTCGTTAAGGGTATGTGCCACCCTGCTCAGCTGACTTAAGTTTTGAGCCCCAGGCAAGGGCTTTAGTTACCTAACTCTATTTGGAGGTTGCACGGGGACATGGAATGTTTACAGTGCTTGGAAGTCAGGCTAGGACACTGACAGCATGCCTGTTGCATGTGCACCAGCTCTGCAAATGAAGTGTTGAACTACATACACCTGTTTAGGGCCTCAGCCTTTCCAAAGTAGGTAGCAAACTGCCAGAAGCACAAAGCCACCACTTAAACTGCTTCTGGCTTCCTGCCAGCTGTTTCTAGACACCGCAGCATCTTCCTGCCCGGAGGACAAAGCCCATGATACTTTTCTCTCCCATAGCAACACACAGAGCTAGAGGTGACACAGATCACAGCTCAACTTGGTCCAGGGATCCATGCATATCCCCTAGGTGGCCCAAGGCTCAGCACAGTAGACTCCTTTTCTGTTTTGGCACAAGACGCATGGGTGAGGCACTGATTCAACTTGAATTGGGGAGGAGATGGGGGGGGTGTGTTCAGGGAACTTCTAATTAGCTTAGTTGCAGCATGATCTCTTGATGCCCTTAACCCAAGCATATGGCATCTTCTGCAATGGGTTGTAACATCTGGTTCTGGCATGTGACCAACGGTTTTGGTAGTAGTGTGGTTTGTGGGGCCTCAAGCACTTTCCTGCCCAATAACTTGTAATGAGGTAACTCAGGTTTGGTTTATAAAAATGGATAGAAACACGCCAGGTGATGATGGCATATGCACTTAATCCCAGTGCTGGGGAGGTAGAGGCAGGCATACCTCTGTGAGTTCGAGGCTAGCCTGGTCTACAAAGTGAGTCCAGGATAGGCAAGGCTACACACAGAGAAACCCTGTCTTGAAACAAACATACACACACACACACACACACACACACACATACACACACACAAAGAGGTGATGGTGGGTGACGGTGGTTTCTGCCTTTAATCCTGGCACTCTGGAGGTAGTGGCAGTGAGTTCCAGAACAGTCAGGGCTACACAGAGAAACCCCAGCTCAAAAAACCAGAAAACAGAGAGAGAGAGAGAGAGAGAGAGAGAGAGAGAGAGAGAGAGAGAGAGAGAGAGAGGAGAGAGAAGAACAAGAAGAAGGAGGAGGAGAAGGAGAAGAAGAAGAAAAGATAGATTTAACTGGGTATGGTGGCACACACCCTTAATGCCAAAGCTTGGGAGAAAGAGGCATGTGGATTCTGTGAATTTGAGGTTAGCCTGGTCTACATAGTGAGTTTCAGGCCAGCCAGAGCTACGGAATGTGACTTTGTTTAGAAGGAGGAGAAAGAAGAGGAGGAGGAAGAAGGAGGGAAGGAATGAAGAAGAAAGGAAAAAAAATATTAACAATCAACAACAGCCACATAGATGCCATCATAGCTGGGCATGGTGGCGCACGCCTGTAATCCCAGCACTCAGGGAGGCAGAGGCAAATTGATCTCTTTGAGTTCAAGGCCAGCCTGGACTACAAAGTGAGTCCAGGACAGCCAGGGCTGTTACACAGAGAAATCTGTCTTGAGAAAACAAAAACAAAAACAAAAAACCAGCAACATTAGATGTAGTTGCATGGATATGTGGACTAGCCCGTCTAGTCCTGCATAAGCTATCCAGCCATCCTCAGCCACCACCTGTGGGCACCCCGGTGCTTCCATGGTGCCGCTGTGCACCTCCTGTCCCCAGTAAGCTAAGTGGGGCAGGAATGGAAAATGTTTGCGTGCTGCTCAAGCTGGCTTCCCAGGTGTGACAGGCGTCGTGCTGGAGCTGTGCCCCTTGCCTCTCCATTAGCTGCACCTGACTGTTGACGGGGCCCTGGGCTGCATGACTGTTCTCCTGCCCCTAAGAACGTTCTTTCTGGGGGGAGAGACATACACAGCATACGCTGAACTGCACACAGGAACTGCCTACTCCTGGGACACGCTGAGTCCTTTTCACCTGCACCAAGATGCCATGTACTCCTTCGTTCACACCATCGGTGTGCGGTTGCCCGGGCTTGTAACGCCTTCCAAAGCCTCTCACACACACATTTGGCTTCCAGTCTTCTCCCTAGGAGTTCTTTTCTCAGTCCTGCTACATTTGCTTTTAAGTTAACTGAGACAGACCGATCGCCTGCTCTGGCGCCTTTCAACCTAATTGACATGCCAGCCCTACGCCATTCAGTTCTTCTGGAACCTTTCTTACCTCATGAAGAAAACGTTCACCAGAGAACTCAGCAAAACCCCCCTGCCCACAACTCCCTGCTTGCTTTAGTCGGGGTTCTAGAGTAACAGAATTTACAGGATGAATCTCAAACATGTGAATGGGGGGGCAGGAAGGAGGGGTGGGGGGGTTAGTAGAAGGACTTAAAGGCTGCAGCCCAGCTAGTATAACTGTGCTGGCTGATCTTTTGTTTTTTGGTTTGGTTTGGTTTTTCCAGACAGGGTTTCTTAGTGTAGCCCTGGCTATCCTGGACTCACTTTGTAGACCAGGCTGGCCTCAAACTCACAGTGATCCACCTACTTCTGCCTCCCAGTGCTGGGATTAAAGTTGTGTGCCACCACGCATGCTGGGCTGGTTTTATATTAACTTGACACACAAACTACAGGTATCTGAAAGGAGGAAATTTTGGGGGGAAGGTTATTTGAGACACAGTTTCTCAGTGTAACAGTTCTGGCTGTCTTGGACTCACTTTGTAGGCCAGGCTGGCCTCCAACTCACAGAGATCCGCCTGCCTCTGCCTTCTGAGTGCTGGAATTAAAGGCATACGTCACCATGCCCGGCTTAAAGGAGGAAATCTTTTTTGTTTGTTTTTTGGTTTTTTGAGACAGGGTTTCTCTGTGTAGCCTTGGCTGTCCTGGACTCACTTTGTAGACTAGGCTGGCCTCGAACTCACATTGATCCCCCTGCCTCTGCCTCCCGAGTGCTGGGATTAAAGGCCTGTGCCACCAGGCCCGGCCAGCCCTTAATTTTTGGATTTTAGTTCATCATAGATGTGGTTAAGTTGACAACCAAGAATAGCCATCACAGTGCTCAACTAACTTTAAAAATGTTTTTAACTTTATTGGCTTAATGTGAATTAGTGTTTGCCTTCCTGTATGTATGTGTACCACATGTATGTAGTAACTTCAAAGGCCAGAAGAGGGCACTGGACCATCTGGAGCTGGAGTAATAGACAGTTGTGAGCCACCATGTGGCTCCTGGGAACTTGAACCCAAGTCCTCTGAAAAAGCAACCAGTGCTCTTAAATACCGAGCCATCTCTGCAAACCCTGAATTGCCTGAATTAGCTATGTTTGGTTTTTGTTTTTTTGAGACAGGGTTTCTGTGTGTAGCCCTGGCTGTCCTGGACTGACTTTGTAGCCTCGAACTCACAGAGATCCGCCTGCCTCTGCCTCCATAGTGCTGGGATTAAAGGCATGCGCCACCACCGCCCGGCAGAAAATGTAATTTTTAAAAGGTAAAGTGGTTGCCATGCAGACAGAAGTCTGAGAGGAGGAGCCCCGTTAACTCTGTGGGACAGGTACAGAAGGGAGGGCCACACATATAAGGAGGCAGCCCAGCAACCAGCCCCATTAAAACCCAGACAGCCCAAGGTCCTGATGTCCCAGTAGAGGGCACTCTGGATGACTAGTCCAGAGACAAGGAGCCCGCCTTAGTTCCTGGTCCTTGTTAGTGTTAGTTTTTAATTACCCTGGACCTCAGAACTTGCTAAGTGTTGGGAACTGCCAACTCTTATGGAGTTTAATGTAAGAGAGCCAGCATATGACGGATGGATGCCTCACTTTGGAAGAGGCCCCGAAGGTGACACCTGAATGCTACCTAGGTAAAGAGAAAGACTGTGGGGCAAATTATCCCACAGATAGGAAGAAACCATGCATACATAGATGTCCAGTTTTCTGAGTAACCAACCATCAGATATGATGATGTCATGCTGGTCTATGATATATTGATATTATTACCAGTCACTTTTTTTTTCTGCCACATGGGCCAGCCAGGTGATGGTGGTGTATGCCTTTAATCCTAGCACTCTGGAGACAGAGACCAGTGGATCTCTCAGAGTTCAAGGCCAGCCTGGTCTACAGAGGTGACCAAGGCCACTCAAAGAAACTCTGTCTTGAAAAGAGAGAGAGAAGACGGGCGTGGTGGCGCACACCTTTAATCCCAGCACTCAGGAGGCAGAGGTAGGTGGATCGCTGTAAATTCAAGGCCAGCCTGGTCTACAAAGCGAGTGCAGAATGGCAGAGAGAGAGAGAGAGAGAGAGAGAGAGAGAGAGAGAGAGAGA
>OU015746.1:6100867-6117783 GCA_907169655.1 Acomys percivali | reverse complement strand
TGTGTGTGTGTGTGTGTGTGTGTGTGTGTGTGTGTGTGTGTGCATGCCTGAAAAAGCCAGAAGAGGGTTTAAGATGTTTTACAGCTGGGCAGTGGTGACTTTAATCCCAGCACTCGGGAGTCAGAGGCAGGCGGATCACTGTGAGTTCAAGGCCGGCCTGATCTACAAAGTTAGTCCAGGATAGCCAAAGCTACACAGAGAAACCTTGTCTCGAAAAACAAAAACCAAAACCAAAAAAAAGAAAGATGTTTTAGAGCTGGGGTCCAGATGGTTGTGAGCTGCCCAATATGGGTGCTGGGAACCAGATTTCAGTGTTCTGGCCAGGCAGGGCAAACAGGGTTTGGGGGACAGCTGTGGGAACTGGCTCTCTCTTCCCATCCCAGCAGACCTAAGCATTGAACGCAGGGCATCAGTCTTAGCAGCCCCGTTTACCCGGAAGCCACCTGAGCAGCACAGAGGAGCAGTCTCTTTGGGACTTTCCCGTGCCTAGTCCTTGGACCTTGAAGCCAAAAAAACAGTGTGTCTTTGGAGTATGCAAATTAAGTGATATGCAAATGTTCCTTAATCCTGACTCTAGACAGTGAAAGTTACCCTGGTCCCTGGCCAGTTGCCCCCGACATCCCCATGAGACTAAATCTTCAGAAATCTCATCTGAACTTCCTGGGGAGGTTGGAAGGTGCATCCTAGCACTACAACTTGTAGCCCAACCCTCCTCCCTACCAGGATTCTCCACCTGTCCCTACCGTACCCCCAAAGTAACTCAAAGTCCCTGTAGCAGGAGGGGAGGCAGCTGGCCATAGGCTTAGAGGGAGTGGAACAGTCTCTACGGTGTAGAAAGTACCCGTAGCAGCCCTGCTGGTACGTCTACAGGGTCCCTTCCTGACTGTGGAGACTTCAGTGGGGGGCGAAGAGCCAGGAAAGCCTTTCTCCTAGGTCTGGCTTCCAAAGCATGGGGTGCCTGAGGACTGTGGTGCTTTGAGGAAGGTGTTCTCTAAAGCAAATCCCTGGCCTCTGGGGATAAATAGCAAGGCCGGGACTGTCTAGGATGGCAGGGCTGTATCTGGTGGGAAATTCTGGCTGTGTAAGAACGTGCAAGTAGCTGTGTGTGGTGGCACACACGCCTTTTGTTTTTTTATTGTTGTTGTTGTTGTTTTTTGATTTTTCGAGACAGGGTCTCTCTGTGTTAGCCTTGGCTGTCCTGGACTCACTTTGTAGACCAGGCTGGCCTTGAACTCAACCCGATCCACCTGCCTCTGCCTCCCGAGTGCTGGGACTAAAGGCGTGCGCCACCACGCCCGGCTTGGCACACACACGCCTTTTAATCCTGGCATTTGGGAGGCGGAGGCAGGCGGCTCTCTGTGAGTTCAAGGCCAGCCTGATCTACCAAGAGAGTCAAGGACAGCCAGAGCTTTGTGTAGCAGAGAGACCCTGTCTTGAAAACCAGGAGACTGGGGGGAGGGGCAAGAATATGCAAGTAGAAGCCCTATTCTGGTAGAACAGCGGGACAGGCCAGAAAGAGAGGCAGTAAGGACATTGTATGTGTGGAGACCCATGTTCCGTGTTTGCTCTGCTCTAAGTGATGGCCATAAAAGAGTGGCTTGAGCCTGGGCCTTGCCCCGGGGCACCCCATTTCACAAAGCGGCATGTGGCTTCACTGTGAATTCCAATGCAGAGCCCAGAGGACTATGCATCCTGGGTGTGGTGGCGCACATCTTTAATCCCAGCACTCAGGGAGGCAGAGGCAGACAGACCTCTGTGAGTTCGTAGGACAGCCTGGTCTATAAAGGGAGTCCAGGACAGCCAAGGCTACACAGAGAAACCCTATCTCAGAAAAACAAACAAACAAACATAAATAAAGACTGTGTATCTCATCTCCTACGTAGACACCACCACCTGCCCTGGGGTTCAGACTAATAAAGTAAAAAACTTATAATAATAATTTTTTAAAAAGTAGATGGAGATGGGAGGTGGCTCAGGGTAAAGTACCTTTTTAGGTTTTTTTCTTTGTTTGGTTTGGTTTGGTTTGGTTTTTCCAGACAGAGTCTCTCTGTGTAGCCTTGACTGTCCTGGATTCACTTTTGTAGACCAGGCTGGCCTAGAACTCACAGCAATCCACCTGCCTCTGCCTCCCGAGTGCTGGGGTTAAAGGCATGCGCCACCACCACCACCCAGCCTAAAGTACCTTTTGAGCAAGTATGAGGACCAGGGTTCAGATCCTCAGAGACCCAGGTAAATACCAAGTGGTCCTGGTGGCCTGCCTGTAATTCCAGCCTCAGAAAGCAGGGACCGGTATCTCCCTGGCAAGCTGGCTATCAGGGCTAGCCTTACCTGTGAGCTTTGGGTTTGCCAAAGAGAGCCTGCACTGTGGAAGAGTCACAATTCCAATGACATGACCCTCGGGGCCTCCACAACACATATGCACAGGTGCAAGGGCACCCAACACAAATGTGCACTCACATGTGAAAAACACTTAGAGGACCATGAAGCTTGGCCTAGTTAGGCAGAGTGAAAACCTGAAGCCTGTCATGGAGTCGGTCTAGTCAAGCCAACTGGGGTCTTGGGGGCGGGTCTGGGGCTCCTGGGGGAGGGTCCCATCACAAGGATCTCCATGTGTACACATGACTGTGTCACCTGGAGGTTATCCGCTCCTGGAGCAAAGATCACCTAAGGCCCAGCAAAAGGGAATGTCAGGGAAAGCCCAACTAACAGATCTGAGGAAGATAAAGACCAGAGTAAAGGTCACAGGCACCTGTGCAAAGTCCTCCAATAAGGCGGTCCACGCATGATGATAAGGGCACTAAAATAAAGTTTTTTTCTTTTTCCCTGCGGCAGCCGAGTTGCTCGGAAGTGGAGGCTCAGGTGCGTTCAAGATTCAGCCTCAGGGCTGGGGAGATGGCTCAGAGGTTAAGGGCACTGTCTGCTCTTCCAGAGGTCCTGAGTTCAATTCCCAGCAACCACATGGTTCACAACCATCTAGAATGAGATCTGGTGCCCTCTTCTGGCGAGCAGGGGAAGAGGCAGGTAAAAACACGGTGTACATAAAGATTCGGCCTCACCCATAGAATCTACCACCACGGCTGAGGAAGGCATTGCTGCTGGAGCTGTAATGGACATCAACACTGCTCTACAAGAGGTGACCGCCCTCATCCACCGTGACCTAGCACATGACCCAAAGCCTTAGAAAAGCGCCAGGCCCACCTTTGTGTGCTGGCATCCAACCGAGATGAGCCCGTATATGTCCAGCTGGTGGAGGCGCGGTGTGCTGAGCACCAGACCAACCTGATTAAGGTTGATGACAAGAAACTGCAGGGGGGTGGGATGCGGGGAATGGATAGGGCCTCTGGAAAATCAATCGAGAGGGGAAGCCACGCAGGAAGTGGTTGGTTGCAGTTGTGTAGTGGCTAAGGACTATGGCAAAGAATCTCGGGCCAAGGATTTCATTGAGGAGTACTTCCAATGCAAGAAATGAATAAATAAGCCGGGCGTGGTGGTGCACGCCTTTAATCTCAGCACTCAGGAGGCAGAGGCAGGAGGATTGCTGTGAGTTCGAGGCCAGCCTGGTCTACAAAGTGAGTCCAGGACATCCAAGGCTACACAGAGAAACTCTGTCTCGAAAAACAAAAACAAAACAAAACAAAAAAAAAAAGAAATGGATAAATAAAATTTTTGACTCCCCCCCAAAAAAATAAAGGAGGGACTGGAATACTTCAATAAAGAGATTGAATTGTGGAAGGTGGAAGGAAGTGAGGTAAGGCTTGAAAACCAGGGAAAGAGCAAATATGAAGGCTGGAGGCTGGGCACGTTAGGGAAGAGAATTGGCCTTAGGGGAAAGAGTGTAGAAAAGACCATGGGGCAGAAGCACCTGTGGCTTTTCCATTGGCTGCAAGAACAGAACTTGAGAGAGGCCAGAACCAGTTTCCTGAGGCAGTGGACATCCAGGGTTCTCTCACCGCTGCTGGCCCGGAGAAGGCCAAGAGAAAGATGGGCCAGGGATGCTCAGGGGCCGGGGAAGGACGCGGGAGATGCCGTTGTCCTGCACACGAGCTCACATGCCCTGAGGCTGTGATGGATGGCATACCCATCTTGGCAGAGCCCCCTGGGGGCCTCTGTGTAGGGAGGAGGTTTGGGGCTAGAAGAAGACAACCAGGGGTGATTGCTACTAACATAGACCAAGGTGTTTGTGTCTTTCCACGCTGCCAGAATGTATCAACAGTTCACAAGGAGTACCAGTGTCATTGACTTTAGTCCTGGTGTGTCACCTGGAGACCAGACCACACCACCTGTGAGTCCTTCATCACGCTCCAACTTTTTGCAGTGGCATGGAGACCCACACATACGCCGCGGCACTCAGGTGAGTGTCGTAGGACAACTTTTTAGGAGTCAATCCTTGCCCTCTGTTTTGTTTTGAGGCAGGAGCTCTCTTGTCATTTCTGCTGCTTCTCCACGAGCTTCAGGCTAGTGGGTCCCCAAGCTTCTGGGTGACCTTGCTGTCTCCATCTCACTTCCGGCCACAACTTGAGTGCTGGATTAGAGATGTGCGCTGTCCGCTTTTGTTCTTAGTTACACCTATTTATTTGTGTATGTACGTAGCAGACACAGCTTTTGGGAGTTCGTTCTCCCTTCTTCCATGCAGGTCCCATGTCGGTCATTAGCATTGGTCACAAGGGTCTTTACCCACTGAGCCGTCTCAAGGGCCCATAGCTTTCTAGGTGGCTTCTGGGGACCCAACCTCAGCTCATCAGGGTTGCACGGCAAATGCCGTTACCCTCTGAGCCACCCACCTGTCTCCAGTCTACTGATATCTGGTAAGACTCAAGTTAGGCAGGGCAGTGGTGGCGCACACCTTTAATCCCAGCATTTAGGAGGCATAAACAGGAGGATCTCTGAGTTTGAGGCCAGCCTGGTCTACAGAGTGAGTTCCAGGACAGCCAAGGGTAACACAGAACAACAAGAAGCAAAACAAAACAGAAAGACTCAAGTTAGGAGCTGGAGAGACGATGCAGCAGCTCTTTTGGAGAACCAGAATTCAGTCCCCAGAATCCATATTAGGCAGCCCACAATTGTCTACAACTCAAGCTTCAGAAAATCCAATGTCTCTGGCCTCCACGGACACCTTCAATCATGTGTATATACACATACTTTAAAATATACAAATAAATCCTAAAAAAAAGAAAAAAAATGACTTGCCAGGCGGTGGTGGTCCACACCTTTAATCCCAGCACTCAGGAGGCAGAGGCAGGTGGATCTCTGAGTTCAAGGCCAGCCTGGTCTACAAAGTGAGTGCAAGACAGCCAAGGCTACACAGAGAAACCCTGTCTTGGGGGGGGGGGAACCCAAACAAACAAAAAACAAAAGACTCAAGCTGGGCATGCTAGCACACACCTGTAATCTCAACACTCAGGGAAGCAGAGGCAGGCAGATCTCTGTAAATTCAGTGCTACCCTGGTCTACAAAGCAAGTCCAGGACAGCCAAGGCTACAGAGAAAAACCCTGTCTTGAAAAATAAATAAATAAAAAGACTCAAATTGCACACCATACTTCACATAACACACAGGTCACAGTAGGTACTGAAGAGAGACGTAAGCAGGCTGTAAGATTTAACAAATCGATAGTTACAGCACATAGCCAATTCAGTGGGGCAATAAAGTGAGGGCTTATTGTTGGTAATCAGGTGCTGAGTCAGCCACTTACAAGAGACAGAAAGGCAGAGCATCCTACCCCTGCATGCCACATACACACACACACACACACACACACACACACACACATATACACACATACACCACACCACACCCATATACACACACACCACACCATACCACACCACACTCATACACACATACCACACCACACCACACACATACACACACACACCACATCACACACACACACCCCACACACATACACATCACACCACACACATACTACACCACACCACACACATATATACATACACATCACACACACCACACAGACATATACACATACCAAATACATATGCACACACCAAATGCACACACACATACACACACAACATACACACACACAAATGTGGGGACAGGTGACAGGCTGAACTTAGTCACAGTCAGAATTGGTCACCTGGCAATCTCTTGGGCTCAGGCTGTGAGATGTCCTTTGGAGGGGTGTGACACAAAGTGAGGAGCTGGTTTTCTGTGTTACACTCTCATGTTGTGTTCTTTATATGTCTTTGATGAAGAGATTATATCCTTCCTTGGTGTGATATGCCCAGGACTTACAGGAAGTCATTTGTCACCTATGCGCTTGAGCCTTGCAGTAGTACTGGGCACAGATGTTCATGTGCATAAACAAGAGCGCAGCATGTGGGACGCTGAGGCAGAAGTGTCACTAGTTCAAGGCCAACAGGAACTACATGAGTTCTGAGTTATCCTGGGCTACAGAGTAAGAACTTCTTTCACAATGTAAGTAGATCAAAAGATATAGATAAATAGATAGATCGATAGATAGATAGAGTGGTAATGCACACCTTTAATCCCAGCACTCAGGGAGACAGAGCCACGTGGATCACTGTGAGTTTGAGGCCAGCCTGATCTACAAAGAGAGTCCAGGACAGCCAATGCGTTACAGAAAACCCTGTCTTGAAAAACCAAAGAGAAGCCGGGTGTGGTGATGCACATCTTTAATCCCAGCACTCAGGAGACAGAAGGTGGATTTCTGTGAGTTCGAGGTCAGCCTGGTCTACAAAAGGAGTCCAGGACAGCCAAGGCTACACAGAGAGACCCTGTTTCGAAAAACCAAAAAAAAAGAAAAAGAAAAACCAAGGGGGGAGAGAGAGACAGCCAGAGAGAGAGAGAGAGAGAAGAAAGGAAAAAGACTAGAGTGAAGTCTCCGCAGTAAAGAGCACTGGCTGCTGTTTTAGAAGACCCAGGTTCCATTTCCAGCAGCCACATGGTACCACACAACCACCTGTAACTCTGGTTTCAGGAGTTTAGATACCCTCTTCCAGCCTTCAAGGGCAGCGGGCATGCGGGTGGTACACGTAGACATACATGGAGGCTAAACACTCGATACAGATACAATAAAAATAACTTTTATTCAGAGACCAGTACAAGGGCACACACAGACACTCTGAACCGGATGCTGAGTCATTCTAGCTTAGCATTCTTCTTAACTGTGTGGGGGTACTGGTGACTGTGCCTAGAGGCTCCTGCAGCTAGGCACCTGCTGCACCCCCAACAATAGCTTATCTCCAGACCCTACCTTATCATTTTTACCTCAGATTTTGGCACTCGGTAAAATAGAAAGCTCAGAGCATGGCATGGTCGGCTTCTCTGTATGGTGTTTTCCATCTCCGGGGCCAGCTGGTAGTGCAGGACTTAGAGCAGGCTGAGGTGGAAGGGTCATGGCGTGAGCAGGAACGGCATACCAGTTTGGGCAACATAGCCAGACCCCCAACTCAAAAAAGAAAAAAAGGATCTGGTGGAGGGAAGGCAATAGAGGGAGAGAAAGAGAGAAAGATGCCTTCATATTTCTGAAGCTCCCAAGGTAAAGAGGTAGGGGTCTTGTGGGAACTGCAGCTGACAGACTCTGTTGGCTAAACCCAAAGGCTCTTCCCGCTCACAGCCTGCCCACCACCCAGAATCTTTAGGGAGTCCGGAGACCTGGGACAGGGGAGTTACAAAAGGGGTTGGGGGGGCTTTGAAACTGATGAGACTTCTGTCATAAGGGGCTATGTATGGCCCGGGTGGTGATATTGAATTGAGATGGGCCTGGCTGTATTTTGTGTGACTGCTGGGGTGGGGGATGGGGATGGGGGGGTGGAGGTGGGGGCCTAAACTGTGTATGTGCCACACGCGCACACACATCAGTGAGGTATGTGTCTGTGCGTGTTTTCACATAAGCCTGTATGTCAGCGTGTGACTATATATGAATCCCTGCCCAGCTCCATACATGTGGAAGCGCGTTGGAGGTGCTGCTCAGAGGCAGCAGACAGAATTCAGCAAAGCTGCGGAACTCGACTCTTGTGGGAAAAAAAAAAAAAAAAAGAGGAGTGTTGTGAAGTGAGTTCAAAGGGCTCTCCCCACACCTGCACCTACAGATCAGCTGCCCTTGCTGAGCTGTTGTGTGTGTGTGCCCTCTGCACCCATCCTCGATGGTGGTGAACTTAGGTTGATCTTGTGGTTTTGTGAAAGTCGGTCCTGGTAGGCAGGCAGCTCAAGTCACAGAAGTTTAGGAACGGATCCATAGCCATTTGGGGGAGACAACAGGACTTTTACTGTTGTCCCATAGTTCTCTCATCCTGAGACAGTTATAAAGTGGTTTACAAGGTACTACCTGGGAGTTTTCAGGTGATGTAATATCGAGAGAGAACTCCACTGCCCTACCTGTGCCATTGGTTACTGCCTGCCCCACCCCTGCCACTTTCTTGCCACCTCCAGCCAGGCTGTCCCTGGGAAGTGGGTGAAAGGAAATGCCAAGGCCAATGCAAAAGCCTCCTGTCACCTCCCAGGGGGGCGGTGCACCTCCTTGATACTTGGGGCCGGAGCTGAAGAAAGAAGCAGCAGTTCCAGTCACCCCCGGCACAGTGGCAGGTGGGCTGAAGGAGGGCTGGCAGCCTGCCAACCCCAGGCTCCCGGCTCTCCCCTTCCAAGCTGTGCTCACTAAGTGCCAGCAAGCCTGAGAATGCCCCCGGTCCTGGAGCAAGCAGATGGCAGATGGGCCTGGGTAGTCCTACTGGCCTCCCTGGTGAGCCAGGCCCTCACCGTGGCCTTCCCTTCCTGCATCGGCGTCTTCTTCACTGATCTGATGCATGACTTCCAGGCCAGCAACAGTGAGATCTCATGGCTCCCCTCTATCATGGGGGCCATGCTCCATGCTGGGGGTGAGCAACCTGAAGAGGGAGCGAGGGAAGGAGGGTCTGTTGGGGGTTGTGGGGGGGTGGGGGCCTCTCTCTGAGGCCACTGGCTTCCTTCCCTTCCTGGATGCATTCTTGAGATTTATTTGATTTGAGCCTGGCCTGGCCCACCTGGCCAGAATCCAGCTGAGCCAGTCAAGCCTTGTCTCCCCCCCCTGCCCCTTCCCCCCAAGGCCAGGCTGCAGTAGGGATGGGAGAGTGGAGGGGAAACTGAGGCACAAAGCCAATCCATGATTCCAGAGGCCTCTTGGTGAGTGATCTGGAGCAGAGTCATTCAATGACAGGCTGAGTGACAGCTGGTACTGGGACCAGCAGACCCAGGCTGGGCTATCTCTCAGGACCTTTCTATCCTTGCAGTAAGGGGATAATAGCCAACAGCCTGTCTAGCGCCCATGTGATGTGGGAGGAGAGACCTCATGGGTCCTGGGACTAGCTAGGACCTCACTCTGGCTCCAGAATAGGAAGAGACAAAGCCAGAAAGAGGGGACGCAGGGAAAGCCCCATCTCCCTCTCTCTCTCTCTCTCTCTCTCTCTCTCTCTCTCTCTCTCTCTCTCTCTCTGATGGTCTCCCACAGAGTCTAGAGCTTAGAGAGAAGGCAGACTCCACCCTCCCCTCCACTTTCCAACCACACCAGGTAGCAACATGAACCCTGCCGATTCAAGTTCCAAATTTGTGCCCTGAGTTCAGTGACCTCTCCTCATTGCGTGTGAGGGTGACTCAATAGACAGAGACTTCTAAGGGGGCTGGAACTATCCACAGGCTTCTCTCTCTCTGTCTCTGTCTGTCTCTTTCTGTCTCTCTCTCTGTCTCTGTCTCTCTCTTTCTCTCTCTGTTACACACACACACACACACACACACACACACACACACGTGTTGATCCCAGCTCCGAGGCTCCCTTTTCTGCCTTTTCCTCCTTCCATCCAGTAGCAGTGGCCTGACTCTGGGAAAAAGGAAGCTTGCGCGGAGGAGGATTGTCAACCTCCGTGATGATCCCCCCCTGAACTGACCCAAGAAGCACAGACTCAGGGTAAGGAAGGAAAAAAAAATAAAAAATAAAAAAGCCTGGCCCAGAACATGTGGCCTCTTGGCCTCCAGGGCTAGAGTGCAGTGGGAATCTTGGGTAGATCTTTGTCCTGCAGGCCAAGAGGGCCCTGGATTAGAAACCGGCTACCATGCACCCTGTGTAAACCCCAAGTCACCAGCCAGCTTTGGGCTCACTACCCTGGTGCAGTCACAGCCCCAATCTCTGTTGGTGTGAGATTCCTACCTGCTTGTCCTCTCACCTACATTAGTGGGCTAAGCCTGTTGCTCACCCAGAGTATTGGAGAGTGGAGCACAGCAAGTGCCAGGCGCAAGATCTGCAGAGACTGGGGAGGGAACTGAAGGCAGGAACAAGGCCTGGCCAGGCAGAGGGCACCGGTGGCTCAAAATCCCCACCCCAGCTCCACTCCCTCCTCATCTATGACTCAGAGCTCTTTCCAAGGTCACCTTCCTGAGCCAGGTAAAGTCTGAGAGGTGGGGAAGACATGTGGGCCACCACCAGTCACACCAACTCAAGGCCTCCTTTACCCTCGGCAGTGGTAAGGGTAGGCTGTCCTGCAGCGTTGGCATGACTGGATATGAGCCCCAGACAGTTACCACACTTCCTCCCATCAAAGATGTGTGTGTGTGTGTGTGTGTGTGTGTGTGTGCATCCACCTTCTCTGCCCTCTGGGAAAGTCATCATGAGAAACTCCGTTGTATGTTTTTCCTGGGAGCAGGATGCTCAGGAGTGGGCCTGTGGGATATCAAGGAGCCCCTGGCCAGTCTGACTGGCTTCTACTTGTCAAGAATATAGGGCTAGTGAGAAAGGAACTTGGAGTGAGACAGGCCCTCCTCCACGTGGAGCCAAGTGTTGGGTTCAGGGAGCTTCAGGCTGGATTTGCTTTGGGGTCCTCCTTCCTCCCTCCCTACCTCCCTCCCTCCCTCCTTCCCTTCCCTCCCTCCCCCCCCCCCCCCTCCCTCCCTCCCTCCCTTCTTCTCTTCTTTCCTTCCTTCCTTTTCTCTCCATCTCCCCCTCTCTGTGTCTCTCAGATTCTCCCACTTCCAGCCTGTCTTTCTGTTTCTTTCTCGCTCTCTCAGACTCTCTCCCTTTTTCATTCTTTCTCTCTCTTCCAATCTCATTCCCTCCATCTCTTGTAAAAGCCACTTTAAAGGGGCCAGAGAGATGGATCCGAGATTAAGAGCACTGGCTGCTCTTCCTAAGGTCGTGAGTTCAATTCCCAGCAACCACATGGTGGCTCACAACCACCACTTCTGGCCTGCAGGCAGAACGCTGTATTCATAATAAATAAATAAATCTTTTTTTTTTTTTAAAAGTCACTTAAAAAAAATATTGTTCTGCCCCCATGCCAGAAGAGGTGGCACCAGATCTCATAGATGGTTGTGAGCCACTGTATGGTTGCTGGGAATTCAATTCAGGACCTTTGTGGGTTTTTTTTTGTTTTTGTTTTTGGGGTTTTTTTTTGTTTTTTTGTTTTTGTTTTTGTTTCTTTGTTCTTTTTCCTTCTTCTTCTTCTTCTTTTTTTTTCCCGAGGCAGGGTTTCTCTGTGTAGTCTTGGCTGTCCTGGCTGGCCCCAAACTCACAGCAATCCGCTGGCCTCTGCCTCCCGAGTGCTGGGATTAAAGGCGTGCACCACCACGCCCGGCTCAATTCAGGACCTTTGGAAGAACAGACAGTGCTCTTAACCTCTGAACCATCTCCCCAGCTTTGTAAAATTCACTTTTATTCTCTTGACTCAGCTGTTGTCTGAGAGGCTTACTGCTTCTTTCTGCTAACCTAGTCCTAGAAGGTTTTCAGCCTCTGAGACTTACTACTTGATAATTTCACCAATTTTTGTTCTTACTGAGCTCTGGGTTGGCTGGTTCAACTCAGCTGTTCTGGCTCAAACTCTTCTCCCAAATGACTTACTTAATCTGACTTCTCTCTCTGCCCAGAATTGCTCTGCTTGGCCTCAAACTAACTCAGCAATCTGCTCTAATCTTCTGACTTTTTCTCATTTTCTGGCGCATATCATCTTTATCTGAGTTCTCTCTCTGCAAACCATTTTTTTATTATTGTCCTGGTAAAAATTGCCTCCTCTTTCTGAGAAAATGCCTCTTAGCTTCCCTTTCCTCTCTCTTCTCATGAAAATTGGGTGTATCCTATTCTTCTCTGATTCTCTGATTCATTCTCAAACCTTCTCTGATTCAACACATTTTCTGCCACTCAATTAGACATCACTTTCAAACATGGGTATAGCCGGGAGTGGTGGCGCATGCCTTTAATCCCAGCACTCAGGAGGCAGAGGCAGATGGATCGCTGTGAGTTCGAGGCCAGCCTGGTCTACAAAGCGAGTCCAGGATGGCCAAGATAACAAAGAGAAACCCTGTCTTGAAAGACAAAAAAACAAACAAACAGTCAAACATGGTTGCTTCCTTCTACAATCTAACTTTACCTTTGTTTGGGATTAAAGGCATGTACCACCATGCCTGGATCTAAGATTTTCTTTACCTGATACTTTCTCTATACCAGGCTGGCCTTGAATTCAGATCTGTTTGCCTCTGTCTCCTGGATTAAAGGTGTGATTGTATTCCAGCAAGATCACACAGACCTAGAGGGTCTTTGGATGTGATCTCTTGTCAGCCAGATCACACAGACCTAGAAGGTCTTTGGATGTGAACTCTTGCCAGCCAGATCACACAGACCTAGAAGGTCTTGCCAGAACAGCCATGTTCTGAATTAACATTCCTCTACAGTCTCTCCTCTTAATATCTCTCTGCCTCTGTCTCTCCATCACTGTCTCTCTTGGTCTCTTTCTGTCCAAAGGACAGAGTCCATGGCTTACATGCCAAACATGCTCTCTACCCCTGAGCCACATCTCGAGCCCTAGGTGCAAGGATTGGGTAGTGGCTACTCTCAGTGAGAGTATCTGGTCTGATTTTTCTCCCTACACTCCAAAGGTTGGGGTGAGGAGGTGTGGGGTGGTCCAGGACCCAGGCAAATGTATGAGGTATGAAGAGCTCAGTCTTCCAGAAGCTTCTGGGGTAGGCAGAAGGGAGGACTGTAGGTGCATGCTGAGACCAACTGTTCTAGGAGGTGCTCTCTGGAGCAAACCCCAAGCAAGGCTGTGATGCTCACACAGATCTTGTCTTCAGCTTAGGTTAGTGAAGAGCGTGGTGTGCCCTCTAGGCTTCCCTACTGTGGTCACATGTCACCTAGTGTGACCACTCACTCTGTAGGGGAGGAAACTGAGGCAGAAAGGAGCATTAAGGGCTGGAGAGATGGCTCAGAGGTTAAGAGCACCACCTGCTCTTCCAGAGAACCAGAGTTCAATTCCCAGCAACCACATGGTGGCTCACACCATCTATAATGAGATTTGGTGCCCTCTTCTGGCCTCCAGGTATAAGGCAGTTATATACATTAAATAAATAAATAAGTAAATATTAAAAAAAAAAAAAAAAAAAAGGAGCATCAAGCCTTGCTAGGGCCACATGACCAGACTGTGGCAGGGTGGTGAGCAGAATCCATGCCAGAAAATTGTAGCTTTTTTGTTTGTTTGTTTTTGGTCTTTTGAGACAGGGTTTCTCTGTGTATCCTCGGCTGTCCTAGACTCACTTTGTAGACCAGGCTGGCCTCGAACTCACAGTGATCCGCCGGCCTCTGTCCAGCTAGATTTTTAGCTATTTCTTAACTCCACTGGCTAGTTCCTACTAGGGCCCCTCCCCAAGCCCTACTGTGCCCTGACTCTGGAGCCCCTTACCCACTGCTGTTGTCTTCCCTATAGGACCCCTGTGCAGCATCCTGGTGAAACGTTTCAGCTGCCGAGTGACCATGATGGTGGGGGGTGTGCTGGCCAGCCTAGGCATGGTGGCCAGCACCTTCTCTCGCTCCCTCATTCACCTCTTCCTCACGGCAGGACTGATCACAGGTAACTATCACTCTATCTAAAGCGGCAGGACAGGTGGGGTGGGCTGCCTTACAGGCCAGAGGAGAAGTCAGACAGGGGACAGGTACATAAGAATGCTTAAACACTTGAGAGTACATAAGAGGACAAGGCTGAGGATGTGAGTGCACCCTGGTCATTCATCCCTAGAGTCACCAGTAACAGCTGAGCAGGGCTGAGCTTGGGCAAAGAACCCCAGGAGCTGATGGTCAGACAGTTATCATGAAAGTGAGTGATGAAGTGTGTGTAGTGTGCTGAGCTCACCGACGGGTGGCCGGTAGGTGGGGTTAACCCTGGGGCCATGTTTGCCTGTCAGCACTGGGACCTTGATGAGTGCGAGCCTGGTGAGGAGGGAAGAGTCAAGGCATGGAAGGAACAGGTTCAGCTCAGCAGTGAACAGCAGGAGCGATGGAGAGTACGCTCAGCGCACAGTGCTTGCCCAGCCTGCTCTGATCCCCACTATTCTCCTCCTATCTCTCCTTCCTTCCTTTCTCCCCCCCATCATCTTCTCCTTTTTCTGCTTCATTCATTCTTTTTTTCGTTGGAAGGGTTGAAATAGGGTCTCACTTACATCCTTCAGCCTGGCCTTGAACTCACAGCAAGCCCCTCTGCCTCAGCCTCCTGAGTGCTGGGATTACAGGTGTACACCACCATGTCCAGTTCCTTCCCCTCCCTAGTGCCAGGGCTTAAACCCAGAACCTTACTCGAGTTACACATGGGTGGCACCCTCCTGTAATCCTAGCACTTTTGGGAGGCAGAGGCAGGTGGATCTCTGTGAGTTCAAGGCCAGCCTGGTCTACTAAGGGAGTCCAGGACAGCCAGGGCTACACAGAGAAACCTTGTCTGGAAAAAACAAACAAATGAACATGAGTTACACATGTTTTCTACCCCTGACACATCCACAATCCCTCTGTAAGAGAAGCAGAGAAATGAACTAATAACCAGAAATTGTGGTGTTTTTTGAGACAGGGTTTCTCTGTGTAGCCTTGGCTAATTCTGGACTCAATTTGTAGACCAGGTTGGCCTTGAACTCACAGAGATTGGCCTGTCTCTGTCTCCCTGAGTAGTGCTGGGATTACAGGCATGTGCCACCATACCTGGCTGGGTTTTTTATTTCTCGTTTTGCTTATTATTTTGTTTTGAGACAAGGTCTCTCTCTGTCTCTGTCTCTGTTTCTCTCTGTCTCTCTGTCTGTCTCTATCTCTGTCTTTGTCTCTGTCTCTCTCTCTTTTAGACAGGGTAGCTGGCTGGTTTGAAACTCACCAGGCTGGCCTCAAACTCACAGAGATGTGCCTGCATAGCCTCCTGGGTGCCAGGATAAAAGACATTTGCCGAGCTGGGCGTGGTGGCGCACACCTTTAATCCCAGCACTCGGGAAGCAGAGGCAGGCGGATCGCTGTGAGTTTGAGGCCAGCCTGGTCTACAAAGCGAGTCCAGGACAGCCAAGGCTACACAGAGAAACCCTGTCTCAAAAAAAAAAAAAGACATTTGCCACCACAAAAAATGGCCCAGTATAAAGAGGAAAGAATGATATAAGACAGAGGAAATTGCTGGTGGGAGGCTTGAGGAGACAGACCAAAGGGCAGAAATAGAAAGTTAACCCCTGTGGGCATGGGTGGGCTGCTGTCCTGAAGCAGAGCTCAGTGAGGACTTAGGAAAGAGGTGTGGGAGTGCAGAGAGGAAGAAAGCCTAACTGACCACTAGGTAGAAGGCAGGCAGGTGAGAGGCATGGGGGGGCATTGGGGGGAAGTGGGGGGTAAGGTGGGGGAGCTTTTTCTCCAGCACTGACCACTGTAGGGTAGAGAAGGCACAGAAGCAGGGACACACCACCCCGAGGACGTGATGACTCAGCTAGGTGGAGCATATTCCAGGCAGAAGACATGACTGGCCCTGGCAAAGGTCACAAAGCATTGGGCAGCTTGCTGTCCGGAGGAGAAGGACTTGACAGGGCTTGGTCCTGGTGACTGACAAGGAGCAGCGTGAGATGGATTCCAGGGCTCAGACCACAGCCAAACCGTACAGTCTTCCAGGGCAGGGATAACACTTAGGATGCTTTTTAAGTGTGACAGGAAATCTTTGGGAGGTGTTAAGTTGATGTTTAAAATGTCACTGTGAAGAGCTGGCGAGATGGCCTCAGTGGCTAAGAGTACATACTGCTCTTGCAGAGAACCTGAGTTTGGTTCTTGAAACCCATGGAAAGTGGCTAACAGCCACCAGTCACGCCAGCTCCAGAGGCTCTGATGCCTCTGACCTCTGCAAGCATGAACACACATACACACACACACACACCTATACACACACAAGCACACATATACACATACATATACATACATACATACACACAAATACACACAAACACACTGATACACACACAAATACACACATCCACACTCATACACACATATACACATTCACACAAATACACACATCGACACACATTCACACCTATATACACACACAAGCATACATATACATATACATACATACAAACACACATATACACGTACATATACATACATACACACAACTACACAAACACATATACATACATATACATACACACAAACACACACACACATATATACACACTCAGACACACCCACACAAATTCACACATATACACACATTCACACTATACACACACACACACATACAGCTGGAAAGATGGCTCAGCAGTTAAGAGCACTTGTTACTCTTGTAAGAGGACCTGGTTTCAGTTCATGGGAACCCACATGGTGCCTTACAACTATCTGTAACTCCAGTTCCAGAAGATCGTATGTCCTCTTCTGAACTCCACAAGTACCAGCTATGAACATGCAAGCAAAACACTCATACACATAAAATGAAGAACTCTAAAAAAATTTTTTTGGGGGGACAAGTTCTCACTATGTAGCCCTAGCCAGCCTGGAGCTCACTATGAAGACCAGGCTGGCCTTGAACTTATAGAAACCTGCCTGCCTCTGCCTCCCAAGAGCTGGGATTAAAGGCACTCACCACAACGATACTTGGCGAAAGAAAGAAAGAAAGAAAGAAAGAAAGAAAGAAAGAAAGAAAGAAA
>OU015746.1:6067760-6100857 GCA_907169655.1 Acomys percivali | reverse complement strand
AAAGAAAGAAAGAAAGAAAGAAAGAAAGAAAGAAAGAAAGAAAGAAAAGAAGGAAGGAGGGAAGGAAGGAAGAGAGATAAAAGAGCTGGGTGAGATGCTCACAGGGAGGTGGCCAGGGACCTTCCATCATGAAGACTTGGAAGTGTGTCTGTCCTAAGGGCAAAGGAGACAGACATGGAAATGGGCCAAGACCCTGTCTCCACGTGGAGGTGGCAAGTCCTAGAGTGTTCCTGAGATGATATCCCCTCTCGCACTACAGGCCTGGGCATGTGTTTCAGCTTCCAGTCAAGCATTACAGTGCTGGGCTTGTATTTTGTCCGGCACCGGCCGCAAGCCAATGCACTGGCCTCCATAGGCATCTCCATAGGCGTCACCCTCTGGCCACTGCTGGCCCGCTATCTCCTGGAAACCCTGGGCTGGAGGGGCACCTTCTTCCTCTTCGGTGGCATCTTTCTCCACTGTTGTGTGTGTGGAGCCATCCTGAGGCCTGTTGCCACCGCTGTGGTCCCCGAACCCAAAGAAGACCCCCCTCTGCTGCCCAAGACACCTACACGCAGCTGCCTGGCAACATGTGTCTCAGCTATCCAGCACCACCTGGCCTTTGACATCCTACGGCACAATATGGGCTTCTGCATATATGTAACGGGGGTGACATGGATGCTCCTGGGTTTTCCGCTGCCGCACGTCTTCCTGGTGCCATACGCTTTGCATCATGGGATAGATGAGTATTGGGCAGCCATGCTCATGTCGGTCATCGGCTTCTGCAACATCTTCCTGCGGCCAATAGCAGGGCTGCTGGCAGGCAGGAAGAGCCTGGCTGCCTACCGGAAGTACCTGTTTACCGGGGCGATCCTCATCAATGGGCTCACCAATCTAATATGCACAGTGTCAGCGGACTTCTGGGTGCTCCTGAGCTATTGCCTGGTGTACAGCCTATCCATGTGTGGATCTGGGATCCTCATCTACCAGGTCCTCATGGACATTGTCCCGATGGACCGGTTCCCCAGTGCCCTGGGCTTCTTCAGCACCCTGTGTGGCATTGCTTCTCTCATCTCTCCACCATTGGCTGGTGAGAGCCTGGGAGGGAGGGAAGCTAGACGTGCCCAGGTTGGGCCGGTTATAGGTGGGGCAAAGGGGTACAGCAGAGGAGGACATCTGGAGAGATTTGAGCCGGGTGTACAGCTGTGGCAAGAGACTTGGAATCTGTGGTCCTCCCCTTCCCCCAGCAGCATAGTCACCTGGTCCTCCAGGTGTGCAAATACAGGCTTGGCCAGACATGGTGACACATGCCTGTAATCCTCCTACCAGTTGGGACTGGAGGCAGGAAGATCAAGAGTTCAAGTTCATCCTTGGCTACATAGCAAGTTTGAGGCCAACTTGGGCTATAGGAGACCATGTCTCAATCTCCCTATCAGAGAAAAAGAGATTGGGGAAGCGGGGGCTAAGAGCACTGGCTGCTCTTACAGAAGACCCAGGTTTATTCCTAGCACCCACATGGCGGTTCACACCTGTTCTTAACTCCAGTCCCAGGGAATAGGGTGCCCTCTTCAGCCCTCTACAGCACACTTCCATGCAGGAAAAACAATCTTACCCATAAAATAAATAAATGTATTTTTTAAGGGAAAGTGGAGCTGGAGCGATGCCTCAGAGGTTAAGAGCACGTGCTGCTCTTGCAGAGGACCCCCGAGTTCAGTTCCCAGCACCCCACATGGTGGCTTGCAGCCATCTGTAAAAGCCTCCAGTTTTAGGGGACCCAGTGCCTGCTTCTGGCCTCTGTGGGTGCTGCACACCTGTGGCACCTATACATCCGTGAAGATAAAATGCTCACATGCTTAAGAAAAAGGTTTTTAGGCAGGGAGGGGGTGGGAGGAAGGCGAGAAGGACAGGAAGGGTTCACACTCCAGGCCTGTACGAATCTGTCCTCATACTGTCTCAACCTCTGCTCCTGTCAGTGAGGCACAGTGATTAGAGGCATGGCCTTGTCGTAAGGATCCCAAGGTACGAAGAGGCAAAGAGCATGGCTCATGATAAGAGCTCTGCCTGGGTTTACTAGAACGGATAGCCTGGCTCTCCTACTTCCCACCTGAGTCCCGGGCAAATGGTCTGTCTTCTCAGAGCCATAATACCAACTACAAAATGCAGAAGGGAGCATGTGCCATCCTCCCAGACCAGTCACCGAGTGAGTGCACCCTGTCAGAACCACACTCTTGGGGGTTACTTTCAAGAGTGAAGGCAAAGACAGATGTGGGGATTGACACTGGGAGGGAAACAAGCAGAGTTTGCAGGAGGAGCCTTGTAGAGGAAGGCTACTGCATAGCTGAGAGGGACCTTCAGCTTGGTGGGAGGAGGCTGGTGCTGGGGGCAGGGTAGTTGTCAATCATGTTTTGTGGGGGTTCTATGGTCAGGCCCTGGAGCTCAGCTCTGTGAGTCTCTTCCTTCCTTCCTTCCTTCCTTCCTTCCTTCCTTCCTTCCTTCCTTTTTAGTTTTTTAATACAGGGTTTCTCTGGGTAGCCCTGACTGTCCTGGAACTTGCTCCGTAGACCAGGCTGGCCTTGAACTCAGAGATCCACCTGGCTCTGCCTCCTGAGTGCTGGGGTTAAAGGTGTGTGCCACCATTGCCTGCCCTCAATGAGCCTTTTCCCCCCCAAGTGTGAGTTATAGTTTCCAAGGAAGTTCTACAGGCAAATGAGTGCTGAGAATTACCCAGAAAGGGGGGTAGGGTTAGGGCCTGAGGTAGGGTTAGGGCCTGAGGTAGGCTTAGGGCCTGAGGTAGGGTTAGGGCCTGAGGTAGGGTTAGGGCCTGAGGTAGGGTTAGGGCCTGAGGTAGGTTTAGGGCCTGAGGTAGGGTTAGGGCCTGAAGTAGGGTTAGGGCCTGAGGTAGGCTTAGGGCCTGAGGTAGGGTTAGGGCCTGAAGTAGGGTTAGGGCCTGAAGTAGGGTTAGGGCCTGAGGTAGGGTTAGGGCCTGAGGTAGGGTTAGGGCCTGAGGTAGGGTTAGGGCCTGAGGTAGGCTTAGGGCCTGAGGTAGGCTTAGGGCCTGAGGTAAGGTTATGGCTGGGTAAACAGCTCTGATTCCAATAGCCCTTCTCTGTTTTCTCTGCCACCAAGGGTGAAGGTCACTTAGGCTCTCTCCTGGGGAGGACATTTGCCTAGGCCAGAAGCCAGTTGTTCCTGTCCTTCCTTTCCACATATACCTATTGTGTGCCTCCAGAGTGCCAGCCACAATTCCTTGTTGAGTGGAGACAAGACTAAAATCCTTGCCCTGCGTGCCCCCCCCCCCTTGAAAACATGTGTTAGGAGAAGACTTTCTGGCTTCCATGGTGGATTAACTTGTTCTCTGTCCCCCAGGATTGCTGCTGGACGCGACCAACAACTTCAGCTATGTTTTCTACATGTCAAGCTGCTTCCTCGTATCCGCCTCCCTCTTCCTGGGTGCGGGCTTCTATACCGCAGACAAGAAGCTGAAGAGAAAAGATGGACAAGCCAAGGTGGAAGCTGCCGCCTCCGAGATCACCCCAATGCAAGGTCTTACCTCAGAAGACAAGGACAGGGCCAAGAGGCAACTGTGCCCTGAAAACATGTATGTGACCAGCATCTGAGCTCCAGAGGTCACACAGGACCTGCCGCTGAGCTCTGAGGTCAGTGAGGGACCTTCCGGCATGTAGAGAGTAGAAGTGGGCCTGCCCGGCTGGCTTCCTACAATCCCAAGAAGATGGGTCTGAGTCCTACTTGAAGCTAGCTGTCCTGGGCTGGCTCCTCACTTGCCCCCACAACCCAGTATTCTAGGTTTTCTCCTCCAACCTTCCCACGTCAACTCTCTCTGTCCTTCTTGGCCTCTGAGGACTCTGAAGAATTTGCCTTTCTTCCCAAATCACCGCCCCTGACCCCTTAGGTCAGGAAGATTAAGGGTGCTGTTTCAAGAAGATGAGGCTCGGGGTTGGGGATTTTTTTTAGCTCAGTGGTAGAGCACTTGCCTAGCAAGTGCAAGGCCCTGGGTTCGGTCCTCAGCCCTGGGAAAAAAAAAGAAGAAGAAGGAGGAGAAGGAAGAGGAGGAGGAGGAGGAGAAGAAGAAGAAGAAGAGAAAGAAGAAGAAGAAGAAGAGGCTCACACTAGCTAACTGGAGCTATGGGAGAGGCAGAGATGGAGGGCCAGGATGAGAAGTTGGCCTCGGTACAGGATGGGAACAAACTGGCTGGTCGGTGGAGTACTGGTCCTGACACCTATGCAGAGAGCGGGAGAAGAGACTTTTCCTGTCCTGGAAGGGGCCGTCCTGCTTGGGTCTCAGATGTTATGGAGTCTGAGGAGCCTTCTGCCCCTGAGCAGGGCCTGAGCCAGCATCTCCTCTTTTACCCCACTCTGTATCCATGAAGGAGAAGAGAGACCTTTGGCTGACCAGGAGACAAGAAAACTGTCTAGGCAGCCTAACAACATTCTGAAAACTGGCCTTGTATGTGCAAATGGAAGCCTATGCTCTGTTCTTGGCCACCTGAGGTTCAACCTGGGAGTATCAACCCTGAGGCAGTCGCTGGCTAAGTCAGCTGCTGCTGCTGCTAGCCTGAGCCCATGGCCTGGAGCTATTGTGCGCACACACACACACACACACACACACACACACACACACACACACTTCTGGTGCTGCTCTCTGAGGTCATCATCACCCAAGGCTAGCTGTCATCAGCTCACCCGGGCTTGCCCCAGCAGGGTACTCCGGGGAATGGAAAAACAGTCTGTTTGAATTATACACAAAAACATTCCCTGGGAGCGGGTCATGAACTCTGGACTAATAAAACCGGAAAACGGGACTGAGTAAATTTCCTCCATTCCCCCAGTTTGGCAGGAACTTCAAGGCCTTGTCTGCTGGTTCAGGTTCAACCAGGCTCTGACAAGAAAACCTTATCAGGAAAAATGATTTTATTTTCATAACTGATGCCAGCCTTCCTCCTCCACAAATCCATCTGGCATGAATAAGCATCTTTAGGACTAGCCTGTCTCTTCCAAGATGCTGTCCCAAGCGCCCACTTGTGGCCAGAGGAAGTACTGCAGGGGTGTGCTTGCTGTCTTGCTTAGGGCATGGTGTTCAGTCTCTAGTCTTGGGTAGAGATGGCTGAGTTGGTAAAGGTGCTTGCTGCCAAGCCTGACAACTTAAGTTTGACTCCTGGGACCCACGTGGTGTGAGGACAGACCCCATCACCACCACTTGTCCTGTGGCCTCCACATGTGCACGGTGGCAGGTGCACACACATAAATAAATGTAATTTAAAATAAGTTTGGCCTGTATGAGATAACCTCACTTTCAGATTGAAAAGTCTGCCTCTGTATCTAACACCCCGCTGCTTTCCTGATCCCAACTCGGCCACCAGGCATACCTTGCGCTTTGAAGGGGAAATGCCAGGACCTATTTTTCCATTCTAACAGAAAGCAGAGTTGGGGCTGGCTGACAGGCCCACTTCCAGGAAACATTAAAGGAAAAATGGTACCTGTGAACTTCCAGCTCGGAAAATGTGATCTTACTTGCCCATTGGTAATAATGGCATTAATCGATGGGCAACAGGCAAGGAAGAAATGAGGACAGGAAGGCCGGGCGTGGTGGCGCACGCCTTTAATCCCAGCACTCGGGAGGCAGAGGCAGGCGGATCGCTGTGAGTTCGAGGCCAGCCTGGTCTACAAAGCGAGTCCAGGACAGCCAAGGCTACACAGAGAAACCCTGTCTCAAAAGACAAAAAAGAAAAAAGAAAAAGAAAAACCAAAAAAAAAAAAAAAAAAAAAAAAAAGAAAGAAAGAAGTGAGGATAGAAATGTAGCTTAGAATAGTAAGTTCAAAAGAAACCTCTGGGCTAAATTCCTTTACCAAATGTTTATTGATCATCTACTGTGTCCCAGGGACTGGGAGGAAAGGAATAAGTTCGTGTCACCTGTCCTTAGCACAAACCCAAAAGCTAAGAATTCCTCCCCCCGAGGAAGAAACTGCAAGTGAGGAAGGCTTGAATGGCCTTTGAGATTCCAGAACCTACACACTTTGCTAACTCCCCTCAAAATCCTCTAGGGATGGTTTAAGGCAGTTCCCGGCCACAGAGGAGTAGAATCTGCTTCCATATTGTCCCCAAGTCCTGGTCCCCAGGTCTTTGATGCTCTAATTAGTCAGAGGCTGAAGAGACCCGTGGCCATCTTGAGCTGAGATGTGCTTCCCCAGGCTAAACAGAAGGCCACCGAGTTCTCACGGAGCAACCTCAGTGCTCAAGCGCCCAGACCGAAGTAAAAACTCTTCGTCTAGGTTGACACTGGGCAGGGATTGACCATAGGGACTTGAACCCCAGAGGTGTGTGTGGGGGGGTTGTTTTTAAAAATGAAAATCCCAATCATTTGATTTTACTAATAAAAACTCGGGAACCAGATGCTGGGCTGAAAATCTGCTAGCTCAGAGAGTCAGAGAAAGCACCCAGCTGACCTTCCCGCTCAGCTCACATCTCAGAGGGAAAAGTCCAAAGAGCTCACTAGCTAGCTGACAGGCCAGGAGAAAAAGGCCAAAAAACCCAAGGCCAAAGGCTTGCTAGCTCAAAGTTCAAAAGTTCCTTCTTCGTCTCTGCTGCCTTAAATACCCCTCAACTCAAAGTCCCTCCTACTCTTTAATCTCTGTCAGCTGGTTTCTTGTTCTACCTTTTGACCTAGGGTTAACTTTATTAACTCCTGTGTACAGAAAGCTCTTCAGTAAAAGGTATGTGCTAGGGCTGGCTGGACCATACCTAAATCACTTCTTTACAATAAACAGAACGTTCTTAGATTAAAGGTGTGTGTTAGGGCTCAACCATACCAAACAAAAACTGGGATTTTGGGAGTTGGAGAGATGGCTCAGCAGTTAAGAGCACTGTCTGCTCTTCCAAAGGTCCTGAGTTCAATTCCCAGCAACCACATGGTGGCTCACAGTCATCTATAATGTGATCTGATGCCCTCTTCTGGCCTGCAGGGGTACAAGCAGGCAGAGCACTGTATACATAATAAATAAATAAATCTTTAAAGATACAAACAAAAAACACGGGATTTTTACAGGTCAGTCTCAGGATTTACAATGAGATCAAATGTCCTGCAACAGGGCAGGCCAGGGAAAGGTGAACGAAATACATAAGCCATTCTACTGTGATTTGGGCCCCTGGTACCAAACACAGAGCTAAACACATGACCCTTGCCCTTAAAAAAAAAAACCTCACTGTTGGGCTGGAGAGGTGGCTCAGTAATTAAGAGCACTGTCTGCTCTTCCAGAGGTCCTGAGTTGAATTCCCAGAAACCGCATGGTGGCTCACAACCATCTATAATGTGATCTGGTTTTTTGGTTTTTGAGACAGGGTTTCTCTGTTTAGCCTTGGCTGTCCTGGACTCACTGTGAGGACAAGGCTGGCCTCAAATAGCGATCCACCTGCCTCTGCCTCCAGAATGCTGGGATTAAAGGCATGGACCACCATGCCCGGCCTATACTGTGATCTGATGCCATCTTCTGGTATGAAGATGTACACGAAAATAGAGCACTCGGATACACATTAAAAATAAATAAATAAATAAATGAGTAAATAAATCTGTAAAAAAACAAACAAACAAAAACCTCACTGCCTGCCTCCTCCACCTTTATGATGACAGCATGGCAAAGCCGCCTCCCTCCCTGATGATCTTTGTGACCCTAAAATCTTGTTTTGGATTTGAGGGGTGTTCTGTTTTAAAAACAGTGTCTTGCCACGTAGCCCTGTGAGTAGATTAGGCTGTTCTCAAACTCTGACTGCTGAGATTAAAGCACCACCACGCCCAAGTGACCACAAGGTCCATTAGTACGCCAGTCCATCAGTCCCATCTATCTTTCCTTCCTCCCAGCCTGTCTCTTTCCCTCCTCCCTCCGGTCCTGCCTCCGCAGCAGACACCCAAAGCTCAAATAGCTCGAGAAATCTCGCGGGAGGCCCCAAGAGGTGCACAGTAGCCACGCCCAATCCCGTCCTGGTCCTGCCCATTCCGCTCTTTGGGGCGGGGCTAGAGAGACTTCCGCCTTGAGTCCGGAAGCGGTTTGTAGAGCGCGGTGAGGAGTGTAGGGAACTCGGTGAGGGGGTGTGTGCCTCCGGTTCCAAAAAGCCACGGCTTGTCACCGGGGCTGAATTTTCAAACGGCTTTTAAACCCGGCTCTGACAGAATCCTGAGACGCCTGCCCATCCCCACAGCGCACCTCCAGCCGCCAATCACTGCAGACTCTCGGAACCCAGGACAGGGCTGCGTTTGCCTGCCGTTCTGTCTACGTCGGGACAGGTCAGGATCCAGGCGAGGGTTTCCAGCAGCTTTGCGGCCGCTTCCTTCCCACCCGTCCTCCCAAGCTCCTTCACCGCTCCAGCCATGGCGCAGAAACCCAAGATAGATCCCCACGTCGGGCGGCTAGGCTACCTGCAGGCGCTGGTCACGGAGTTCCAGGAGACCGAGAGCCAAGGTGAGTGAGAGGTGGGGGTGAGGGGTGGGCGCGAGGGACCTGGCAGGGCTCTTGACGGCATCAGCCGCACCGGCCCGACCGCACTGCCGCTTCCCATTGCAGATGCCAAGGAGCAAGTCCTTGCTAACCTTGCCAACTTCGCCTACGACCCGGGCAACTACCAGTATCTGCGGCAACTGCAAGTCCTGGACTTATTCCTCGATTCGCTGTCGGAAGAGAATGAAACCTTAGTGAAGTTTGCTATTGGTAAGACTTGGGCGCCTCCCCCCTCCCCAAACGACTAGGAGAGTGAGGAGGAGAGTGAGGAGGGAAGGCACTCGCCTGTAAACCCAGCATTCTAGGATGCTGAACTAGGAGGGCTGCCTTGACTTGGAGGCCAGCCTGGGATACAGAGTAAGATACTGTCACTAAACAAAAGAAACTCGTCTTTGGGGTTAGGATCTTACCTGCCACACATTGTGCAGGTCACAGCTAGTCCAAAGCAGGTCTGGAAGTCACTGCCAGCTCTTCGTGTGTCCTTCCTCTTAGAAAACAGGTAGTGAGCAAGAAAATGGGCTGAAACGCTTTGAAAGAAGTTTCTGAGTTTGCTCTTGCAGAGTTTGCTACCAAGAGAAACAAAGGTTACTTGGAATCTGTAGCTTAGGGCTCCTGCAGTTGGATGATTGTAATTCTTGAATTATTCATGATAGATTTGTATTTATTCGGTTGGTTGGTTGGTTGGTTTTTCCAGACAGGGTTTCTCTGTGGGTAGTTATTGCTGGCCTGGAACTCACTTGGTAGACCAGGCTGGCCTGGAACTCACAGAGATCCCAGTACTGGGATTAAAGGTGTGCACCACCACTGCCTGGCTCACGGTAGATCTTTTCTTATTTTTTATTTTTAAATTTACTCTGTATGTGTGTGTAAGAATAAGTGTGAGTGTGTGCACAGTGTATGCATGAAGGTCAGAGGACAGTTTTAAAGTCAGTTCTCACAGAGTATGGTGGCGCATGCCTTTTATCCCAGCACTCGGAAGACAGAAGTAGGTGGGTCTCTCTGAGTTCAAAGCCAGCCTAGTCTACATACTGAGTTCTAGGCCAGCTAGGGCTACATAGGAAGATGCTGTCTCTAGAGCTTCCAGCTGATTCTCTTGTCTCACCCTCCCGTCTCTCCTCAGAGTGCTGCGCTCACAGATGCTCAGCTCACAGATGCTCACTGTTGCATTTCACTTTTTTATGTAGATTCCTAGCGTCCAACACGGCTTGTCAGGTTAGCATGGAAGCTCTTGTGCCCACTGAGCCATCTCCTGTGCTCCATGATTCAGACTTAGTATGGGATGCTCTGTAAGGAAGGTACTGGCTCAAGTTCTGGAGAGATGGTGAGCAGGCTGGGGGAGCCTTTGCCCTGCAGGAGTTTGTATTGTAGAAGGTGAGGTAGATAGGTGGTGAACAAACAAGATGGGCGCAAACAGCAAACTCAGCTGGAGCAGTAGGAGGCGGCCCTAAGCAGGAAGTTAGTTATCAAAGGGAAGACTGGAGTGCTGGGCACATTTTAAGTGAAGAGGCGCAGGTAGGACTGAGCGAATTTAGAGGGCTTGCTACAAGGGCTTTGCATCTAGGTCATGGGAAGACCTTTAGAATTTAAGAATGAGAGCCGGGCGTGGTGGCGCGTGCCTTTAATCCCAGCACTTGGGAGGCAGAGGCAGGCAGATCCCTGTGAGTTCGAGGCCAGCCTGGTCTACAAAGTGAGTCCAGGACAGCCAAGGCTACACAGAGAGACCCTGTCTCAAAAAACCAAAAAAAAAAAAAAAAGAATTTAAGAACAGACAAAAATTCTTTCAGCACATACCTTTAAAAAATAACATTTCTCCTAGCTGGGCATGGTGGTGCATGCCTTTAATCCCAACACTTGGGAGGCAGAGGCAGGTGGATCTCTGAGTTAGAGGCCAGCCTGGTCTACGAAGCGAGTCCAGGACAGCCAAGGCTACACAGAGAAACCCTGTCTCAAAAAAATAAAAATAAATAAGTAAATAAATAAATAAAATTCCTCCATAGAATGTGAAAGGAGCCCCATGTACACTGGGTAAGGAACCCTTTAGGGCTGGAATGCAGCTCAGTGATAAACTGCCTGTACTGTGATGCACCAGCCTGTGTGCTCAAGGCTCTGTGCGTCAGTCCTCAGCATTAGAAGCAGATAACTCCAATGATGTTTAATATTTAATTATGCAAATTTTCCCCTAAAGACATTTCTTTTTTATGTATGGGGGAAGAGAAGGACATATACTGGGACAAAAGATAATTTCTTTGGTTGTTCTTTTTTTTTTTTTTTAAGGTTTTAGTATGTGGCTCTGGCTGGCCTGAAGCTTGTCTGCCTCATGGATGCTGGGATTAAAGACCTTTAGCACCATTTCTGGCTTTCAGAGGACAATTCATAGAGTAAATTCCTCAACCGTGTGGGTCCTAGGGATGGAATTCAGGTTGTGAAGCTTAGTGGCCTGTCTTTACCCACTGACCCATCTTGCAGGCCTAAGAGGACATTTTTTGTTGCTTTTTTATAAACTAGGTTCCAATCCAGGACCAGAACATTTCATCTGACTATGTTCCTTAGAGAGATGTCTTTCTGTTCCAGAAAAACTTTTTTTGTTTTGTTTTTGGTTTTTTGAGACAGAGTTTCTCTGTGTAGCTTTGGCTGTCCTGGACTCTTTGTAGACCAGGCTGGCCTTGAACTCACAGAGATCGGCCTGCCTCTGCCTCCCCAGTGCTGGGATTATAGGCATGTTATACTGTGCCTGGCTCCAAATAAATTTTTTGTTTTAGAGCAAGTTGAGAAAACTTGAAGAGGCCGGGGACACAGCTCAGTTGGTAGAATGTGTGACGGCCTGTGCCTGAATCCTGGCACTCAGGAGATAGAGACGGGTACGTGAACTCAGGTTCAGCCACATAGCAGTTCCAAACCCAAGTCTCTAAAGACTCTTTCTCAGCAAAGAAAAAAGAAACAAAAAATTCCCAAGATAAAGAGTTCCTGATTTTATTTATTTATTTATTTTTAAAGACTTACCCATTTATTATGTTTAGAGTGCTCTGTCTGCATGTACACCTGCAGGCCAGAAGAGGGCATCAGATCACATTATAGATGGTTGTGAGCCACCATGTTGTTGCTGGGAATTGAACTCCAGACCTCTAGAAGAGCAGTCAGTGCTCTTAACCTCTGAGCCATCTCTCCAGCCCAATTTTACTATTTATTAAAGACATACTAATATGTATTGTTTGTTGATTTTTCACATAATTAAGTCCTGGCTGGATATTGATTCTATGGGACATAGAACATCTTTGGTTTTTTTTTTTGTTTTTTTTTTTGTTTTTTTTTTTTCAGAGTTCTGATGGCTTTGATTTTATAAAGTCAGTGCTGAGAACCCTGATTTACAGAAATACAAAGTAATGATGGTAGCTGTGTGTTTGGGCTAGAATTGAAGCTGTGCCTGCCACGCCCAGCTGGCCGGCTGTTTCAGGACCTCCAGCTGTTTGATAACCTCATGTGTGGTGGTGACCCTCACTGTAAGAAGCCGTGGTTTGGCTTGTCCTTATGTCACCTTCATTTCCTGTAACCTAGAAATTCAGTGGAAATCATAAGGATCCAGTGACACTTCTTATCCCCGCATACATCACGGTATGATTTAGGTTTTTTAGAGACACCCTCTTTTTGTTTTGTTTGTGGTATGCAGGCCTGGAAAACAGACCATCTATCTCTTTTTCACTGAGCTCCGGGACCCACAGAAATTCCAGCTGTGCTCATCCTTCGCAAGCAGCTGCTCCAGGAAAAGCAGCGCTGAGGGAAGTCACCCCAGGACTGAGGGCACAGAGGGGGTCTGGGCAGCTGTAGGCATTCATTGGGGTTGGAGCCTCAGATTCAGGGGGAATGGTGAGGCTCTGGGTGGGATCAGGGAGTCTTCAGAGAACTCCTATGGGGCCCTCTACAGTTGGACTGTGGCAGGATCCACTTGTCTAGGTCTTACTGGCTCAAGCCTGTATCTCTGCTCTTCTAGAAGAATGCTATACTAGATTAGTCTAAAAATTGGCCCCAGAGCCGGGCAGTGGTGGTGCACACCTTTAATCCCAGCACTTGGGAGGCAGAGGCAGACGGATCTCTGTGCGTTAGAAGCCAGCCTGGTCTACAGAGTGAGTTCCAGGACAGTCGAGGCTACACAGTGAAACTGTCTGGAAAAACCTAAATAAATAAATAAAACCCTACAAGCAAGTAAGTATTAATCTTTAGATATGTTCCCAAATACCTCCACATTTGTTTGTTCGTTTGTTTGTTTTGGTTTTTTGAGATAGGGTTTCTCTGTGTAGCCTTGGCTGTCCTGGACTCGCTTTGTAGACTAGGCTGTCCTCGAATTCCCAGTGATCTGCCTGCCTCTGCTGGGGTTAAAGGCATGTGCTACCACGCCTGGCATACCTCCACATTTGTATATGTGCCCCACTGCTGTTGCCCTCTGGTGACAGTGGCCATGCCACCTGAGTCACAGGGCTCCTCTAAAGTAGGCTGCTGACCCTGGAGAAAACTGCCCAGTCACAGAGTAGCTGTTCCTCCAGGTTCCAAGGGTCTGGCCTGCTGCTTCCTCAGCCTCAGGAGGCAGTCGGTGTTCCCAGCATAGGCGCCTGAGATCCGCCTCTGCCGTGTTGGAGGCTCCGTGGGAGACTTGAGCAGATGACTGTGTCCTGTCCCTCAGCAACTGCCAGTATCTTCACTGTTTCCCCAACACTTTGCTTATGCCTGTCCATCTTCACCCAGTCTAAATCTCCTGTCTCAAGTGCCGTGCCAGTTCTCAGCCTTGAATCTCTGGGATGCTGTGTGGATTCGGTTGACTGCTCCTGTGCTCATTGTATACAGCTTAAAAGGAGAGTCCTGGTGGGCCCTAGAAGCAGATTGAATGGCTGTTATCACTTCCCTTCCGTGGACCGCCTCGGGCACTAGAGGGGAGCGCTGCCAAGCACCTGCTCTGCTGTGGAGAGTGCTGTGTCTGCCTTGAAGCGTCTAGTCTCTGTCCCTGGTGGGAACACTAAGGTGCTGATCTCCCCAAGAAGCAAGCCTGGCTGTGCTCACCTCTGCAGTTCAGTAGGCTCAGATGCTTTGGTAGGGGAGGAAGATGGAAGGAGAGGGTGGGAGGCGGACCTGAAGCAGCCATGACTTGAGGCAGAGGACTTATGAAGGGCTGGTTCCGCAATGAGCAGGCGAGAGACGAGCTGGCCATGTCTCCCAGAACCCAAGCCAGTGTCTCTGTTGGTGAGCAGCATAGTGTGGAATGAATGGGCTGGGCTTGAAACGACAGGCCTGGATTAGGTCACTATCTGGGCACGTGATTTCCCTTCAGTCCCCAGTCAGAGGGAGACTATAACAAGCTACTCATTGTGAGAATTGACTGACTGGCCTTTTAGGGTCATTGCCTGCAACTGCACAACCCTCTAGGCCTCCACCCGTGGACCTGAAGCCAGATTGCTTTAGAGGTGACATCTCTCTTCTCTCAGGTAGGATGGGACAGTATCCCACCAGAGAACCACCCTTCTGCTCAGGGATTCTTGTCCCCTAGAAAAGTACCTCATGTGATAGGGCACAGTGGACCATGGCACCTTTGCCCCACAGCCGGTGCCTAGGCAGGTACTGGGCATGCTGCTTGTGCCCTGCCCTGACTCCCAGGCCATGCCTGTCAGCTCCTGCAGGACTAGCACTCAAGCATGCTGTGTGTGTCTGTTCTGTCTTTCCTGTGTGGTGTCACCTCTCACCCTGGAAATAGCAGCTAGGAGATGCACTGGGACCCTGCTGGTGGCCTGAGGGACCTCCACCCAGATAAGTCTGTGTCCTTGGAAAGAATTTGAGGATGAGTCAGAGTGAAAAGTTAGCAAGTTAGTAGAAGTGAGATCTTTTATGATGTAGGTTCAAGTGTGGGCGTTCAGAGAGGGGGTGTGTAAGAACAATAGTGCACACCCGAGACATGGGCGCAGGTGAGAGGGATGTGTGGCTTTGAAGTTACATTGCTCAAACTCAGTCTCTCTCTCTCTCTCTCTCTCTCTCTCTCTCTCTCTCTCTCTCTCTTCTCTTCTCTTCTCTCTCTCTCTCGCTCTCTCTCTCTCTCCTCTCTCTCTCTCTTTCTCTCTCTCCAGGGTTTCTCTGTGTAGCCTTGGCTGTTCTGGAACGCTCTTTGTAGACCAGGCTGGCCTCGAACTCAAAGAGATCCACCTGCCTCTGCACCCCTCACACCCCCCACCCCCACTCCACCCCCCACCCCCCGAGTGCTGGGATTAAAGGTGTGTGCCACCACGCCGGCCTGCCCAAAGTATCTCTTACAACCAGGTTCAAAGACTTCGCAAAGTTTAAGGACTGTTTAAAAATTAAGTGAACATGGCCAGTGAAATGGCTCAGCAGGGAAAGGCGTTGGCTGCCAGGCCTGGCTACCTTTCAGTCCCCAGGACCTGCACTGCAGGAGAAGAGACTGACTGTCTGAGGCTGGGAGCCTTAGATCTGCTGGAGTCAGTCTGGCTGCAGTTATTCCACAGCTGTGGCAGTAGCCTGAGAGCCACCGTAGTCCCTGGCCAGCATGGCCTGGCCTGGCTGTCACTTCCAGAGAATGGCAAGTGGCATTCTCCTGTGCAAAGTAAGGAAGCACTAAGCCTTCCTCACACATCAGGAAACCTATCCTCAGGTTGACGCCCACTAGTTGCCATAGCTAGAGCCAGGTTAGCCTTGTGCTCCAGGTTCCAAGGTCCATGCCCAGGGGACCCAGCAGACAGAGCCCAAGCTCAGCTCCAAGGCTTCATCTTCCCTTTTCTTTGTTTCACAGTGTGTCTCCTCTGCCACAGTTAGGAGTTAGCTCACCTGCTCTGCCTGCTGGTGCCCAAAGTCCAGGGTCACAGTTGATCATGGAGGAACTAACAGCCGCTGGGCAGTGGTGTTAGTCACGCAAAAGCTGCCATGATTGTAACTTTGGATGGGAAGTGGGTGAATTATGGGGAGCCAGATACAAGGCCAGGATCTCAATAAAGACTCGTTAATGAATGAAAGAATTGAGCTGAAGCCCCAGTTCAAGCATCCTAGGGCAACCTGGAAATACAAAGAAACCACGTGAGTACTTAGCTCCTGTGAATCCCAGGACACCACAGGGTACTTGGCAGTCCTGTTGCTAAGGCTGGATTCAAGCCTCTGAGAAGTCCCCGTTAAATTGCCTTCCAAATCATGCGATACAAAACTCTGCCACTAGGTGGTAGTAGTGTTCAAAGGCTAAATCCTGGACAGCTGCTTTGCAAAGCAGCCTTAGAAAGAGTTGTCTTTTCTTTTCTTTCCTTTATTTATTTATTTATTTATTTATTTATTTGTGTGGGGGGGGAGGGGTCGTTTGTTTGTTTGGTGTTCTCTAGACAGGACAGGGGTTCTCTTTGTGTAACCTGGCTATCCTTGAACTCTTGAACTTGCTTTGTAGACCTGGCTAGCCTTAGACTCACAGTGATCCACCTGCCTCTGCCTTCCAATGCTAGGATTAAAGGTATCTGCTACCACACCCGGCTTGTCTTTTTCTTTCTTTTTTCTTTTTTTGTTTGTTTGGTTTTGGTTTTGGTTTGTTTGTTTTTGGTTTTTCGAGACAGGGTTTCTCTGTGTAGCCTTGGCTGTCTGAACTAACTTGTAGACCAGATTGGCCTTGAATTTACAAAGATCTGCCTGCCTCTGCCTCCCAAGTTCTGGGATTAAATGTGTGTGCCGCCACTGCCTGGCTAAATTTTGTTTTGTTTTTTAATGTAGTTGTGTATCTTGGTATAATATATATCCTTGGCCTGCAGTATATCTTGCCAGCTTGGCCAACGTAATGAAAAAAGTAATATCATGTACCAAGAGTGGTGGTACACATACACCAATAATTATTATTGTTGCGTGATGTGAGAGGGGTGCACGTGCATGCCCATGTGTGCATATGGGGGTCAGAGGACAGCTTTCTGGAGCCAGTTTTCTCCTTGCACCTCTATGTGAGTCCCTGGGGTTGGGCTCAGGTTGCCCAGGCAACACTCAGGGCATTTACCTGCTGTCTCACTAGCAGGGCTTTGGTTTTTTATTTTATTTTTAACTGAGACAGGGTTTCTCTGTTTAACAGTCCTAGCTGTCCTGGCACTCTCTGTAGACGAGGCTGGCTTTGAATCCACAGAGATTTGCCTGCCTCTGCCTCGCGAGTGTTGGGATTACCACCTGGCTTGGTTTTGTGATTTTGAGCGAAGGAAGGTCTACTATGTTGTCCAGGCTGCCCATGGGCTCCTGAGCTCAAGAAAGCCTCCTGCCTCAGCTACTCTACTAGCTAGGACTATGAGGGTATGCCACCTCGTTCCACCATGGGCTACCTCAGCCTTGTGCCCTGGTGTGTGCAATTCCTTAGGTTGAGATAACGTCTTGGACCTCCTCAGGGAGAGCTCGCCCGGTCAGCAGGTGCCCAGTGCTGGTCAGGCCTTCCTTGTTCACCTCTCTCAGTCCCCAGAGAATCCCTTTGAGAGCCCTTTCCAGCACCAGCTCCCGCTCTGTGACTCCAGGTCGCCAGCTCTTCTCACTCGGGTTCCTCCTTCCGGGGGTTTCTATGGTTACTGGGGCGTGGCAGGGCCGGCCTCTGCCTCTAGCTCTCTTCCCCTTGTCCTTGTCTGTCCGAAGCAAGTTCCTCAGCTAGTCAGCCCCTCTATTTCTTTTTGGTGGTGCTGGGACCGAGCCCAGGAACCTAGGCAAGCACTCTACCACCAAGCCACACCCCAGCGCTCATTTTTGTTTTTAACTGTCTTGTAAATGCACTATAATGAGTATACAGTAAAGTGCACACAAGTGGCAGTTTGATTAACCCTTAAATTCATTAAGGTATGTGCCTCTACATGAAATGGCTCCTTGGTCAAGATGAGGCTTGTTTCTCCCACATGTCCTGTGCAAGCACAGCTCTTACGTCTGTCCCCAAGTGTCGCTTTTACCTGGTCTATAAGTGAGATAATGCAGGCTGGAGAGACGGCTCAGAGGTTGAGAGAGCACTGGCTGCTCTTTCAAAAGACCTGAGTTCAGTTCCAAGCAACTACATGGTGTCTCACAACCACCGATAATAAGATCTGGTATCAAAAAAAAAAAAAAAAATCTGGTGTCCTTTTTTCGTGTGCAGGTGTACATGCAGGCAGAACACTGTACACATAACAAATAAATAAATCTTTTTTAAAAAAAGTCTGAGTCCAGGACAGTAAAGGCTACACAGAGAAACCCTGTCTCGAAAAACCAAAAAAAAAAGAAAGAAAGAAAGAAAAGTAAGATAATGCAAGATCCATCCTGAATCCAGTTTTTAAAAATACTTTTAAAATTCTCCTCCCGGGGCTGGAAAGGTGGCTCAGTGGTTAAGAGTGCCGCCTGCTCTTCCAAAGGTCCTGAGTTCAGTTCGCAGCAACCACATGGTGGCTCACAACCATCTGTAATGTGATATGGCGCCCTCTTCTGGCTTGCAGGAGTACATGCAAGCAGAGCACTGTATACATAATAAGTAAATAAATAAATCTTTAAAAAAATAATAAAATAAAATGAAATTCTCCTCCCATATATTACATCTCGACTACAGTTCCACGCCCCTCCCAGCCTTTCCCCCATCATCACCCCTCTCCCCAAGAACCACCCCTTCCTCCTTCCCTCAGAAAAGACCAAAATGAGAAACAAGCTACAATAAGACTAGGCACATACCATCACATCAAGGCTGGATGAGGCAGCTCAGTAGGGGGGAAATATCCCACAAGTAGGCAGAAGAGCCCAGGACAACCCTCACTCCCACTGTTAGGAATCCCACAAGAACAACAAGCTCCAGCCGGGCGGTGGTGGCGCACGCCTTTAATCCCAGCACTCGGGAGGCAGAGGCAGGCGGATCACTGTGAGTTCGAGGCCAGCCTGGACTACAAAGTGAGTCCAGGACAGTCAAGTCAAGGCTACACAGAGAAACCCTGTCTCGAAAAACCAAAAAAAAAAAAAAAAAAGTCCTGTGCCACCATGCCCTCCTACAACCCTTTACATTAAAAAAAAAAAATTCAGATTTAGTGGGGGCAGGGCGGGGAGGGAGAGAAAATACTGGGAGAATCGACTGGAACTGGCGGGCATTTCAGGGGCAAGGTGGAACCTAGTGCAATGCAATGTCCATGGAATCTACAAGAGTAACCCTAGCAAAAACTCCGAGAAACGGGGCACACAAAGCCTGATCTTCTGTAACCAGGCAAGGCCTAAGTGGAGGGAATAGGGTTCCAACTCAACCACAAAACCTGGCACAGGACTTTAATATCAGCATTTGAGAGGCAAAGGCAGATGAGTCTCTATGAGTTCAGTGCCAGACTGGTCTACATAACACGTTCCAGACCAGCCAGAGCTACACTGAGCTCTGTCACATACACACACACACACACACACACACACACACAAAATGAATTTTATGTCTATGTTTATGAGTGTGAAAGTCAGAGATGAATGCTGAGGGTTGTTTTCTGTGGCTTTCCACTGTGGCTTTCCGAGACAAGGTCTCTCATTGAATCTGGAGCGCAGCAAACACATACCAACACACACATTCCTGTCTCTCCACTGCCGCAATGAAGAGGTTACAGATCCACACAGTCATGTCTGGTCTATTTATATGGGTGCTAGGATTAAGCTCAGGCCCTCATATTCTTATTTTGTTTATCTTTAGAATTTCTAAAATTCTTAATTTTATGTTTGTGTGTGTGTGTGTGTATGAGACGTGTGACAGGTCCGTGTGGGCACAGGTGCCAGTGGAGGCCAGAAAAGGACATCAGATCCTATGGAGCTATAGTTAGGGTGCTTGTGAGCTGCTTTGTGTGGGAACTGGGAATGGATCCCAGTCTTTGGCAAGAGCAGTGTGTGCTCTTAAATGCTGGGCCTTCTCTCCAGCCCTGTGTTGTTTGTTTGTTGTTTGTATTCACATATAGGGCATGTCTGTGTGTGAACGCTATGTGTACACCATGGCCTCCTGTGGAGGACATAAGGTTTTTGGATTCCTTGGAGCTGGAATTACTAGCAGTTGAGAGCTGCTAGTAGAAGTTGGATGGATGCTCAAGAAGAGCAGGAAGTATTCTTTTTTCCCCCCCTTTGGCTTTTTGAGACAGGGTTTCTCTGTGTAGCCTTGGCTGTCCTGGATTCACTTTGTAGACCAGGCTGGCCTCAAACTCACAGCGATCCGCCTGCCTCTGCCTCCCGAGTGCTGGGATTAAAGGCGTGCGCCACCACTGCCCGGCTAGGAAGTATTCTTAACCAGGGAGCCATTTCTCCAGCCCCATGTTTTGTTTTTGAGACAGGGCTGTACTCTGTAGCCGTGCCTAGCAGGGAGAAGCATACTTGTGATTTCATGCTTTAGTGTGAGCCTGTAATAGAAGCACTCAGAAGGCTGACCTCTGCTTCAGAGCACCACTCTCAAAGCTGTGTGCATGAGTCCAGGTGTGCAGTGTGCACAGAGGCCAGAGAGGGGTTAAGATCCCCTGAAGCTAGAGCTCATGCTGCCATGAGCTACCCAGAGGGGATGCTGGGAAGCAGACTCAGGTCCTCTGCAGTATACACTCTTAGCTGTTGAGCCGTTTCTCTGGCCTGGAGACCCTTTTGTTGTTGTTTTTTGAGACAGGGTTTCTCTGTGTAGCTTTGGCTTCCCTGGAACCACTCTGTAGACCAGGCTGGCCTTGAACTCACATAGATCCACCGGCCTCTGCCTCCCGAAGTGTTGGGATTAAGGGCGTGTGCCGCCACCACCCAGCTTGGAGACATTATTTTTAAAGCTTTATGATTTTTCATTTAGTAGGCTTGCTGTAATCTACTTATTGGATGAATTTGCTACTTACTTTTAGCATGTAATGAAATTTCTAGTTTCTTTTCTTTCTCACTATCCTCACTATTTCTTACTCTCACCATTTGCGGGGGGGGAGATGCTGGGATAGAACTCAAATGCTTGACAAAGTGTTCTTCCTCTGACTAAACCTCAGTCCTGTGTGTTACTTTTCCTCCACAGCTCTTCTCTTTTTTGGGGGGGAGTGGTGACAAGGGAGGTTGGTTGGTTATTGGTTTTTTGAGACACAGGGTTTCTCTGTGTAGACCAGGGTAGCCTTGAACTCAGATATCTGCCTGCCTCTGCCTCCCAGGTCCTGACATCAAAGGCTTGCACCATTACTGCCCAGTTCCATAGCCCTTCGTAGCTCTTCATGGCTGGCAGGCTCAGGGGTAGGGGCTGGGACAGGGGCTCTGGTGGGTCACCTGGTAGTGACGTGGTGCCCTGTCCACTCTTCTTGTCTTGGAACTCTGTCCTTTTCCTGGGCGCTCACCCTACTCTTCCTCTCCAACGAATGCTGTCAGCTAGGCAGAGGGGCCTAGAACCCTGACGGCGGGAAGCTGACTCAGTGAGTACAGGAAGTCAGTCATCTTCCTGCATTGAGGAACCAGAAGTAAGCAAAGTATTCCTCTAGAAAAGGTAGCATCAACGGGGTGTGGTGGTGCGTGTCTTTAATCCCAGCACTTAGGAGGCAGAGGCAGGCGGGTCACTATGAGTTAAAAGTCAGCCTGGTCTACAAAGCGGTCTAGGACAGCCAAGGCTACACAGAGAAACCCTGTCTTGAAAAACTAAAAAAAGAAAGAAAGAAGGAAAAGAAAAGGTAGTATCCATCCCTAGGCTACCAGGTGTTGAGGGGACCTAACCTGAAAGAGTGGAGGGAGGGGTTCTTGGTCATATATCCTGTGCAGATACAGGTTCTTGTTTTTATATCAGTGTTTTTGCCTGCATGTATGTACATATACTGTACGCATGCCTGGTACCTACAGAGACAGGAGGGCATTGGAGCCCCAGGAACTGGAATCACAGGTGATTGTGAGCCTTCCTCTGGAAGAGCACCCAGTGCTCTTACCCTCTGAGCCATCTCTTGGCAGTTTTTTTTTTTTTTTTAATCTAGAGACAATGGTCTATCCCTATGGACCTTCCTACTCCTCAGGGTTCCGTTATCAGTGAGTCATGGTGTCGTGTCTGCCTCACTTGAAGGGTAGGTCATCATGACAAGCTGGACATCCGGAAGCCTGGGGAGAGGACTGGGGCCTGTGACTTCGCAGTCCTTGTCCATGGGCAAACTTCTCCCCAGGCCTGGGCACTTCCCCAAGACTCACGAGCCAGGAGATAAGAAACCAGGACCTAAGCACCCCTGCTCACCCTCACCTCACCTCTCCCCAGGGGGCCTCTGCAACCTGTGCCCGGACAAGGCCAACAAGGACCACATCCTGCAGGCAGGAGGCATCCCGCTCATCACCAACTGCCTGTCCAGTCCTGACGAGGAGACCGTGTTATCTGCTGTCACCACACTCATGTACTTGAGCTCACCGGGCATCCACTCCCACCCTGAGCTAACTTCCTTGCCTGTGATCCAGTGCATGCTGCGCTTCTCTCTCTCTGCCAGCGCGAGGCTCCGGAACCTGGCCCAGATATTCCTAGAGGACTGCTGCTCCCCAAGCCAGGTGGCTGAGGCTCGCAGCCGGCAGGCCCATTCTGCCCTGGGTATCCCCCTGCCACAGACTGAGGCCCCACAGCAGCCCTGACCCAAGGAGCCTCCAAGATCTTGCCACTTTCTGCCTGAGAGCAGCCCTGGCACAGGCACCATAAGCAGAAGGCTGATAGCATCTTGAGCCCGTCCTGCCCAGGGGCTGCCTGTCCATCTGGTTGCAACATGCAGTCTGAGTGTGGTGGGCATTTACATCCAGGAAAAGCGGGAGGAATGAAGCAGCCAGACTTGAGGTGCTTAGAGGAGAAAACCAAAGCCAGCATGGCTTTCTTGCACTGGCACTCAACAAGCTGCAGTCAGAAGACCACCTCTGTGTCCCCAGGCCCAGGCTTATTAGCTGGGAAGGTGCTGTGGAACAGCCCTCCCTCCAGTACTGAGGCTGAGCGCTGAGCATGGTACACATTGTGTGGGCAGCTCTGCAGCCCACTAACAACGGCCCACATGACTCTGCTCCATGCACCATGTAAGGAATGCAGAGATGAGGCCTCTGCCTGTGGGTGTCATAGCTCTGGGTGTTAAGAGTGGAATAGCAGGGCTGGAGAGATGGCTCAGTGGTTAAGAGCACCATTTGCTCTTCCAGTTCAATTCCCAGCAACCACGTGGTGGCTCACAACCACCTGATGCCTTCTTCGGCAGATAAAGCACTGATATACAATAAATAAAATAAATAAATCTTAAAAAAAAAAGAGTGGAATAGAGCTGAGTGTGGAGCTGCATGCCTTGTCTCTTTGGAGAGATCCACATAGGCCCTGGGATGAAGGCAGAGACATCAACTCCCCTTGTCCAGGCTGTAGACCGCTCGTGTACCAGCTGCTAACTGTGGCATCCCTGTCCCTTCAAAAAAAGTTGCTCTCAGCTGGGCAGTGGTAGCGTACGCCTTTAATCCCAGTACTCGGGAGGCAGAGGCAGGCGGATCTCTGTGAGTTCCGAGGACAGCCTGGTCTACAAAGTGAGTCCAGGACAGCCAGGGCTACACAGACAAACCCTGTCTTGAAAAACCAAACAACAAAAAAAAAGTTGCCGTCTTCCCATCTGCCTGCGATCAGATCTTCTGGACATGACCCCTTCCTGGGCTGTTCAGGCCTGCTGCCTGCCCTTCTCCAGCAGCAGTCAGTCCCTCAGGGCTCTGATGCAGATCTTCAGTAAAGACACCGAAAGACTGGATGCCAGCGAGCTCAGTGCCTGGAACCTGTGATCTTCCCACTGGAGAGATGGGTTTGAGAGCAGCTCACCTACTGACTGCCTGGCCACAGGGGTCATGGGAGTAAGAGGGGCCCAGTAATGTCTGAAGGACAACAAAATCCTGTGACTGGTGACCCCTCCCACCTCTGCCAGTGAGAAGAAAACTAAGGGAGTAAGCCTGATGAGAAGTTGGGGTTCAGGGAAAAAAGGGGGGTCCTGGTCTCAGCATTGTCCCCCTTCGATGTGCAGCAAAAAGCTAGAAGGCGCTCAACAAGTGTGTGGAGTTGGGGCTGTCCATACAGCCACTGGGTGAGGGAAGGAGAGAACGCCTGCGGTGCCGCAGTCTCGCCTGCCCTAGGAAAAGGGTCTTCAAAGAACCAAAACCTTGCTTTTGATTTTGTTTTTATTAAAAACCTCCTGTTTAATTTTCCCCACTGTATTTCTGTGCCAACCTTCTGGGAGTAGCCATCTTGAGAGGGGCAGAAGGCAGAGTTTGTCCAAGTGGAGGTTACAGTGGCTCCCTGCTTGGAGAAAGTCCTGTCCCTGCAGATTGCTGTTGGCCACCTCAGGGCCCCTCACAGGCTGGCTCGCTTGCTCTCTATGATCCCCCTCCAGTCGTCACTCCAGGAAAGCAGCCGCCTCCGGGTGGGGGGCAGGGCCAGGTGCTGATTGTGGCAGCAGGTGAACAAGATGTGCTCCCAGCTTGGGGTCTTCTCGAGGCCTGGGGCAGGAAGGCAAAGCATGCAGTCGGTAATCGGGTTATTTTGACTCCTCTCCCTAATCCCAGCAGGCCAGATGCCTGGAGGTTGTCAAGGGTAACTGGCCCAACCTTGAATGGTGTCTTTGTCATCAATGAGCAGGTCCCCCATGACCAGTGTCTTGTCCCTAGTCAGGATAATCCGCTCCACAAACTGAGGCCCCAGGTTCTGTTCCACCCAGCGGTACTGTGTAGGGGGAAAAAAAAAAAGCAGTGGAGCTCGCTAGGCTCTGAATGCACGGTCAGTGAGAAGTGGGACCAAGCCCCAAACGCTCATGTACCCCTTTAGCCCAGCCCCTACTTTCTGTGGCTTATATTTAAAATCAAATTGGAAAAGCCAAATCTGAGCAGATACCTTCTCTTCCACGCAGTGGTCGTACTTGAGCAGTGGGGTAGTGCAGATGAAGACCTCGGTGCTGCGGAGAGAGGGGGCAGTCAGGCCTGGCGCTGGCCCTCCCTACCGCCCCCTCCCCACCCTCCTTACTCTTGCATGTCTTTCATCTCTCGCAAAGCATCCAAGGCCCCAGGAATGGGCTCCAAGTTTAGGAAAAAGCCTGGAGCTTCATACACGCTGGCCGCTTTCTCCTGAAAGAAACAGATCTCTGTCCCGCTCCTGCCTTCCAGCAGGGGGAGCCCGAGAGAGGTTCCGCAATAAGCAGTAGCAGTCCTTGTCCACACTGGGGATAAAGGAGGGGGGGAGGGGGAGATGGGACGCTATCCAGCTTTCTGGTATGGGGTGAGCTAATGGATGCTGAAGCTCGGGGTGCCTGGAATAAGACCCAGATGGCCCTGCTCAGGGGAAGGAACCAGAGGTTTCCCGTTGGGCCTCCTACCGCCAGGTCCGGCCGCAGGGCTCCGTACTGCTCGTTGGCTAGGAAGCCCCGGCGCTGTTCCAGCGGCACGTAGGGTTCCCCGGGGAAGCGGCGGAGGAAACCCTGCAGGAGGCCTGACTCGAAATCAGCCAGCACCCCATCCATGTCCACCAGCACCCGCACTGGCCGCCGCACCGCCATAGCCACTCCCGAGAGCACAGAAACACTACTGAGGTTTGCCAGCTTCCTGTATGCGGGTAGGGGCGGGACCGACCCGGCTCATTTGCATAGCGTGACTGGAGAGCTGGGGCAGCCGCTCCTGTGCAGCATCATCGTCCCTCTCCTCGGACCTACGAGATCCGAAATACTTCTGCAATTGGAAACCTGCTGCACATGCTGCATGCATACTCTCTCCCTTGCTTGTCCAGACAGGAGCGTTAGGCTCCCAGATCAAGGGAGGTGAAAGGACCCCTTAAAGAAAACTGTAGGCAGCCGGGCGTGAAAGCGCACGCCTTTAATCCTAGCACTCGGGAGGAAGGCAGAGGCAGGCGGATCTCTATGAGTTCAAGGCCAGCATGGTCTACAAAGTCAGTCCAGGACAGCCTGGGCTACACAGAGAAACCCTGTCTCAAAAAAAAAAGAAAAGAAAGAAAGAAAGAAAGAAAGAAAGAAAGAAAGAAAGAAAGAAAGAAAGAAAGAAAGAAAACTGTAGGCATGCGCTGGGCTCTGGAGATGCACTAATGAGCCAGAATTGGTTTGAAACAGCGTTGATTTCAGTCTGAGTCCACTGCTTTTTCTGAGGATCTGAGTTCTCCTATGGAATCAAAACGCTATTTCCTTCTAGAAAATGCTAAATCTTGACATGCACAAATGTTTTTGTAGATTTCACAAAGTTCATAGTACATCACATTGATTTACCAACCTATAAATGCAGATTTGAGTGAAATTTTAAGATGTATTTATTATGTTGTATGCAATGTTGTGTCTGCATGTACACCTAACTGCAGGCCAGAAGAGGGCATCAGATGACATAATAGATGGTTGTGAGCCACCATGTGGTTGCTGGGAATTGAACTCAGGACCTCTGGAAGAGCAGACAGTGCTCTTAACCACTGAATACCTCCCCTTAAAAAAAAAAAAAAAAAAAGAGCCGGGCGGTGGTGGCGCACGCCTTTAATTCCAGCACTCGGGAGGCAGAGGCAGGCGGATCGCTGTGAGTTCGAGGCCAGCCTGGTCTACAAAGCGAGTCTAGGACAGCCAAGGCTACACAGAGAGACCCTGCCTCGAAAAAAAAAAAAAGATTTATTATGTATATACAGTGCTCTTCCTGCTTGTACTCCTGCGGGCCAGAAGAGGGCACCAGATCACATTATAGATGGTTGTGAGCCACCATGTGGTTGCTGGGATTTGAACCTGGATCCTCTGGAAAAGCAGTCAGTGCCCTTAACCGCTGCGCCACCTCTCCAGCCCCGTGGGTGAACCCTCTTGCTAGTTGTTCTTCCCTATTTAATGATTTCTCTTTTATTTGTTAAAGACGAGGTTTCTCCACATACCCCCTGCTAACCTGAAACTCACTGCCTAGAGCAGGCTGCCTTCAAACTCCCGAAGATTCGCTTGCTTCTGCCTCTCATGTACTGGGATTAAAGGCGGACACCACACACACACCCCACTATCGCATGTCTTCTAAGCCATTGTCATAAGAGGCCTGACATCTCACTTGAAGAAAAGCTACTTTAAAACAACAAATGAGCCAAGTATGGTGACCTACATCTTTAATCCCAGCACTCAGGAGGAAGAAGCGGACAGATCTCTGTGAGTCCCAAGACAGCCAAAGCTACACAGTGAAGACCCTGTCTCAAAAAAGCAAAATAAAAACAAAAAAACTGTAAGTCCTTACTTTCCTTCAGCCTAGCAACTCACATGAACTGAGTTAAAAGGTCCATCTTCCAGTGTTTCTCCTGTCCCTTGAGTAACTTTTAGTTTTTTTGGGTTTTTTGTTGTTGTTTTGTTTTTTCGTTTGTTTGGTTTTTGGTTTTTCGAGGCAGGGTTTCTCTGTGTAGCCTTGGCTGTCCTAGACTCACTTTGTAGACCAGGCTGGCCTTTAACTCACAGTGATCCGCCTGCCTCTGCCTCCCGAGTGCTGAGATTAAAGGCATGTGCCATCTGGCCCTAAAATTCTTTCTTTCTTTCTTTTTTGTTTTGTTTTGTTTTGTTTTTTTTTTGTGGTTTTTTTTGAGACAGGGTTTCTCTGTGTAGCCTTAGCTGTCCTGGACTCACTTTGTAGACCAGGCTGGCCTCGAACTCACAGTGATCCGCCTGCCTCTGCCTCCCGAGTGCTGGGATTAAAGGCGTGCGCCACCACGCCCGGCTCTTTCTTTCTTTCTTTTTTTTTTTTTTTTTTGAGATTTATTTATTATTTATACATGTGTATAAACATGTGTGCCCACATGCCAAAAGAGGGCACCAGATCCCATTATAGATGGTTGTGAGCCACGATGTGGTTGCTAGGAATTGAACTCAGGACCTCTGGAAGAACAAACAGTGCTTTTAGCCTCTGAGCCATCTCTCCAGCCCTTAAAATATCTTTATTGAGAATTTCATAATGTATACAATATGTTTTTACCTTATTCATCCCAGACTTCCTCCAACACTTCCTGGACCCTCCCCCCTTTTGTAACACTGTTTTATGCACCCAGGTTCGCTTCAAATTCACAATGTCCCTAGGCAAGCCATTAAGTCCAGGTGCTCCAGACGCCTTCCCTTCTCAAGAGTTCCAGTAAACACAAGCACCACCACACTCAAGTGGGGTTTTTTGTTGTTGTTGTTGTTTGGATTTTTCAACGATACAAGAAACTCACAGCAATCCGCCTGCCTCTGCCTGCCAAGTGCTGGGATTAAAGGCGTGCACTATCAACGCCCAGCTTACATATTTTAAAAAAAATATTTATTGGTGTTTTGACTACATGTATATGTGTGTACCACATGCATGCACACAGAGGCTAGGGGGCTTCAGGGGCCCTGGATCTGGACCTAGGGCCACTTGTGGGCTAAGAGGGTGCTGAGAACTGAACCTGTGTCCTCTGCAAGAGCAGCCAACGTTCTTAACCACTAAGCAATCCTCCAAGCATACTAACCCCAATTTCTTAAAAATTGAAGACCATGTGACTTTATAGATTATCTAACTTGAGGGGCTGAACCCCCTCGAGCAAATGTTTCCAGACAGTCCCCTAAAATCTGCTCCAACAATGCTGAGACGGGCTGAACAGGCACTTCCTCAGAACACCTGTGACCAGGTGCTTATCTCTGTAATAAAAGTTAAGGCCAACTATCAAGTTAGAATACCAGCTGGGGAGCTTTCTTCCCAGGAGCCCCACCCTTGCTAAGAGGCTGACAAGGTGGGTACATGTCCGCTCCCTGTCATATACATAATGGAAACTCGGGCCAGTAAAGCCATGTCTCTATTCATAAGGCTAGGCTGTTTCAGTACACTGAAATGACCCTAGACTTCAACTTTATAACCCACCTACCCCTATGTCTTTTTAAAAATATTTTATTTAAATTTTAATTTATGTGCATTGGTGTGAGGGTGTCAGATCTTAGAGTTACAGACAGTTGTGAGCTGCCATGTGGGTGCTGGGAATTGAACCCGAGTCCTTTGGAAAAGCAGGCATTGCTCTTAACCACTGAGCCATCTCTCCAACCCTCATGTCTTTTCTAAAAAGATTGTTGTGTCTGCCATGCATGTATAGGTGCATGTGGAGGTCAGGATATCAGGTCCCCCGGAGCTAGGCAGTTGTGGGAACCAAGCTTTAAGCGCAATAAGCAGTCTTAACTGCTGAGCCATCTCTCCAGCCCGTAATCCCTCCTCTCAAAGATATGCCTAGTAGTTCCAAGGCCTCACTTTGCCAGTAAGTAGAAAGCCAAAAGGCATGGCAAAGGAGCCTGTCAGAAACACAGGTAGACCTACAAGCCAGGTCTCAAAGCCGGATTTGGACACTGCACATGACACCTTTGTAATGTATATAAAACCATGTTTTTGTTTTGATCCCAAGTGTGGGATGGGGAGCAGACTTCTGAGAACAGGTGATATTTATTATTCACTAGAAAACAAACTACCTCATGCAGGGGCTTGGTTTTTGCCAGCTGAAACACATCCTAGTACAGGCTCTGGGAGGAGATTATATATATGAGCCCAAAACAGGAGGTGGAGCTTTTTGGGTCTTGATAGTGCTCCACTTTGAGTCGCTCCTAGAGAGAACCACTCCAGAGAACGCTTCGGGGCTGCAGGTTCCGGCTGCTGTTCCAGGGTCCAGCAGCAACTTTGGTTGAATTGCTGGTCTGCTGAAATCCTGCCGACTATGCCAGGGGAATTGCTCCCAGGAACTGAGTCCAAAAAGGTCTCCTTCTCCTGTTCCCATTAACTTCTTTTCTCTCCTATGTATGGTAGGTGGGTTGGAAGGGAGGTATAAGCATTAAAGAACCCCAAATAAAGTAGGTTTGGAAAAGGTCAAAGCTTACAGATGGGGCCAAACATGCTTTGGGCATAATGGGTAATTTAACTTCTAATGTTGTGGAGGAAGATACAGGTTTTGAAGATATGGTGATGATGTTTCAGGGTGTCAGCAAAATCGCAGCTGTTGTTGCAAAGTTCTTTCCTGCTTTATACAGAGAGGGAAATTTTTGTTTTTTCTTTCTCTTTGAACTGTATTACATTGTTTAAAAGATTGGAAGAAAGACCAATAAGATAGGAAAACTGAGCCCGGCATGGTGGCACATGCCTTTAATTCCAGCACTCAGGAGGCAGAGGCAGGCAAGTGGCTGTGAGTTCAAGGCCAGCCTGGTCTACAAAGCGAGTCCAGGACAGCCAAGGCTACACAGAGAAACCCTGTCTTGGGGGGCGGAGGAAGATACAAAAACCAGAAGGGTCAGTAAATTCTATCATTCTGGAAAGGATTGCAGAGTTGGCTGTACAATTAGAGAATTTGTGGGTAGATGTTGAAACATTTGCAAGTCAAAAGGCCCCATTGGTAAAGGGAAAACACCTGGTCCCCGAGAGCTGCTGTTTCCCACAATTGCCACTGCAGCATGCTGAAGGGGGTGGAGAAAAACGGGAAGCCATAGAGGCTGTGAAGATTCTAGAGGAACAGGAAAGCACAGACGCCAATAGAGCTTGGGAGACAAGTGCTCTGATAGAGGAATTCTCTAGGGCTGTTCAGGCACCATCAGCTTTTCCAGTCTTTGTGCAACATACCCCTGCTAATGATGGTGGTGAGGCTTATGATGAGATGGTATGGCATCCCGTCGATATGCTAGACTTAAAGCATTTTAAAGAGGCTATTGTACCATATGAACGCATTCATCTCTTGTTAAGCAAATGTCAAGTAACTGGGCTATGCACCATAGACTTATTCCCCAGATTGGAAGGGATTGGTGTCAGCTGTGCTAAAAGCTGCTCAACACTTACAGTGGTTATTGTGGTGGAGAAATGAAGCCATGAGAATAGAACAACAAACTATAACAAGAGAGCCGGGCGTGGTGGCACACGCCTTTAATCCCAGCACTTGGTAGGCAGAGGCAGGTGGATCTCTGTGAGTTCGAGGCCAGCCTGGTCTACAAAGTGAGTCCAGGACAGCCAGGGCTACACAGAGAGACCCTGGAGGGAGGGGGAGAGGGGGAGAGAGGGAGAGAGAGAGAGAGAGAGAGAGAGAGAGAGAGAGAGAGAGAGAGAGAGGATCAATTGATCAATTGCTTGGTGAACGGTGTTATGCTGACTTAAGAGAACAAACCCAATCTGAAGATGTAGGAATTGAACAATGTCGTGTTGCAGCCTTAAGAGCTTGGGACATGGTTGAGGAGCCTGGAAAAACAACGACTACATTTACTCAGGTATTTCAAGGCCCTGGAGAAGCCATCACAGAATTCATAGAATAGAGATTGGGCTCAGCTCTAGATGGAGCCATACCAGATCCTAAGACCAGACAGGCGTTGACACTGATGATGGCGTATGAAAATGTAAATACTGAATGTAAGAGCAATTAGACCATTAAAATCCCGAGGTGCCGCATTAGATGAATGGGTGAGAGACGGTTAATATGAGCTCTCAGGAGCATCAAAACAGTATCGTAGGACAGGCTACAGCTAGAGGTCGCAGATATCAAAACACGTGGTGTGGTAAATTGGACCAGTTACAAAGAAACTGTAAGCTTACAAGTTCCAGACCTCAGCTGGGCGGGTGGTGAAAAACAAAAAGAATTTGCATGTGTATCAACTTAAAAGGGCTAGCCCAAAGGATCAATCCCAAAACCACTGGACAAAAACATACAGCTAACTTTTCCAGCGCTTGGTCAATATCTTATTTTTCTTTTCTTTTCTTTCCTGTTTTTTGTTTTTTGTTTTTTTTGTTTTTCGAGACAAGGTTTCTCTGTGTAGCCTTGGCTGTCCTAGGCCCCCCATTGTAGACCAGGCTGGCCTCGAACTCACAGCGATATGCCTGCCTCTGCCTCCTGAGTGCTGGGATTAAAGGCATGCACCACCACGCCTGGCTCTTATTTTTCTAAGGATACCCATAAGACATTTTTACCCCTAGACAGCAAAAAGTAATTTTGAGAACACAACACCCCCATTGCCAATAGGTGGGGTGGGTGTTTTTGGTGGGTTAGCAATGTTTGTTATTGTCTGGGGGGTTGGTTATAAGTTAGTAAAGGTTACATTTAGGAATTTCTTTCTCCCCTCTATCATTCTTTATCTTTCTATCCTATCTAGTGTTAGGGGGAAGAGGGGAAAAGGGAATCATAAAAAGGGAGGATATGTAACTATAGGATAAAAGGTAAATTATTGAATCTATTAGCCTCAAATAGTTTACATTGGTATTATATATAGAAATTTAAGATTTTGCTCATCTTTTGCTTTAGGTATTGTACATATTGCATATTGATAGACTTTGTCCAACGTTTGTATTGTACATATGCAACTCATTTAAAAATGTGATGTGAAGTTCTAGTCTTATAAGAGCTATTACAACTGTTCGGGATTGTTGGAGATACAAGTTAGTTGTTAGGCACCTGTAAGTCTTACTTGTAGTCTTGTTAGGTACTAGTTTAGTTAGTTACAGAAGCTTTATTTAGCTTCTTGTATAGGTTCTCAAGGTTAAGTAGATAGTGCATAGCTAAAAACAAGCAATGCAAGCCGGGCGTGGTGGTGCACGCCTTTAATCCCAGCACCCGGGAGGCAGAGGCAGGCGGATCACTGTGAGTTCGAGGCCAGCCTGGTCTACAAAGTGAGTCCAGGACAGCCAAGGCTACACAGAGAGACCCTGTCTTGAAAAAAACAAAACAAAACAACAACAACAAAAAACCCAAGCAATGATTTTCTATTTAGATATACTGAGATAGCTGTCAATCAATCCATAGATATAGGTGATTATGCACTATATAGTAAATAGATGGTCTTCAAACATTTCAGAGATCTACAGAATATGGTATTTAATAATAAAGGGCTTTTCTGATAGACACATCTGCTCCTGGCAGCACCTCCAAGCTTCAGTGAAGATGAGGGCATCATAGACACAAGTGTGGCAGAGTAGCCACTGGACAAACTGTTCTTATCTCTACTGCTGATAGCAAGGCTGACTGTCTAAACTGTGACCAAGCATGACACTGAGAAATTGGCTGTCCAGCTTTACAGAGACTAGGTGGGCCTTCAAAATTTCTGCTTCACAGAACAGTCTGATATTTTGGGCTGGCAGGCTGAAGACTGGATGCCCCAATGATAGAGAAAAACCTGTGACTGTCCAGGCAGTCAACTCTCTCTGTCCTGCCTATACTTTTGGAAGCTGCTTGCCTGCACTTCCTTTACATTAGATAATACTTCCATAAGTCTCTGATGGGGTTTAAGACTAGGTAGCCATAGCATTACTGTAAGCGTTAGTTTAAGGGCTAAAATCATGTTTAGAGGTTGATAAATGTAAATTATAAAAAAAGTGATTTAGGAAAACTTTGGACACTATGATAAGAGGATAGAATAGATATTGGAATAATTTCTCTAAAATTATTGGATAATTCCAATAATTATTTTTATTGTATAGTTTTTTATAGAAAGGGGGATTATGTAGTGGGTATACACATTTTTTTGATCCCAAATGTGGGATATGTAGTGGATTTAAACATGTTCTTGTTTCAGTCCCAAGTGTGGAATGGGGAACAGACTTGTGAGAAGAACAGGTGATGTTTATCCACTAGAGGATGAACTTTTTGCCAGCTGAAACACATCTTAGTACAGACTCTGAGAGGCTCTCGATAGATAGATAGATAGATAGATAGATAGATAGATAGATAGATAGATAGATAGATAGATAG